>JAODAC010001619.1:0-37690 GCA_027575185.1 Mimaenictus wilsoni | reverse complement strand
CGGAATGTAATTATAAGGAGTTATATTATGTTTGTTTTCATCACTAAATCTCTCTGGGTTAAACTGCTCTGGATTCGGATATATTTCCGGATTACGATGAATGCCAATGGCATTTAATAGAATCCCATCTCCAGGATTTAGTGTTACATCTGGTTCATTTGGATAATTGGGATCTTTCGGAATGGTGTAGGTTTTAGTGCATACTCGATCCAATAGGAAACCTGGTGGCCATTTTCTCAGGGACTCAGATAGGACCATGTCCAAGTATCGCATGGATAGTACAGATTGGTACGTGAATTGTTCGTCATTATTTGCAATTGTTTCCTTGATTTCAGCCCGAAGACGTTCTTGGATATCAGGGTGAATGGATAATTCGTATGTGACAAAGCTCAGCGTAGTAGAAATGGTTTCAAAGCCACCTGTTACAAAAATGGCAGCTTGTGCTGTTATATCCAGATCTGTGAGATAGGTTATTCTGTGTTTTTCACTATAATTCTCCCCAAGATTTGTGTCCATCATAGAAAAGGTGCTACTAGAATTGTCAAGATCCTTTAATTCTTCTTCTTCCTTTATTCCGCCTTTACGAGCTTCCATCAGTAGGTGAATCATGTCAGGGCGCACTACTTTATTCTCTTCCCGATATTTTAAGGTACTTCCGATCACGTTACTGAAGAAAATTTGTACTGACTTGCTGAAAATTGGTATTTTTATGACCTATAAAATTCATTCAGAAAGATATAACATTTGTTTTTGCAATAATCAATCGCATGTACCAACTTACATTTCTGAAAAATGGAGTTGTTAACACCAGAAGAAATTTGATTGTCTTTATAAAGCCACTAAAACTAGACGCCTCTTTTCCAGCCAGATAAAATTCATTTTTCGGGTCCTTCAGAGAGTTCACTTGTATTCCAAAAGCGCAGGTAGCTATTACATCGTTCGCCAAACGTGAAAAGGAATCCTTACATTCAAAAGAAAATTGTGCTGGTCCAGATTTATAGTAGTCTATGTATTTCTTAGTTGTATCATCGATTAATTTGAACATTCCTCGCATTTTTGAACCAGTGAAAGCTGGACTCAAAGTTGCTCGCATGGCACGCCATTTTTCTCCTGCGATAATTAAGGAATATATAAAAATAAAACAGAAATATACAAAATTTAACGTACCTTTTAAAGACAGCAAGTTTCTTGCCCATAAAGGATCGCCATCAGGCGATACAATATCCCTGTGATTAGAAAAGTGATCAAAATCCTTTACTGTAATTGCTTTGATCAATTCGTCATCAATAGGCATTAACATAGGTGTACCAAATTGATAGACACCGGCATATCTGAAGTATTTATCTAAATATAGTAATATAGTAATACACGTTAAATAATAATATTTACCTCAAATGTTTAGATTTTTGATAAAGTTTCTGCCAGTAATCAAGAAAATTTAGACGACCAAGGAAAATATTCTTGATACTCTGCAAGATTAAAATGATATCGTCCTGTGGGACATTCCGTACCGTCCAATAAGTAAAAGTTTTATTAATATAATAATAACCGACTATTGCAAATATTGCAATAATTCCAATCAATATGAACATTTTTTTGAAGAATTGCCTGAGCGTTGATTTAAAAAAATACCTTCGCTTCTGCTTTGTTATAAAACGTCTGACTCAATAATAAATGTGACGCTCGTTAATATCTTGCGTTATCAGGGAATAATCGCGAATAAAATCAACTTCACGTTGCCTCCACGCAATTATTGCCTGCCACCGCTGTCGCTAACTTATTTTCTTATAAACACTCGCAAATGTTATCACAAAATGTTTTTAAATTTGCGTGTCATTGAGAGCGGTCATGTTCAAGCACGGATGAACTTGTTAGTCTTGACAAATAGATTGAGCAATTGCATTCTATTTATATTTGGATTAACCTAAACAAATATTTCAAGTGATTTTTTTATCATCAAATATATTTATTGTAAAGAATCATGAGAATCCTTATTTACGACAATGCAATTCTTTGAATAATAGTCATTAGGAACCAGATAAAAACTTTAAACTCTAGTGATGACCATATCTTATAAATGATTTAACGTTGCGATGGTACTTATAAAACATCAATTAAGTCGTCTTCGATATCCAAGGTAAATCTTTTTCTCTGGCGTTAAATTCATGTGTGCCTTGGCTTGTTGGACTGGAATTGGTGTCTTTTCGGTGATAACAAATTCAAAGTTTCGCACTAAATTAGCTAGTATGATCTTCATTTTCATTTGGGCAAATCGTGATGCTATACAATTTCTTGGACCAATACCAAAAGGTAAATAAGTGTAAGGATTCCGCAATTTGCTATTTTGCTTACTAAATCGTTCCGGATCAAATCGGCTCGGATGAGGATAAAATTCCTCGTTACGATGAATGCTAAATACTGATATTAGGACCTTATCACCTGGTGATAATTGCAAGTTATTTTCATTGTTATTCTTTGCAGGGATTGTGTAACTTTGTGCGCAGCATCGGCCTATGGAAAGAGCAGGAGGCCATTTTCGAAGAGATTCTGAAATAGCATATCAGATTAAATAAACCAACTTAAAAAGTTTAAGATAAAATTACCTGAAATTACCATATTTAAATAATTCATACTACGTAGTGAATCATAATTTAAATTATTTTGATATTGATTTATTTCTTGGTAAAGTTTTTCCTGTATTTTCTGATTCACAGCGAGTTCATAACAACAAAAATTAAGTGCTGTTGAAAGTGTTTCAAAACCAGCTAAACTAAATACAAGTACTTGTGAAGTGATAGTATCATACACTTCATCTATGCATTTATTGCTTGTCGCTTTAAGTAGGAGATCGATAAAATCACTTTGATAAATATTTAATTTCTGTTGATTCTGAACAGTAATTTTTACCAAATCTCGAAAGAAATGCCGAACTTCAGGTTGGAAAAAATCTGCACCAATTAACTAAAAATATAAAGTTATTAATTTTTTTAAAATTAATTATTAATTTAATTCAATCAATAATCGACTTTAGAAATAAAACGAGGTGAATTCAACGCTATTAGAAATTTCATAGTTTTGTAGAATCCAACTGGTCGTGCTCTGTCAGTCATTTCGTAAATAGCACCACTATTTTCAGCAGTTTTGTACGAGTCTCCCAGTAAACACTTGGCAATTATGTCGGTCGTTAATTTCATGAAGGAATCTTTACAATCCACTTCCATAACATCCGTTTCACTTGCGTCAATTAAATCTGTATACGCTTTAACATAGTTGTTTGTAGTATCATTGATGATATCAAACATTTTTCGCATTTTGATATTGGTATAGCCTGGAGATAATGATGATCTCATACAACGCCATTCATTACCTTCTAAATCAAATAAACTTTTTGAATAAAGTGCATCTACATCTTTATTTGCAAAAGTTCGACGGTTAGGAAAATTTATAAAATCCTTTATTAATATCGTTTTAATTAAGTCCGGATCATTGAGGAATAAAGTTGGGGAGAAAAATTGATAGTCCCCATAATATCTAAAAAAGTTTGTAACGTTATAATAATAGGATTTTTAGGAACATACCTATTAATTTTGTAATTTGAATAACATGTATTCCATGCTTCTGGATATGATTTGAAGCCCAATGTTGTTAATGCAGTGTTTTTAATAATTGATAGTATTCCATCTTGAATCACTTGTTTCTCACGCCAATAATTCAGACGTTTGTTAATAATATAAATAAAATACAGCAATACACTAATAACTGTAAGAATAATAGTTGACATGATGTATACTACTAGATAATAAACTCGCGAAATGATAGAAAGTGATAGTCGACCTTTGATTTTATAGTAAATTTTATGCAAATATTAATACGCATTACTTTATAACGAGTTTGTGCTTAATTATAAAACGATTTATATGCTTGTTTTTGTAATATGATAATGAGATATTAAATGCCTATTACATTAACATGTTAAAGGAGATATCAAAAAATATGTTTACATGATATTTACATAATTTTCTGTTATCATTAAATTCTCCCGTCTTATTATTGTGCCTTATGTTCTTATCTTTTTGTGGAATATCATTTAAAACTACTTAAAGAAGTTATAATTAGAAATTATGCGACAACTCAAAATTATAGTCGAATTTATATTATAGTAGTATTATTAAATTTAACATTTTAATTGCAATATGTATTTTATTATTTTAAAGTATCCTTATAAGCATAAATTATATGATTATACACGTTAATTTATAGCTGGATATTTTATACTACGAAATCTTACAAATTATTCATGTTCGGTTATTTTGTACTTACAAGGAGAGTGTGTCAATTGTCCAATAGGGATTCTTATGAAAAATTTTATACGTGTAGTACATATATAGAAATAAATTGTTTTAACGGGATTTTACGCCGTCTTGGGCCGTTTGCAAACAAACAAAAATTCAAAGTTCGGTATATATTGCTTTAACAGCACCATTCGCCAGAAGAATAACGTGGCATATCATCAACACGCCTGCATGTAGACCGACCTTGGCGCGCTTTCCACGAGTACACGCGCGAGGATACGACGAATGCTGCTGTTAAAGCAATATATGCCAAACTTTGAATTTTTTTTGCAAACGGCGTAAAATCCCGTTCCCAATTTATTTCTATACATGTACTACACGTACAAAAATTTCATTCAATTCCGTGTTAGACAACTCTATTGGTTAGAATTAGACGTTTTACTCTATATATTTAGTTATTATTTATTATTATATTTGTTTAAATATTTTACTTTATTTGTTCAGCTTGTCCCTCTTTTCGATCCTCGTGGCAGCTGTAGGCCTGCATTATTACACAAATAAGTACATTTGCAAGGCGTGAGATTTGCAAGGTGTACTGACTGCAGGTATAGAAAGGTAGGGCTTGCGCTAAATATTTCGAGGTTTTTCCGACAGTATACCGCATGATCTGTGGTATGCCGATAACCATCATAAGGTTTGCACGTATACCAACCACCACTTCAAGACGTACATCTTGGTCAATGTCGTGAGTAATAAAAAATAAAACGCATAAAATCTATACAATTCAGGTAAATAAAATCTGTTGCTTGCAGTTACATCTGCAATGAGAATACAAAATTACTATAATATTGAATATATACCAGTTTGATTTATGAATAGTTTTCTAAATTATAAGAAACATTCCTATTGATTGCTAAATATGAAGATTAATCCACTATTCACTAGATGGCAGTAAAGGTACTAAATGAAATACAATTCCAACATTTGCACGAATTTACTAATAATTATATGAAAAATCATGATATTTCCTCCAAATAATAAACTTCCAACTATAACCAAGCAATTTTGACAAAAATAGCATGTATGTCCGAAGTTATCAGTCCACATGACTGACTCAGAGTCATTGTCACCGCCATTGTCCGACTATCACTTCGCATCAATTCAATTGCATCGCGGCGGATTGCAGCTCGTTAGTGAGTTGTTACCCGCAACTCGGGATGAAAGCAGCGAATTTTCCAACTCGTCCGCAGTCGTCCATTGTTCCCCATACGATTTTTATGCGTTTTGGTGGCGATTTGTGCTTTTGTCCGCCACGTCGCCACCGCCAACAGTCTCGCACACATAGTCTTTTGTTGGCGTGCGGTAGTTCTTGATATGAACTCTTGCAACTCGCACACATCGCAGCAATTCCACATTGCTTGCTCCCTCGTTAAGTTGTTTATCATCGAGGGCATTAATGGGTGACGCCCTTTTTAGATTTGTTGCGGGGCAGCTCATATATCGCGGAAAATCGCTTCAGTTGCAATGGGTGTTAGCGTGGCTTGAGGCGTGGATTTGCCAGTTTTACGGAATTTTATTAGTATTACTGACAAATAAACTTTGTTATGTTAATGTGTGTTTTAAAGAATATCCCTTGAACTGATGTTGGCTGTATTGAAAGGATACACCAATTTTTCAATCAAAATGAGGGGATATTCTTATTGTAAATCGATCATATTCCATCAAACTTTAATAAATACATCAACCAATGCCTATGAAAAGTGAATTCCTAGAAATTACGTTCAGTACTTTGTATATCAGTTTAAAGCAACAATACTTTTTTTTTTGGTTTTATACGAATATGAATATATGAGAAATATTTTAGTTATTACGCCTCAATTTGTTGAGCTTATTTGTTCCAAATTAAACTAATTTCGAATGTCCTAAACTCAATTACAAACTGTCAAATATTAACTGAAAATTGAACACCCACATTGCAATAATTTTTGTTGAATACCAATAACAAGGTGATTGGATTGCGCTCGGAAACAAGTAAAACATCGAATAGCAGCTTCACGTCCCATATCCAACATGCATTGAACTTTTGTAATAACCGATGCATTGTCACACACTCGCTTCAAATTACACGATAAAATGTGATTTTTGACTATTTTGCGATTGCCGACAGCACTGACACGTAAAATTGCTGCGAGTTTTCCAACGCATTAAAACACGTTCCGTTTCACTAACGAACTCAATTAATAAACGCACAACAAAGCAGTCCTCTCTAATACCTATCTGCGCCGAACGCAGGGCGAATGCAAAATGTGTAATCCGCGCACACGCGGATTATAGAAAATAATTTAATAGAAAATACAAACAGCTATCTATATCATTTTCGCACAGAAATTGTTAAATTGGAATCAATATTCAACTCGTTTGCGCAAAATTGGCGCATGTCATGATCGGGTCTCGCCACCACTATGCTCGCCGAGATGTTGGGCGCGAATAGATGATAAATTATATTAAAAGCGGCAATTTCAATAAATTTCACCGCTGCCGTCGCCGCCGCCGACACGGTGCGCTTCAGCTGCAGAGCGTGGCGATTTCGCGCCACGCCGACACATTATCGAATCGCTGGATGGCTGCATACGTTATTTCAATTTGCGACGGTTTATATTTTATTTAATATGCTTGAAATTTACAACTTTGTCG
This sequence comes from Mimaenictus wilsoni, assembly GCA_027575185.1. Classification (NCBI taxonomy): domain Eukaryota; kingdom Metazoa; phylum Arthropoda; class Insecta; order Coleoptera; family Staphylinidae; genus Mimaenictus; species Mimaenictus wilsoni. Next base: position 30,704 of record JAODAC010001619.1, on the reverse strand, counting down.
CTGCGACGAATCGCGCTTAATGGGATTTGGTTGCATTCCATTTTCACGCATTGACACACTCTTAATTTACGCAATCACAGTAGCTGCACTTTGTGGATTCTATTTTTATTTGCTGCGTTGTTGTCACAACCAGCTGGAGGGTGCAGCGCGCATTTGATTTTACATTTTGCCGGCTCGTTTGCTGTACATGTCGGGTATATACGGCAAATAATTGGATTGAAATAAAAATATTTACGCGACAGTGAAAACTATCGACAGGTCACTGTGTCAACTCTGCGAAATTGGCTTTTATTTATTTATTTTTAAATCAACAGAAACATATAACATTTTTTGCGCTTGGTCAAATACGACAAGTTTTCAAAATTATAGGTAATTTATTTCAGAAGGTAAGGCTCCGGAGTCGACCCATCGGATTTGCATGAAAACACGTGTAGAATAACTGAGGGTGCACATTTATCCCCCGTAAATATTTTAATAGTGCCGTTCAATATTTTTCTTGTCAATGAATTTCTTTGCAAAATGCGTGGTTTGTTTGGTGGCCGTTTTAATGTGTGCAGATTTTTAAAAATTTGTCCCTTTGTGGCCAGGAAGCTTTGGCAATTTTGTCATTTCCAGATCATCTTGGTCGACTCACCAACTGTAGAGCCCAAATGATGGATTTTTAAAGTCCATTTAAGGACAACGATTGAGAGCTGTGTCGCTTCGTTCGAGTATATTTATTTTCTAGTCTTATTCTGAATGTATACACATTTGAGGTGACTAGTCCGGAGCCTCCCCTTGCCAGTGAAACTACGGTTTATAATTACAATTCTAACGAAAATATATCTATAGAAATAAAATAAAATTTAAAAATCGAAGCAAACATGTTTTCAAAATCGCATTCTTACATGAAATTTAATTGTGGTCTTGTGATTGTTCATAATTGTTCAAAATTTGATACTAATATTTCAGTAAAATGTTGTTTCCTCAACTGTATTGTACGCATTCAGACTATAGGTTAGGTTAAGTTAGACTATAGGTTTTCTATTGGCTGAGGGTCCAAAGCATATAAAATCCATTGATTTTCTAAATTATGTAAATTTTACTACTTATAATAAATTAATTTTCAATTATAAAAGAAAATTGCATAAATTGCCAATTACTGTATCGCCGACTAATTAGGCAATTAATTAATCAATTATGTCTGTACAAACTTCGTTAACGAACCCATATCGATGCAGGGCTAGAGGCGTCTGTAGATGGTACCCACCCTCGCCGCCCTGCGTCCACCACCTCCGTAGCGTGGCGTGTTGGGTTGTTGGTAACGAATGCCCGGCGGCGCATTTCGCCGCACGCTGAAGGTGTTGACGCTATTGGGAATCAGTTGGAAAGTTGCGCCCCGTGCAAGTTTGGAATTATCAGCAAATTGCGACGCGCGTGTGTATTTATATCGCACGTCGACGCGACATCACCACCACCGACACCTGTCGTTATTAGTGGCGAAGGGAGCGGGTCGTGCCCGCCGGACTCTCCAGACTGGAAAATGTCCCCACACCGTCCCCCACTGGGCCCCCAAAACCCACCGCAACAATGTTTTGGCGATGGCGACGATCCACCATGCGCACCCAGGAATGAGCACTGCTCGAGGGCACTACCCGCCATCCTACGCTCGTCCTCCAAACCATCCATATTGATTTCGTATTATCGGCACGTCCTTAAACACAAATAGCGCGAATACTGATGAGGATTCATCGTAAAAATTGATATATTGTGATTGAATCCTAAATATGAAGATGAAGTTGAAGTATATAATACTGTTTAGTATAGTTTTCGATTTAGATTAGATTTCGTGCTGATTCTGAATGATTTTTCGAAAAATCTCCATTTTTGTTTATAGTTTCAACTATCGTGACACAAAATTAGTCAAATTTAAAAAAGTGTACTAAATTAATTGATATTTATTGGTTAGTTGCAATAATCTCCTGGTTAGCGCGGTTATTATATCCTTGAGGTTTGCAAAACTTCTTCTTCTTCTTCACCCTTGATAGAGCGGTCATCCCGGAGTTGATCGCTCCACCTCTTGTGGGGTCTACACAGGGATCTTTTGCCTCTCGGTGATCTGACTCTGGCAATCTTGACCATTCTGCTGTCGTCCATGCGGCCGATATGCTGATTCTATTGCTTACGTCTCGTGTTGCACCAATCGTTGATGCCTTGGATGCCACACTTGCGCCGAATCTCTATGTTCGCTTTGTCAACATGTACTAGAGTTTCTTCCTTTCCTTAGTTTGTTATTGTGATTCCCAGGTATTTGAATTCGCTCACTTGTGCTATAACTGTACCGTCTACGTCAAGTTTGCCGAGGATTGGCTGTGAAGCGTTTTCAAAACGGCGCCAACAAATTCCTTCCATTTCTTTCATTCTATGTGCATTTCTTTCGCTGTTCCTGTTGTTATCCCCTTGAGTTGTGAAATTCGTTCAGTCTGTTCGTCCCTTGCTCTTCTGGACTTACCACGCCCTCTTCTTTCATGCGAGATGGTCTCCCATATTCTTTTTCTTTACATCTCCCTGTGCATTCGCTGCATGTGCCCCCAATGGTCTTTCTACAATACTCTTTATTTGAAGTCCTTGTCTAATTATCGTGCTTCTGATTTTGTCCAATTTCGTGACCTCGTAACTTCGTGGAATTGTAAAATATTTTATTTCTCCTGCTCGCAATTGCCTTCTTTACCTTTCATTTAATACCCATGTTTAACTACCGATTGTTAATACGGCAAGCCGGCAACCGTACCGGAGATGGAATTACATTTCCCAAAATAAGTATTCTAAAAACTATAGCGCTGTGCAGGTAATAATTACCTCAAGATGCCGAGAGGACGCACAAGAATAAACTTATTAATAAATAATAAATAGTTTAATAACATGCCAAGAAGTCAAGGTACACTTCTTAAATTATATCAACTTTATATTCTTTACACTTATTGGTCATTACAGATTAATTCGAAAAGAAGTGAATATTTTAACTTTGAGTGATTGGCTGATGAGATATAAACGGTGAAATTAAAGTATTGTTTATTCAGTTCTTAAAACTATTCTTATAAGATATAATGATACGGAGATCTAGAACTAAAAATATGTTAAAACATATTAAAGTGATAAAATGTCTCCATATGTTCCCACTTGCTAAAATAATTCACGAATTAAAAAATGACCCGTGATAAAATGTCTCTATGTATTCCTACTTGCTAGAATAATTCACCAATGAAATACAACAATTTTATATAAATAAGTTTTCGAAATATAGGCAAATTAAATTGCAACGTCTATCAACTATCTTCACAACTAGGCGTCTCTGAGAACACTTACGTGACTCGCGAGCATCTTGTTTTTCAATTATTTCGTAGACTTTGCGACATGTGCGTCAGATGGAAACTAAATATTTGAACAAAGCATCGAATATCAACTTCTTCGTGTGCGAATTGATGCTGTACAATTGCGCCGTTCTCTCCTTGACGTTACCAAACAATCGATGTACGTTTGTCGTCGTCGTGTTGTGCTCTTGCATCGCCAAACGTCTACCGCGCAATCGCAATCGACTCACATCCTTTGATTGCATCTGATTTTTGAATATTGCATTCGCACCCATTCAATTATTCTGCATCTATGCGCCAAACCAATATTCCGTAGTCTTTTGACTCGTCGTTGTATTGCGTTTGTGAGTATCGTTTCGCAAACAACGCCACCGATCGCCGCCGCCGCCAACCCAGCCTGAAGCAACGATGCGCAACATTATCAAGAATATCGGCGCGTAAAGTCGAAGCGGAATCACCGAGGAAAATAACTATGTATGACTGGAAAGTGGCTGCTTACTTTGGCAGTGCTGGCGCGTCCGAAACACGTCGCAAACTCTTCCAATGACGCTGCAAACGGGCGACGAATATTGAAAACATTGGTTATGCAAACACGTTGTTTGCCGAAATATAATCAGATGCCGAACATATACCTTGGCAATAGCTTGTGATACAGAGAATGCTAATAATGTTTTTGCTTCTTGCTTATTGATCGGGAAAGGCTAGAATGTATTTTTCGGTTTTAAATTTCATGGAAAATTGTTTCTTGTTTACATTCTTTATTTTTTACTAATACGTAATGCAAATGGGTCAGAAATGGTGAATAATAATCATAATAATATAGAGTTGGTGTGCGGGTGGCATAGAGAAGGCGCCTACTGCTGGTATTAATAATTATGGACGAGGCCGCTGTTATTTGACAAAACATTGAACTTTTTTTGCCAACTTAGCAAAACGACTGTTGAGATACTTCCCTTGTAAGTTTGGACTGATTAGGAAAGGACTATCAGGAAATGATTATGAGCACAAAAACAATATTTGTAATATGAATACCTAAATAAATGCATATTGTTTCGTGAAATTATTGTATAGATTATTTATTTCCAAAGCAAATCATAAGTTTCCATCATTCGAACAGTAGTAAACATACCCACCACAAGTCATACAAAGTCACAAAGTCATACAAATTTCAAATCATTTCTCGCCATTTTTTTTGTGTCAATTAATTATTCTGCCGCCTGAAGCGCTAATTGGGGTCAAAACCTCAACAGGTAAGTTGCATATCTTATTTTATTTATGTATGGAGTTCTTATTCTAAAATATAAGCTTATCAAACAGAAGGAAAATGCAAGTCGAAAGAATATTTCGATACCCTGCCATCTATTTGTGATGAATATACGCTCCACAAAACGTCGAACATAGAGGACACCAAGAAGTCTAACTTAATAGTACTGATTGGCAATCATCGTTTTATTTAAAACTTTTGTTTTAATGATTTTTTGATAACTCATTTAATTTCAATTTAATCTATGGAGTAGAAGGCACTATGAGTACTTTATAGGAATACGTTCATTCACTATTTGGCATTGACGCTTTTTTCATTTCATGGAGAATTCTTGGAATTTCTAAGAAAAACACAGGAACAAAAATAAATCGACAAATAAACAATTTCCTGCTAGCATTCCATCACGTTATACCGTAGATATTCGAGATCTATATTAGGATGTTACTGGTTGCCGTCAGCTACCGACAGCGGAAGGTAGCTAATGGCACTGCGACCAAAACACCACGGTTGGGTACTACCACCCCTTGCTTTGGTTGCGTTCGTCATCCAATCCCAAGCGAAGGAACCGATAATCTAACACGTTTATACGTGTGTAATGGAGCGAATTTTAATGCTCGGTACCATCAAGTGCCAGCCACCAAAACGGAACAAAAATACATTCTCGCAAACCAGGGGCGGTTCAAGGCGACAGACATTGGTGACATAATCAGGAATTTCTTCCTACAGGAACATATATGTTACATATCGATTTATCGGTTTATACTTCTTTTAGTGTTTACTGTGTGCATATACATAAAATTAAATTTCCCACTTTACAGAGAAACGCCATCTGGTGAGTAGAAGTCGTGAAACTTTTATAGCATCATAAAAGACTAAAAAATGAAGCGCCTCGTCGATTATTTCGAGTTTTAGGGTAATTATAGATAAATTATATAATGCAATTTTGGGGTGGTGAAAATTATGATGTTAAAAATCCACTCTAAGAACATAAAGCCCATGGTAGCGGACAATAAACAGCGCGAGAAATGAATTATGAGCTGTCAGTGTGTTGTACACCCCCATACCTTCAACAAATTGCCATCCGCCGCCAAAAACCCGTTTTTGCGCACCCGCGATCGCATTCAGTATTTCAACAATGCCGCGTTGTGTACACCTGAATAACGCGCCGCCTCCAATCAGCCAGTCCCGGAAAGCTGTTCATAACACAAGCGCAAATATTTTACGCGTTGACGTTTTAATTAGCAACTTTATGTAATAAATACATCCACTGCCACGCATTCGAGTGTGTCGACGTATCAAAATTGAATTTTCTCGTTGTGTCAAAAACGTTCACGTTTTCACGATTCTTTTTGTGAGTTACTTCAAACAGACGCTTCTGTCTGAGAGTTCTGTCTGAGGATCATCTGATCCAGATCTGTTCGTACCTGTCTTAAAGTTTTTATGTTTGTCTTCAGCTTTAGAGTGACGTGTAGTAGACGTTATATCGTCTGGCTCTAAACGTTTTGCGCGTCTTCACGACGCGATTTATTCAGGCGTAAATTTTTTTCACTATGTATCAATTTAGACTACGACTCTATGCGTTTACTACACATTCACTTAATCTATTTTTTCACAGAGATTTTACGAAATAGCATAGGTAAAAAAGTAATATGATCAATTTTTATTTCTCGGTTGTTTATTGCTAGACGTGTAGACAGGTATCAATTGCTGTGGATTATGGCAATGCAAATCAAAGTGTTTTGCTTATAAAGTGGCGGATTTACATACTTTCGGGGTTGATTCGCCGGCTTTATTACATATTCGAGTTGGTTATGTTGAATTTATTCCTCTGTAAATCATTTTGTGGATTTCTAGGTAGTTTTCTACTTGAGCTAGTTACAAAACCATAGTATATTTAATATACTTTAAAACTGAACAACGAAATTGGAACGTTCATACTTTATATGAAAGTGGATTTATTTATTTTGTAGAGTTTTGATGTTGTTCCCTTTTTTAAGTGTTTTCTGCTATAAATCTAACGCGATTTTAATAAATTTTATAGCTCGGTGGCCAAAATTAATCAATACAATTTGGCTGTAACCTGGCACCGTGCAACTCCAGCAAAAGTGTATTAAAAGTACGTAGGTGCTTAGAATCGATGCAAGTTTCTGCGAGAGCTTGTTTAAACTTTGCGCTGCACACTCTCCACCGCTCGCCCGGCTGCGTTCCGCTAATGAACAAAAATGTAAGTTTTGCGCAAGTTCGTAAGTTTCCTTTGTACGGCCTTTGTTCAGTTTTGGCATGTGCTCGTTGCGGTTTTGTATTCCCCAAGTAGACATTTATTAATTTACGCCTGTGTGCAGCAACCTTGAGGGAGAAAAAGTCGCGAGAAAAACGTGTACGCATACTTAGCAGTGGTTTTCATCACTTTTACGCTATGTTAAACACTTGGGAGCAAGGCGAAAGTTTTGTCCTGCGTTTACTTTAAGTTGATAAAAGTTTAAGCAGGTGGCTGGGTATAAGTGCCTGTGTTCGAGTCGGAAAGTGTTGTTATGAACGGGTGAGGGGGGAACGTACGTGTAGGCTGAGCGGAAATGAACAATGAATAGCAAACAGTATGAAACTCACATTTGATAAAAGTTTTACATCCATTCAATAATTTTTCAATGTTCTTTAGAGAACAGAAACTAGTTTGTTTCCTCGGGGGATTCTGGAGGCAAGTGCACAAAAAATTGTAGTGTGACCTTGCAAAGTAATAGTCTAAAAAACGTTGAAACACTTTTTAACGTAATAAGTTCTTATCGGAGAGCAAAATGTTTCGTTACGTAACGGCAACGGAAATTCGTGCCTATGAACGGGTGAGGGGGGAATGTACGTGTAAGCTGAGCGGAAATGAACAATGAATAGCAAACAGTATGAAGCTCACATTTGATAAAAGTTTTACATCCATTCAATAATTTTTCGATGTTCTTTAGAGAACAGAAAATAGTTTGTTTCCTCGGGGGATTCTGGAGGCAAGTGCACAAAAAATTGTAGTGTGACCTTGCAGAGTAATAGTCTAAAAAACGTTGAAACACTTTTTAAAGTAATAAGTTCTTACTGGAGAGCAAAATGTTTCGTTACGTAACGGCAACGGAAGTTCGTGCCTACCGCACGTTCGATTGACACAATTTACGATGTATTATAAAATGTATTTTAAATATATTAAATATTTATATATCAACATGAAACAAAGAATAAACTTTACTAAGCTGCAGAGGAGCGGAGTTCGGATGTTATGTATGAACTATTCTTAGTCTATTTAAAGTCTTTCGATTTAGAAACGCAAGATTTGATGAGGGTATCTTGGGAGATAATAATTAACATGGGAGATAATTCGAGTATCGGAAATTGGCCCAAGTATAGAACCTGACTGATTTTATTTTACTAAAAACTTCAAAACATATTTGAGAACATATTTGAGAGAGCATGTTTTGCAAGTATTTCCTAGTTCATTCACACAACTAGCTAACATTGACATATCCAAGAAGAACATAAATCATTTAGCACAATTAATTAATTTTCAAATTTTTAGACGATATATAATTGTTGGAGCCCACCTGGGCAGCCTAGTGGTAGTACGGGGTTCGATTCCCCGAGGTGGCAATCCACCGGGTGAATATTATTCACCCACAACTTACCACAAACACTTACAACATTAAAACATTCAACACCCAACATTCAACACACAACTACTACGACACAACAACTACTACACAACAAAAACAACACAAATTGTAAACATACAAATATATATGTACAAACACGGCGGAAAAACCTTAGGGTTGATAGTCTTTAAAATATATACATTAATTTTTTTTATAATTGTTGGATTATAATATATAATTCAATGTTGGTGAATGAAATATGGCAAATGTATGTTTCACGCGTTTATTACAAAAATTGAACAACGTACGTTCTTTTCATTACCCTGATACCAGTGACCCACTAAAATTTCTACGAATCCCTTTTATTGGCAAGATATCGTACACAATCGGTAATTTCATCAAACTGCTGGGATTTAAGCCAGCGTTTTACAATATTAGATCACTGCGCGTCATTATAAATAATAAAATTAAATCACCCACCGATTATTTACTTAAGTCGGCGGTGTACGAACTCAAGTGTAACGATTGTGACGCTACCTATATCGGTCAAACAGAGCGCAATATTCTCACCAGGGGCTTCGAGTATATTAAAGAAATAGAAGCGGATTCCCCCAAACAATCGGCTATGGCCAAAATGTGGTTAGCAGCGGTCATCACTGCTCCATCTCTAATCTCAAATTTTTACACCGAGGCGTAAAAGCCTATAAACTTAACATGCTAGAAAATATTTACATTAAGACATATTAACGCCAACACCATTCACGAAAATTTGTATAAATAGTCTGAAAGTTTAAGTTTTTCCTTAGTACCTGACGATGCTGCAAAGCGAAGCGTACGTTGTACAATTTTTGTAATAAACCCGTAAAACATACATTTGCCTTATTTCATTCACCATCATTTAATATCATGTTTTACCAAACTTCGACGGCTGAATCATTCGATTTTAATATATAATTCGTTCCATATTAAAGGAATCATAAACATATTGTTATTTTTATAGAATTCAATATACAATTAAATACCTAAAACATTTCGACTTTTGACAGTATTCCATTCAACCTTAAATAAAATTGGACATACGACATCAAATTGAAATAATTAAAAGAAAGAGTATTCTTTGCAGTACTAAAATAGTCCTTCTTGTTGGTTTATTTCAGTTAAGAAAATACAAGGAACATAAAAGAGAAAATAGTTTGACAAAGAGGTTTCCGAAAATTTACGGGAATTTATTTCGCGGTCACGTAGTGAGCCGGAAAACGAATAGCAGAGATCTGAAGGAAATTGGTGACGAAAATGCTGCGGAGGTTGACGTCGAAAACTGCGCCAAACGCCTCGACTTCAACCTTCAAGTCATACAAAGTCCAGCTGGAGATGAACGCCGGAGATTTGCGAATGTAGGAATGAAACGAACCGCAAGTGGACTGGCAACCGAAGAGGAAGGCTGAAAATGCGCAAAAACATTCACTTCGACGAAGGCACTGAGACAAAAATGTTTCGATAAGCAATTATAGCTCTTTGCAAAACTCCGACCGGCAAAATGCTCCACCGCCAAATGCGAGCAAAACAAACTGTCACATCAGCAATAATCTGAACAACTTCTTCAAACTAAGAACTTACTAAAGTCTCTCCCGTCACTGATTTAATACAAGCTTTGAAATTACTACGTTTAATTGCGATTTGGAATAACTTCTAATAAATCGAAGTCGAACATTTTTTATGATAGAGATTAAGAAAAGATTTCCGTTTTTTGTCATTTAGTCCGTGTTCGTGTTCTTGTACCAGCCTCCTTTTTTGGGTTATTTGTGTTCGCTTTCGTGTAGATCCCGTTTCAGGTCTTGCAGGAGCCGTAGTCGTATTTTCTGCTGCATGGGCGTTTTAATAACGATCCCATTGGATCCGGGGGACTGAGGTAGATCCCCCGGCCAAAAGGGGACGGGGGCTAGGACGAAAGGACCTCATTGTCGACACGGTGGACACACGCCAACAAAAGCCGGCGCGCCCCGGCAAATGCGAAACAAGCGATCGCTCCCGTGTGACGTGAGCAAACGAGGAAGTGATTTGCTCCTTGCTGCTACGCTCCTCTGCGCGACTTCCTGCGACCACAGAAAAGCGAAAAAGTTCCTCAATCATGATATCTTTTATTCCCTTCGTAAAATATTTAACAGTTAGCTCAAATATCCGCATTTACGTTGAATTACGCTTTCAACTAAGTGCATAATACCTACATATTGGAAATTCCGGGCTGGAACTTCCCGACCTTCGTCATTTCGTGGACAATTTCGTTTAATATCAAATAAAGGCGGTGCGCCAGGCTGGGCCCGGCAACTCCTTCCATTTCGTACCTCCCAGGTCGGTGATAATAGCCGCCTAAGTCCGGCTTCAACCTCGGAAAGCTCGCCGACACTAACGGCGGAAATACTTGTGCCCGGCGCCTTCACCATCCGCGTGTACCTGAACTCCTGCCGGTCCTTTGTCTCGAAACAAATAAACTTGTAGAATGCGCGGATAATGAAGAGAATTTATCTATTTTAGGCTACCTTTTCATTTCGATACTCACAGCAAATATAAATATTGTTAATTCTTGCATAAAATATATTTATATTTCCGTAGTAAATTAGTAAAACCAGCTAGACTATATATTGAAAACCAAAATATATACAATAAAATAAACATTGAATACTAATTATTATTATTAATATTAAACTTATTAATAACAACCACGAATATAGGAGATGTATTTTGTACCGCAAAAGCGATCAGATAATTATTTTATAATTTATTAATTAATAACCAATTGTCCTTTGGAGGTATTAGCGCTTGTTGGCGATTAAAATTACCTCCACCTGGCGTATTAAGGCCCATAACCTCGAAAGCAAATACAATATAATTGTAGTAATTAAAATGATGAAGTTACCTGTATTTGCTCCACCTTTGCACCCCTCAAACCCACTGCTTTTATGCGGAACGTGTGGCTTATGACGTAAAATCGGTAACGCTTTTAAAAGACTATAGAATTTCATATAGTCTTTGTGAATGACGCAGTTCGGCGCAAGTCTCGTAGAACAATATCGAGGAAATTGAGAATTCAGGTTATAACAAAGTTTAACGATTTTATACCTCTAAGCGTATAATGATCACGTGGATTGTTCGAGGATTCGGCTATATAAAGTTTATCGAAATTGCGTAGCCAAAATCGAAACTCAGTATCGATACAATTACAGCATGTCGAGGCATCGCTGGTGTGTGAAACTCGCGGTATTTATGCCCAGAGTGGTGAAACTTTCCACGAAACGGCGGACCAAACTTTCAATATTGATTACATATGCACTGCAAAACGTGCGTGCCTAATTTAATCAAATTTATGATTATACACCCAGTGGTTATCTTTTGATCGACTGGAAGAAATTGTAGATGCTTCAACTGTATTAAAACTAATCGATTCTTACTCCGCTGCCTACAAGATGACGTTTCTGGAGAGATGTGTCCTTAATCTCGAATTCTATGAATAAATTTTTGGATCACCAAATTGGAGGCATTCAGAAGTCGGCATAAGCATGATATTTATACGTGTGGAATGATTTAGAACGTTTTTTCGGGGAGAAAAAAGAGAATTATTGAGCAATTTTATGGGTAGAAAAGTCTTGCTATGAACATTTTTCATCACTTAGTCTTAGTGTCTTATAATTCTAATAATGCCTGTACGTTTTTTCTGCGCATACAGGGCGTTAAAAATCTCCTCCGTCGTGCGAGGGTGTATAAAAATGACATATTTTGATAGAATGCTTCCAAAGTGGTCTTTATACACGGTAGTTTGCGTTAAATGCTCGTTTAGTTTATGTCTACGGGTGCGATGGGGACGCTCGGTGGTGTGATGGCGTGCGCATAAAAATAAATTAACCTCTGGGGAAATTATCGGATATTTTTTAAAAACCGACGCGTTTTTGCAGCGTTTTTGCCACTCCAATGATATAAATACCATTGCGAATGCACACAGCGTGCGTGGAAAATGATAAAACAAACACAGTTGGCGTATAGAGAAAGCAAATACAGTAATAAACCACCCGTAAAGTTGCTAAATTGACTTCAACGTTACCTCAAACAACTAACTAACATCCAAAAGCTACGAGGTGGTAAATATTATTATATTTTATTAATTGCTGTGTTGTTGAGTTATACTAATATTTTTACAGTCTGTTTTTGTTATTTATTGTTTTAAAAGTGTGTTTATTCATCGCCTTGTATACGTGCAAGTTGCGAAGTAAACACGCCTGGAATGTTTGTGGCCTGCGTTGTTGCACGCTGCGAAGGCTTTCCTTAAATGCGCCGACACTTATCGCTTCTTATACGAGGACCTCTTTGCCGCCTTCGCCAACCGCCTCCGCCTCCGCCACCGCCAACACCACCAACACCAGTCTGTAACAGTTATCGTGCACCACCTTCGCGCGTCTTTGTTGCTGTGTGCTTCTTCACAGCCCGTGGCGTTAGCAAGTATTTAGCACCATGCTTGCAGATGGTGTTGCTGTCAACCCATGGCCTCAGTCATGCAACCCGGGGAGCGGCTTCAAACCGCCTCCAAGGCACAACTACAAATGCCACAATATATTGTCAACAACAAACGCAATTTACGACTGTAATAAAGTAGCTCTGTAAAATTACAAACAAACTCGTTCTTACGCATATCTAATTAGTTGGATTGGGCTAATAACAGTAATAACTTCTTGACATTTGATGCTTTACGAGCTATTTTAATGACTTTAGAAGTTATTAACGGTAAGTTTGGGTAGTGCGCCGGTAACCAAATAACCATAGTATGTGATAGCTTAAGTTAGGCAAGCCAAACGTGCAGGTAAACATTGTTTTAACTATCTTATAACTTCATATATCAACACGTCGCTTTTACACCCAAAGTACGTTCACGCGTACTTCATCGAGACATTGAGCTGTCACCAATGGTGGCGGCGGCGGTTGTGCTTGCGTCACTGGTGGCGGTGTGAAAATGGCGCTCTGTGCACGTCTATTGCGCCTTTCCGCCGACACTCCTGGCGGCAGCGTTGGCGTCGGTGGCGGCAACGGCAATCAAGCATTACGCTAACGTTTTAATTAAAAACATCAATCAAGTTAATTAACCGCGAACAGCATATTCGCGCCGTCGCGTTCCGCGCCCGCACGTATTCGCCATTTTTTACCAACTTCTACGCGTTTAATTTTGATGAATTTTATTGCTACAAAACAATATTTATTCATCACATGCATATTTATTTAAATCGACTTGTTTTTTACCTCTTCGTTCAAATGACCGCAGTTCAATTCATTAGATGACAAATTTCTATTCACTTCACTTAATTTCAATGAACATTTAACGTTTTTTAAAACATGTTACTTAATTTTTTAGAAAAATTAATGTTTATAATTTTTTAAACCTGCAAATTCAACGTTCACACGTGAATTTTTTTTACTAAAAGTGAAAAAATCTGAAATATTAATCCGTGAAATTGTTCGCAATCTCAGAATTCGCACCCATTAGTAATGGAAAAAAGCAGACGGTGGCGATAAATTTTTAAACATTCTTGTTAGGCGGCAGTGCGAATGTGAATCTCGCAATTTGTGGCGCTGCCGCCGTTGCACACGCTGATTGTGCGCCAATATTAATGAGAGTTTCACTTTTAAGCGACTAGAGCCGCTTGTAGATTGTATGTTAATTCAGCTTTGTGAATAATAGGCGCAAATTCTTTGACAAAGTGCAAAAAAAGTCGTGGAATATTTGGAGCAATTTTTCTTGACACTCGGAACATTAAAATGATGTATACGCTGTGCAAGTGCAACATTTGCATGTTTGTTTAAGAATAAGCCGCAGAAAAAACAAATGAGGTTAAGATTATGCTATGTTGCTACAGGATTATACCGTTTGTTATCCTAAAAATGCTCAAATTATACTAATTACTTTTACGGGGAATTAACAGAAGGTTAATATACGTCCAGTGGACATGAAGTTTTAAAATTATTTATAAGGGAAAGGAAAACTAAATATAATAGTTCTATTTATTATATTTTTATTCATTCAACAACCTTTTTCTACCATATAGTGGTGTAAGTAACTTTCTCCCAGCCCAATCCGGTCTCGCTACCGGTCTGATAGTACTGCTCTGAATTTTTTGTGCATATGGGGTTTTTCCGGGGACCGTTGCAAGCGAATCGCCCAACCTTCGTTCGCGTTTTTACCGCGAAATCAGGAGTTCGCAGACGGCACCGCAGCCGCTTGTTGAGTGGGAGAGACCAAGTGGTTACCCATCCAACGCCTAGCTACGTCCGACGTTGCTTAATTGCAGTAATCTAACGAGCACCGAGCTCCACAACGCTGCAAGCCGCCGAGTTCTATTTATTATAATTTATTATATATAGTATAACTTATATATTCCATTTATTTTTAATTATTTATTTATTGTGCTGTGACATATGAACAATCAAGGAGCGGGTACAGTTGAGATCATACCGATTTGAACTAAATTTGGCAGATGCATAGAGTAAATCTTCGACACTAATTATACCAAAATGAGACGATGAAACTCCCAAGGGTTGTCCAAATAGAGATTTATTTCTGATTAAAATCATACTGCTCTGCAGTTAACTACAAAAGGCTTAAGGCAAGTGAGTTATTGAAAAGTTTTCAATTTTACATTCGACTGTCTATAAGGTGACATATGAATGTCCGATTATCTCAGACACTTAAAGAGTGCAGCATCGGTAAGTCATATAAAAATATTGCGAAAAAACTTAGTTTTGCCAATCCGTAAATTTTCTTCGCAGCCTGTGGAGCGGGTAAATTATTGTATACAAAACTGCGATAATTATATACAGAACTGGCCAAACGGCGAACAATTTTCCAAGATAACGTGTCATTATCTGGGAAACTAGAAGTAGCCCTTGAAAATCACCCCAAAAGTAGCAAAAAATAGCTGAATACAACAGACCTAGTTTCGTTTTTGTAAAAAAAATATTAGCAATAAATAAATAACAAAATGTAACAAAATATAGTGAAAGAATACCATGTCCAGTGTGTATCGAATTGATGATACTGCGGCAAATGTCCAGAACACAACTCTGAAATTACATGTTTACCTCTAATTAATTTTATGTGTGTAGAATCATATTTTACATCGCAACTTTTTTAATTTCAATCTAATTCTTAGTATAATTTTAGTTATAATTGTTATTCATTAAATATCATATCTTTTCTGTGATTTGTAAGAAAATATGAAATAACAAATGAAAAAAAAAAACGAAGAAACCAAAACAATAACCGTTATCAACGCCCTTTTTATGGACAAAGCTTGAGTGTTGAATCGTCTCGGTTTAGTATAATAAGTATTTCTTGTTTTATACTATGTATCAGCTAAATTTCTCCTGGTACGAGGGTCTGAGAAATTCACCCTGATGAACTTACAAATTCATGAAACTTTAATCAAAATAGACATTGATTTTATACTGTTATAAATTATTCAATTAATGGATTTAGGTTGAACGTAAACCGGTTTTAATCTATACAACCCAATGTACATCGACATCATCGATATAAATAACCGATGAGTTAGAGCTACTCGCGAAAAATCTGTAACCAAATCCGATCAAAATACAACATCGTTATATCCTCGTATTACAGGTTGTTTTCAGGATTGGATCCGACGATCGGATACCGCGATAAATCAATAATCTAATGTATCAAAGGGATCGGAGGTTTTCATATCAATGTCGGCCTCGACCGTCGAGTCTCATTTCGCAGCTGTTGCGATATGCAGGCGAGCATATTTCCGCTTGACGGACATTCACCTAATAGTATGGCGTTGTGTTGTGCCGGCCCCCAAGCCGTCAGCCACCCAATGTGCATGACGTGCACTTCCCGCTGGTCGCAACACTGACAGGTCATGTTAGGTTAGGCATATCGGGGTAAGCCGATCGTGTTTGACTTGTCAGCCGGGTTGGGTCCTTCCCGAGGACAGCGAGTAAACAAAATTATCCCCCACCGAGTCACTATCTGTAATCCGTTATTAATTATCGATACGTTTCAAGCGCATTTCAATCATTATCATGCGCACACCGAGAACGGGGACAATTGTAAATCCAAATGCTATTAATATTGGTTGTCCTCATGATGGAATACGAGGAGTAAATATGGAGATCAAAGACAATGTTTGCCAATTACATATTTGGTTAATATCGGTTTTGGGTGAACAGGGTGTGTGGCTTTTTGAAGGAATATTCATGTTCTTGGATAAACAAGTGAATATCTGCAGAGGTCCATAATTTTCGACATTCCGGGAGAGAGGCAAACGGAGGAAATTCCGGATGCACTCGGTGTCTTTTTATGCGTTACATTTTGCATGCAGCCAATGAATGTCTTCCTGTCCTGACGACGAGTGAAAACTGCGCCTGCATACTGTGAAACTGTGAAAGGATGGAAAAAGCAAGTGACAGCTTTCTCTACGAGTGTGCATGCGAAAATGGAAAATGCTTCCCTATTCGTGAATGCGTCCTGTTACTGTCATAGCCTGCACATTCACATGTGGAAAATATTTTCTTCATTCTTTCTTCCTTCTCACTTGCTCTTGGTCGTTTTCTTTCCTGTCTACTTATATTTTCTGGAACCATTGTGTTTGCACAGTTCGGTATTGTGGTTAGGTTTGCACCTAACCTGACTACAGTCCCTCGCATGAAGGAAACATTTACTGTGTTGAAAAATGAATAAATTTCATTGTTTTGTCACGGTTCGTTTCGGTTTTATCGCGGCAGTCCACAACAATGTCATTTCCTCCTCGTTTTGCAGTAGTTTTCGGTTCATCCACGACACGCACGCGGCCGCTGACAGCGTAGGAGTGCAAAACAAACACCGCAACTAATTCAAAATTCCTTAAAACGTTGCGCAAATGCATCAAATGTGTGCGGTTCACCACAAAAAAATGGTTAGCCTTTTGTTTGCTTTCGGGAGCGTATTTGTTCGCATCACAGTTTTCGGGGGGTTTGTTTGATGGGTTTTGTTGTATACTGGACTATTCATGGTTATTCATTGTTGATATACTGATCGCAAATAACTTTTTTTTGTTGCGTGTGTCTATTCATTGGGATTGTGTGATAAAATTTTGATTAAAGACCGCTGATAGTCAGGTTTATGATTGAATTCAATGTTGTTAGCTTTTTTCATAGACTTTGCTGGCTTTTTAACGAAATTAAATTTTGATGAATTACTGTGCGGGTTGGAACAATATAATTTCATATACTTCTTATTGACCCACGCACATTAAATGTCACATGATGATTTCGGAATAGTTGCGAAATTTTTTGGAGTGATGGAAATTTTGATTCGTCGTACATGAGCTTATCTCTGCTCATGTACGACGAATCACGTTCCATTCGCCGTGTTTATTAAAACCACACTAGTCTTTCTTTCTACTTGTTTTTATATATTTTCTTGTCTAACTTTTCGAATTATTCTCTACCGCTATTTTCATTGAGTAATAAATGTAATAAAATAATTAATGCCTCGCAATATTGATGATCAAAGACGTATTAATAGCCGTAATGCGCTTTGTTCACTCTGCGTCCGCATCCGTTTTGCTTTGCGCTTCAGCTGGCGCGTATTTTTGATTAATTAACGCAATTTAATTAAAATCGAATTAATCAATTCGAGTTAACGAGGCCGAAAGTGCCCAAACGCTTAGCCAATGGTGGCGTGGGCGGCGGTCGTTCGGAAAAGTTACACATTGCCTAGGCCTCTCTACCATCCTTTATTACCATCCTTGTACCTTGCCGTTTGACTAGACACTTCACATATATAGTGTTTGCGTCGGCTATGAGAGGATAACACAGGACTTGGTGTTATCCTTGTTGGGCCGTTTTGTTTGCATTCGTTTTCGGCTCCGGGGAGGTGGCCTCCAAAAGGATCATTGCCGCCGGTGGTATCGCGTTCTCGCTTCGTCTTTCCGGCTCGAGTTGGACTTGTGTGTGCCTGCCTACAGGTCACTAGATTCAATTTGGGGAATTTGCAGGGAAAATTAATTATCATCGATGCGGGACGCTTGTCAGGACGGAGTTGAGAACAGCTTCGGGCTGGAGAAAGTCAATGCTTGATGTCGTTTTTGTCGATAGATGGCAGAAGTTTGCAACTCTGCTATTAAAATGGAGTTATTTGAAGTTTTGGGGGGTATTTCGAGGGTGGAACCCTGAGGAAACTACTAGTTTTATGACGTCGAGATAAACGCGCTGGAGTGGTAAGTGAGGCAAACGGAACAACCGAAAACAGGCATCCTTCCTCGACCCGAAGGAAGAGGAACAACGATGTGCTTGTTTTTGATACTCTCCTTTGCAGGCATCGTTATTATTGTGGGATATTATGCTGTGCTGTGCTAGTAGATCACGTTTGCGTTTGCATATTGCAGGGTTAAATGGTTTAATGCGTCCCGCCAAACGGACTTCACGGCCCTTATCTCTTATCAGCTAGTACAAACCCTCTTGTTGCAGCTGGGTGTGTTGTTCCTACTACCATCACTACCGCTAGTAGTTGTAGCAGTAGTACAACTACTCAGCGGCGTTGTTGCACCACCATCGAAGTGGATAATTGTGAAAGCTGCAATACACTCGGTGTGCAAGTTTGGATTTGCGTTAGCCGAGCATATACATGCAGGCCAAACATAACCTAACTTGAAGTGCATACGGAATTAAGTGCCCAGCCAGCGCGCGTATGAACTGAGCGTTTGGTGAACCAGCAGCGAACATTATTCACTCCTTTCCCCGCTGTGGCCGCACAATGGCTGTCTTTCTCCAGCATAATTTGTGTTTCTGTGGTGCGTTCGAAGGCGTAGGCGATAAGCGCTGTTTTATTCCGCTTAGAGAGGGGGGAAGTGGTAGTGGCCCGACGAGGCGGTGCCGCCACCGCCGAGGAGTTGCAGGAAAAACCGTTTTAATTGCCTTCCAGCCGAGGCCCGGAACGAATTAAACGCCGTTCGCCGATTGCTTGTGTGCGGGCATTATGGGTTCGAGAGGAAGGAAACTTTTACGCAGCCGGAGTTGACCGTACATTAATAAATTCCGCACAGTGAAACAATGAAGGAACAATGGGAACTCGCATCAATCTATTCAAATTTCCACATAATGGAGCACTTGATATATTGCATACTCCTCATTCTTTTTCTTATAGATGATGAAAGTGATTCTTAGAAATGATTTCGCTGGAATTATGAACCAATTTCTGACATCAATAATGTGGCATTAATAATAAATGTAGAAATTACAATGGAAATACAATTCTCTGTTGATCGGGCATTGTTAATAATGTTTTTAGACTACCAAAGTGTGTGGATTTTCTTAAATTTCATCAGAAATATTTTGCTGCAAGAAGTTATGTCAAAGCATATCAGATCATTTTATACACAGAAAGACCATTATTACAACTTATTATACATAACAATTACGTAAAATAAATAAAACATTTAATCTAAGAGATTTAATTTATGGCTTTTCCTTGATTAAATTTTCCTGTCGCGTTTTTGCAGGCGGAAATGAAATATCTAAGAATCACCCATCTGAAATGTGCATCTAGGAGTGTTATTTATAATACCACGACCCAAGTCAGGATTAATAAAATGGTCGGTGGCTTCTTGCCATGTGTATTTGTGTTCGTATATACTCTCATACGAACATCAATATACTTGCAAGGAATATGTGGTGTATGTGGGATTGGGTGGGGATGTCAGGAGTTGAATCGAGGGTTTCCCTTGAGCGTATCCCAAGTTTGCATACATGACCGCGCTTGGAATGGTCAGCAAGATCGAATTACTGATAAACCACTCATGTTCCACTTCTCGTAGAAAAAAACACATTGCTCCAACGAACATTTCTTGTCCTCATTATTCCCTAACCCTCTAAACAACCCCCTGACCCCTCTGGCTAACCATAGAATTGTATAAAACGAAGCCGAAGCAGAATAGAGAGAAGCAATCGAACGACAATTGAAATAAACAATAAATGCCGATGTGAACTATTCAATCGCAAGTTGTTACCTCATATTGCGCCCATTCCTTTTTTTATTCATCGAGTTGCGCAAATATGTTGGGTGCGCTCTGCATGTGGAATTTTGTTTGAGTTTTGCGTTTGTGCTGTAGCTTGTTTATGCGTTTCCCCGGCCTTTGTTTTGCGCGGCCGTGCAAATGTACTCAGTCGTTTGATGCACTTTAAATTACTCGCGCTATGTAGCAAGCAAGGCCTTTATGTAACTACTTTATTGCACTCATTTATTTTTGCGTTTAACTTGACCTACCGCCTGCAGAGCGGAAAATTAATGCGGGCAAATTGCTAAATAATCGCCGACGATGGAAAGAAGCATAGCGCTTTTAGTTAACGATGCTAAAAATTTGCTTCGAGCTGAATAGTTTACAGAAGTCGATTGACATTTCTGCGATTGTTTTGCGACTACAATTTAATCTAGTTAATTAAAAGCCTTTGGAAAATAAATCTGGTAGGAAATCGTAGCAAAGTTTTTCATATATTTTCGGACAAGATAATGCGTTTAAAGATTGTTTACGTTGTCCTTTTATTAGTGTTGGATTAATATCCTTCACTTAAGCTCTGTTTGCATCCGTTGCCTTAATTGAGTTTATAATAAATAGTGTTTTAAGGAAGAAGAAAAGCTTAGAGCAGTGTATAGTGTTGAATAGTGCGTGAAAAGTATTAATAATACGATTTTTTTATTTTTTATAATTATTTACACTTTTCAAAAGCGTCTCAAAATCGGTCGAGAAACAATGGTGAATACATGAATAAGCAGCGCAGCGATCGGTCACTATGCAAAGTCAGCAGGAACGTGCGCGCCAACATCCGACGTGATCATCGAATCTTGTAGCACGGAGCATTAAACTGCGCTGGCTCAAAGGCTGGTTCACCTTGACGTGCTGCCCCACCAGGAAACACTCTGGAGTAGTATAAATATACAGTCCTAAATCATTCAGTACATCCAGATATTCTCAGAATACATATTCCTATGTGAAATCACTTTCGGAAATTGACTTTAAAGAAAAGGTAAGGATAACGTGCTGTTTACGGAAATTATATATTTACAAATGAGAGGTGTAGATAACTTTAGTGGGGATAATAATAAGACAAACATCGGTGAGTGGAAGGACGGAGCTTAAGATCTTTTTGCAACTGCAGAGTCGAAACATGATAACCTGAGGCACCGTGGGTAAACACCAAAATGCACTGACTATAAAGTTAGTCACTTTAACGAGCTGCCCCTCCGGGAACCACTCTGGAAATGCATAAATATATCGCAATCAGTTATTCAGGTTATCCAGTTCTTAAAGGTCGCGGAGAGGGATCAAAATCTGTTAATGAACTGTCGATTGGCAAAAAAACGTACAGGAAACTGTTCTAAAGGGTGTTATGAAAGGGCTACAAAAAACGTATAGTAAACCCGTCAAATTCGTTCTTAATAGTCAATGATCTTCTTGTAGCTATCAATTTTTGATAATAACTATTAAGACATTTTAAGAATAACATTATTTTTATGATAACTATAGATATGTTTCCGCGAAAATCAGCCAATGCAATAAAGTCATAAAGATAGAATGTGTGTTGCATATATAAACTGCAACATAACATGTTCAATAACAAATTCAATTGATAAAATTGAATACCCTCGAAAATTAGATTACAATACAGGCGGATAAAAGCATCAGATATATACCAAAACCATCAGTTTCCGTATCATATTCCAGAATGAAACTGAAAACTTCAAGGTTTCTTCTCCCTTTTGCACTCAAGGTTCTCGCCCATCGAGAAAACCTCAGGGGACAATTTACCGAGCTCAATATCGCAAGTGTCAGCTGGAGATACACGTCGTTTGGGCGAAAGTGACGCGTTCGAGGACCAAGCGCAGGACCACACGATGAAGGACGCTCTTGCCGCGACATTCCCGATGATGATGGCAACACAACTCCTACACGTTCGCACTGTAAACACTCGGTAACATTCAAAGCGTCGCGTCAAGTGCGTCGCCTCGCCGAATGTCGTACTATTTAGGCGAATTTCGAGCGAAGATATGCACGCAGTCTGTTAACATTTCACTCAAGCACCCTCGAATATAACTTCAAACATAATCCCTCATTATTGCCTATTATTTTGGCGTATTTGATCTTGGGGCGTATTTGCGGGGGGATCTTAATACGACGGCGGTGTTGACGTTGGGGGTGGAGAAGGGGCGCTTTGTAATTTAACTTTTTCATCGTTTGCCGACTGACAAGCTGAAGAGGTTGTGGCGGATTGGGTGTGGGATGAACGGAAAGGATAATGAGACCGTCTGAATGAGTCTTTATTCAATAAGCAACCATAGTAACCACAGAGAGGTCGATGGCGGTGCATCTAACACGCAGTTGTTAATTCGATTAACGGTTCTTCCTTTATTTCTAGGCTTCTGTGTGACCACACCCCATGGTTAATCAAATTTGGAAATTGTGGATAGTCTCTAATTGTGACTAAAAGAAGTTTATAAGTTGCCGCAGTCGTTATGGCCGAATTTGGAGCGCGATATGTAAACTTTGGTTCCTAGGTCGATTAATACTCACTGCACAACGGACTCTATATATTTTTGCATTATGGGGGAACATGTTTTCTCTTTAGAATAAAAACATGCCAGGTGTTAAACCAATATGACAGGGCATTGACACCTAGTTTAGTCACCGCTTCGTGTACCATTCTGGAGATGTATACATTTTCTTCACAATAACAGTTCGCAAACCTATGAATCCAAACCAACTTTATACATTGTAAAATTCATATGTTCCCTTTTTAGAATAAAAAACTTCATGTGTTAAGCCAATATGATCATGCATTGGATCCCAGCTTAGTCTGCTCAATGTGCAGCCCCACCGCGAACCACTCTGGAGGTGTATACATCCACCATACAACAAAAGCACGCAAAATTATGAATTTTAACAAACTTATTATATTGTAACATTCATATGGGGATATATTTTCTCTTAAGAATAAAAAAGGGATGTGTTAAGCGAATATGACAATGCATTGGCTCCCAGTTCACTTACCGCAACGTGTTACCCTATCGTGAGCAACTCTGGAGGTGTTTAAACACACCACACGGCTACAGTTCATAAACCTAAGACCCTAAACTACTTTGAAATATTTTAATTTTTTGAAGGAATATGTTTTTCTCTTTATAATAAAAGAAGCGCACTGTGCTAAGCCAATATTCCGAATAATAATCGATTGTATATTTCGACGAAGCATCATTTTTCTTCCTACCAGCCAGCAACCCCAGCCTCTCGTCACAGCAACCTGGTGCGTTCATTTTCCATGCCATTTTCCCTTTCTTCTCATTTATTTCCCCGCACGCTACCAGTAGCGTGCTATCTTTCTAGCTTTTTGGATGCACACGTGCGTCATACTTCGATTTTACTCACACGCTCTTTTTTATCTTCACACCAAGGCCATTCGACCCCATTGCGTTTGCTGCTTGCCGTTTGCCACCGCCTGTTTTGTTCATGTTTATTTTTCACATTAACAGCGCTGACACACTTATTACGCACACGTCTCCCAGCCCCCAAGAAAGCACCCCTTTGCGAAGAGCAAGCTCGTGGCGGTTGCGTAAGAAAACTCGTCACGGGGATAAACCGGTGTGAATAACATCCAACCGAATGACGAACTGATGAAAGTCAAATTCGCACACGCATCGATATTGAATATAAAAAAGTCGACAGCGCTGCATAAATATTTATCAATAACCCAATATAAAATAGCTGACGTTTTGAATAAAATATTGTGTGGGTTAGTGAGTACGCCAATACTCAAATATTGGTAGTTAAATATACAGACTATTGTAATGGAAGAGAAATTTTAATTGCTTTGAAAATATTTTGCCAGTTTGTTTCGATTTTTTCTGAGATGAGATAATATTTACTTACGGATATTAGGAAAATTGTATTACATTTTCGAGGAATATTGCTTTTTACGAGGCGGTGCTCTTCATAAATTCGTTTTTTCATTGAAGTTGATGTCGTTTCGTATATAAAATAACAGTCTTCGGATTTCTTATTGTCAATATTGACATTTTAATTTATGTACTTTGATATTTTATTAAATTTGTTTTTCTCGGTTTTCTTGTCTTCAAAATGATTTTTTTTTCTTCTAACGTTTCTAAATTAAGAAGAACTTCCTTTATCTTGCCGAAAAAAATGGAAAGAGCCTTAATCAATTGTTAAACTATTCATGAATATTATTAATTATGTTATTATTATGAATATTAAATATAAAATTAAAAACTTAAAAATAAATTAAAATATTAAATTAAAGTCATCAAACCATATTCGCTGAAGTCATAAAAGGACGTCAATAAAAATCTTCCGTGGGTCAGTAACTGGCACGTATAAGTCATCACTATTACAGCTCAGAAGTCACCCAATATTTACTCAACTTTAAACTCGTTTTACACGCAACTCCATTTTTGATTTTGCGTACACCATTGAGAATATTCTATTGAAGCGATTTAGCTAAGTTATAGCATATTTTATAGATAATTAAATTCTCTAGAATATAACGTCAATTGTTTTTAGAACAAGTATCTGTTTACATATATATTCGTATTTATAATTTGACTTTTCATTCGAAAAATACACTTTCAATATAAAACTGTATACAAACATCCTATTTTAAAATATTATTAATTTTACTCGACGTCATATTCAGGAAAATTTTAAATATTTTATAAAAACATTTGCAATTTTAATTTCTGATCATAATTAAGGGTGCTAGAGTGTACGCAGCAGGAAGTCAAAAAGCGATGCGATATAAAGATTACATCCATTTGTAACTTAAACATCCATTCTTTAGAAAGATATTTTATTGGGCATATGAATTATGCATTAAATTGTCTTCTTAAAGTCAAACAGTACCTCTGAAAAAAAAATCGTGAAAGCCTTGTATTGTTCGCTTTAAAATTTGGGACAAGAACTTGGCAATTAGTTTCTACATGTAGATAGCCAAAATAACATTTTTTTGTTTAGATAAATAATACAATTAGTTGTAATAAAGATGATAAGATATGTCGATTTTTTTTAAATCGTGCTGCATACATGTAGATGAATAAAAATGCTAATGAAAAATATGCAAATGTGATTTGTATTTTAAATAGAGCTGAAACTATCCGCACTCAAACATCAGTGTGAGTGTGTGTGTTCACTCGTTGAATTTTTCACCCGCTTTCCTTTCGTCGTATTTCCGTTCCTACATTCCTCAGGGTTTACTATCACCATAACTATTACATATGCACATGGTATTTTATCTGCATCGCGCCGCTGTTTTTTTGCAACCCCCAGCGAATTCCGAGTCGTGTGAAAGAAACTCACGGTAAACAAATTTCGCATGTTATAAATGACGTAATTTACTTGCGATTGTTGGGCTTGCTCGCTTGTTTGCTTGCTTGCTCTACGATGGCTTCCTCACTCGGCGGCGGACATGTTCGCGCGAGCATTAATTACGCGAGAGCGGCGCGTGGGGGCGGCACAACGGTGGTACGGTGGCATCGAACGTTTCGCTACTTTATGCCTGGTGCGCACTGTAATTGTAATTTTCTTTAATTTTACACGTACGCCCACATTTCCATTATGTTTAACTGTTATTTCACTACGTGATTTAATTTTTATGGTTTTGCATATTTCATAAAAGGGGTTGTAATGCATTTTCGAGGGGATTAATTCTATTAGGTTGCGTTACGGAATGTGCCGGCCATGGTCGTAATGGTAGATATTTCTACAGTCGTCTTGCATGATATGAAATAGTGAAAACTATATTTTCGAATTATGTTTCCTCTCATACATTCATTTATTGTTTCATTCTTAACTTCATACTTTGTGATTTCTTTTAGTTTCATTTTTATTCACAATTTAAGAGGACAATCTATTTTTTCTATTAAAACCATTCTTTGAAGGGAGCTGGATATAAATGGACTTTTCCGTCGCCTATTATATATTTTCTATTACATTCTATTAAAAACAAACTCTGGAAACATAGGATGATCCGAATTGACTTTTCAGTCGCCTGAAGACCTTTATATACTGAAATACTTGTGCAATATTCTACGCACTTCAAATTATGTTAGCCTTATATTATGTTACCTTATATGTTAGAACCTAGTTTTCCTTCTTAAGCTTTTCTTTCTCTAAGCGCAACATTGTAAGCCCTTTCGTACCTCAAAACGTATAAAAACTAAGGATTCGCTCAAATATTGATAATTAATAGTGTTATTAATGAAAAACGAATACACTTTTAAGTTGGCTGGAGGCATTTTTATACTGAATATTATGCCCAATATTCTTCGTAATTATAATTAGGTTGGAAATGAGGTTTGAGCCCGATGTTCCTTTTCTAGGTGCAATCTTGCAAGTCTTTGGGAACCCTCGAAATTAACTCAAACGAAGGTCGAAATATTCAGTATTTGCTATTAATGAATAAAATGGCTTAGAAAACTATACATTTACACGTGCTTTCTCTGAATAAATAAATATAGCTTATCATTTTTAATATCCATTATAGCCTATTATATTTTATTATATTATACTATATATCCATCTATTATATTTTATTAAAACCAATTTCACTTACCCCATTCGTAATTTTCAATTTTACAACGTTGAAGGCATGTATGTTTAACATCCCATTGAGTGACGTAGGTGTGTAACTGGTTGCCGACAATGTAACAAGCCTCAAGCTTCAAGAATGAAGCCGAAAGAATGTGTATGTCGTGAGTGTGTGCAAGCAAGTGAAGGGCGCGTCTGAAAAATGTAACGGCAGTGCTTTGTCCGTGGAAGACCGTGCGAAAAGCCTGCACAATGCCAATTCCGATATGAGTTCGGCACTACATTACCCGCGTTACCACTTCACAAAACACATTTCCCATTTCGTAATGCAAACTGCCGAAGCCGTGCATTGTATGCGCCAACATCAATGGAAACTTAAGAGTATTCTGCATAATTCCACGCCAAACATAGATTTTTCAATTGAGATAAACGCAAGTTATTCATTTCTTTTTGGTTTTTATTCTAGTTCTATTTGGTGCAAACAAATAAATCACAATTTTTGGCACTTTTTTCGACGTATGTCAACAAAGGGATTGGCAACTTGCGTTTCGCATGCTTGGAAAATACGACCAACTGTTTGTTTGTAGCACGCATGCGGTTGTTTTGTTGTTTGCTTGTCTCCGCTGTGCAACAAAAACAGGCGTCTGCTCTTCGGAGACTCCTTTTCCTTGGTAGCATGTGCGGTGCACGCACAACTTGAGGTCTTAGGGAGTTGGATTGCGAGAGATGTGTGGCGGTGGTGGGCGTGATCCTCTGGGAGATGCAAAACCGCAAATAAAACGCTCCCCTGCAAACTTCCTTCGGTTACAGTGAAGGATGTAGGAAGAGAAACTAGTATATGCGTCACAGGAACACACGAGCTGCCAACAAAGAATGTTTTCCAAAATATGAATTAAGAAACATAATTACATGAATTTAAGAGATTACGTTTTATTATTTATTATTTGACATGGGGCCATTCTTTGAATTAACATTGTTATTTTTAATTACCTTTATTCAGGTTTTACAAAGGGACTTTCACGTAATGTCCGACTTCGATTGGAATGACATTGTTTGTACGTGTAGTTCATATTTTGAAATATGCCATAATTTTACCAGACGTTGAATTTTTTGGCCAACGGCCCAAAAAATTGCCATAAATTATTTCAATATATGAATTCCACATAGAAAAAATGTCATTCAAATCGAAGGCGGACAATACGGGAAAGCCCCTTGTTGGATATGTCTGATTAGATACGACCGTGGTCTACTTTCCACAATATAATTTTATTATAACTAATTGCTGAATGTTGCCTTAAATTTACTAGAAGTAACAAGTATCCAATAAAGTCAGCCACAATTCGTTAATCAGTAAATATCTGTTGAGATGCGGTTTTCCTCTAATTACCAGGCTATGTAACCTAGCCGAATCTAGCTGAAAAGTAAAACTTTCCTCGAACACGCCCACGCCAACATTTCGCCGGAAGAGCGGAATTCAATGCATTCCACAGTCTGTTTCGGTGCAGCTATAAATAAATTCAAACCAAAACTTGTCGTGGGCCACCACCACCCTAGAATATTCGCGCTGCTCACGTTAAAGCGCATTCAATTATTTCTTATAGTATTTATCGTCGAGTAGTATCCCCCAGCAAGAGAGATTGCCATTCCGTAAGAAGTTTCGTAATCATACAGAAGACAAAACCTTGCTTCCTGTTTCCAAAGGTTTTCGGCATCCGCAGGGCAGAAGATAATTTAATTAGCGCCATCATAATGCTCTTATCGCTGGCATGCCAAGCTACCCGCCCTCTCACACTCATACCAACAAGTCCTCATACATATACACATATACGCACACGCATGTATACAAGCACACATTCACAGGGAGGGAAAACAAGGACGAAAGTGTGCGAAACGCATCGTTTCGTTTGGCATTTTCTCGGCGAGGGTTTTGGCAATGTCTTTACTTATGGTTCTCGCAACTTTGAATGTTGGACTCCTAATAGGATGCTCCAAGTTGGTCCCATTCAATTTCGAAATGATTTGATAAATAATTCAATCGAAATTGAGTTGGTCTGAATATTAACTGTGTTTTTGAATTCATGTTCTATTATATTTGAAGAGGCTGGCAAACAGGTTTCTTTTTTGAATGTGGTTAAGGAATATTTTCAGTTTATACCGGCACCTCCGCGAAATCTATCGGTGAGGGAGCAATTCTGTCCTTTCTATCATATTATTTAGGTAGAGGAGCAATGCCGGCACTTCTCCCAAGTCTATTCATCCTGGTGCATGCCGGCACCTCCACCAAATTTGTTATAGGAAGAGCTCTAGTGGCACCGCCACCAATTTTCCAGCTCGGTCATTATGGTATCAGTTTCCTTAGTCATACATGGTAAATACCTCTTAAAACAAATTGCAACAAATTAGTTTTGATGTATTAAGCCCTAAACAGAGGGTGAATAAATGAATATTTCAAACGGGTGCTGAACTAAAAAAAGTTATGGCTTTATAAGGGCCGTTTTTTCTTCGAAGGGCTCTGAAAACTGTGCGAGTAAGGTAGATTCGATTATGTAGATGTACCTCCACATTATTTCCTTCATCGCTGAAAGATTTATGGGCGTGATTTATACAAATGCGTGAAATTTTATGCCCTGACTCGTGACGACGGGAAACTCCAATTCTGAAGATGCGCCAGCGCGCATCCCTTTCTCGCTCACAAACAACAAATACTAGTTCATCTAGCGCCGAATACGAGCCGGAAGAATGCGCTGAATGTCGACGAGATGTGTATGCGTGTGTGTATGTGGAGGAGTTTTGTTGCAATAAAATAATTCTTGAAAGTCGCGTCGAATTGCTGGAGAAAAGGTTGGAAAAATTGCAGAATTCCGGGCAGTAGCATTCAAATAGAACATCCCCTGTATCCTAGTACTTTTCTGTAGGGCAATAAAGTTTTATTTGTTTTTTTTTTTGAAAAGGAAATTTAATTTAAATCACCGCAACTTCATTTTATAGACAAGTACGTTGCAAATAGTTCGTAGCTTTTATTTACGATTAAATATAACTAATATATCATCGTCGAATATTAATTATAATTAATTGGGGTTATATAGAAATTCCTGATAGTAGCGATTGTGGGGATTATATTCATTGGCGATAAATAAGATTAATAGCGATAATAGTAAAGTAATGTGACAAATCTGATGAAAATTACCATTGGATTTCACTCAATTTCAATGAAATGCGTTTGAGCGTGCATGCATTGCGCCGCGGTGGCCTATTAAATGCGCTCGGATAATTTATCGTTCTTTGATAATCTTCGAATAAATATAAACGTAGTGTGTGCCGCTTATCAGTGATGTCGGGGATAATTACGTCGTTTGCTGAATTCGCGCGTTCCCGGCCTGCCAGAGCAATGGGAATTATTATAACGCCCTTTCGTCCGTACCATGTGGCCAAATATTGGCGCGCTTGACGAAATTAATTGCAATTTCTAATGTGTTTTGCTATTGATGCCATCTATTGATATTTGGATTAGAATAATTAGTAATATATTATGGAACATCTGATATGGTGTAAACATTATTCCATTAATACTAGGAGGAAACGAATCATTTCATAAAGAAATTTTAATTTACAAATGGCGTAGTATATTAGTTGATGTCATATACATATAACTAAATGTGACGAAACTTTGGATTTTTTTTGCAAAACGGGGAAGAATCTCATTAAGCCCACCTGGGCAGCCTAGTGGTAAAGCATCTGCTTACCACGTAGGAGGACGAGGTTCGAGTCCCCGGGGTGGGCACCCCACTAGTGTGAATTTATTATTATTATAAATTCACACTCAAAATCACTCATT
>JAODAC010001608.1:17800-36952 GCA_027575185.1 Mimaenictus wilsoni | reverse complement strand
GAGTGGGTACCACCAGATAGTCCAATTGGGAGTGATCTGGGATCACTCTCAGATGTGTGAAAAAGCTAGTGTTATCCCGTTTGATTTACCTGACCCTCCAGAGTGGGTACCACCAGATAGTCCAACTGGGAGTGATCTGGGATCACTGCCAGATGTGTGAAAAAGCTAGTGTTAACCCGTTTGATTTACCTGAGCCCCCAGAGTGGGTACCACCAGATAGTCCAACAGGGAGTGATCTGGGATCTCTCCCAGATGTGTTAAAAAGCTAGTGTTATCCCGTTTGATTTACCTGAGGCCGCAGAGTGGGTACCACCAGATAGTCCAATTGGGAGTGATCTGGGATCACTCTCAGATGTGTGAAAAAGCTAGTGTTATCCAGTTTGATTTACCTGAACCTCCAGAATGGGTACCACCAGATAATCCAACTGGGAGTGATCTGGGATCTCTCCCAGATGTGTGAAAAAGCTAGTGTTATCCCATTTGATGTACCTGAGCCCCTAGAGTGGATACCACCAGGTGAAAGAGCTAGTGCTATTCCGTATGATTTACTTGAGCCCCCAGAGTGAGTACCCCCAGATAATCCAATTGGGAGTAATCTGGGATCACTCTCAGATGTGTGAAAAAGCTAGTGTTATCCCGTTTGATTTACCTGAGCCCTCAGAGTGGGTACCACCAGATAGACTAACTGGAAGTGATCTGGAATCACTCCCATATGTGTGAAAAAGCTAGTGTTATCCCGTTTGATTTACCTGAGCTCCCAGAATGGGTACCACCTGATAGTCCAACTGCGAGTGATCTGGGATCACTCCCAGATGTGTGAAAAAGCAGGTGTTATCCCGTTTGATTTACCTGAGTCCCCAGAGCGGGTATCACCAGTTGGCCTAATTGGTGGTACCCGCTCTGGGGGTACCGGGTCTATACCCGGAGTTATAATAAGTGGAAACCTTTGCCATAAATTGTCCTCATCACTATGAAGAAATGTTAGCACTTTGTAGAAAACAAAAATGCAATTATACATGCGCTGGCACAATTTAGTTCTTGTGTCAATACAAAATATGATCCAGCATCAAATTCTGATGCTGATCCATCTAAATAAATTTAATGGATCAGATACTCTGCTGAATGCAGAAAATTCTAAGCTTTCATTTCCACTTATGATACCCGTCGTAAATGTTGCACTTATCCCAAGGGATCACCCTTGCGGTAGCCGCTAGAACTAATACTTTGTTCAGTAAATATACCACGGTATGCGGCACGTCATACGAAAATCGTACGCGGAACACGATGAGTATGAAAATAAATAATGCAAGGTGGGTAATAATTCACCGTGCGTGTCTGGTGGGAAAGTAACGGACGTAATTCCACTTTGCGTAATTGCTTTCGAACACTTTTCTTGCGCTCAATCCGTGCCCGAAAACGCCTCGCTTTTTCGCCGCAGATAGATCATGTCGTGGAGGCGCACGTTGGGCCGGCCAAGCATGTGCCAACTTCGGCAGCGAATTAATCCCAAGTTTTCCAAACTCATTCTCGCACTATTTGTATTTCTAGAAGCAGTGTGCGAGCATCTGCTGCGCATTGCGCTCGACGCGATGCAGCCGTGTAAATATTGTACGTAATGTAATTTCTATTTATTTGAGGGCGCCGTGCCGCGCCGCTGTGCTCTCTTTTGTTTATTGCAGCTTTCGATTTCGACCGCGGGGCATGCAAATTCGCGTAGCTGGCGAAACGTATGGATCCCGCATGTGTCTGACCCACCGTCGGACGTGATTTATTTAAAGCATTCTAAAAGTGGGTTGAGCCATGAATATTACAATTTTTGGAGCGCTACATCGACAATGAAGTGCATAACACTTTTATATGAATATTTTTAGATTAACGTTACTCAGCTCAGGAACAATTAATGTTATTCATCTCCTCAGGGCACCATGTCATCATTTCGTGAACCCATTCAGGGAAAATGTACTTATGAAAAACACGTTTTGAGATGACTTTATGCGGACCGGGCGCTATTTACTCAGCATTCGGTCCGATGTGTTTAGTGGTGTTTAGTGTTTAAAGAAAGCAGATTCGCCAAAGAGTAGATTCACCAAAAAAGTCAATCTTGAAGTAACGGGCAGTTCACACCGTCCAGTCTCTCACTTATTCCTACATTTGGTTTCTATACCGCTCTCCAGCCGCTGCTAAATTTGGAGGTACCCGGTTTGATGCCTCACAATCTACAAAAACATACAGAGGGGCACCTGATTTACACTTTCACACATCTCTGAGTCTTGGTCTATATACCCCTCCCTAGCCCCAATCTGATGGTACCCCATTACTGATGGTACACAACTGAGAGTAAGCCTGAGATAGACCCTGAATTCTCGCCTGGCGTGACCAAAAAGAAACCATACGCGGAAAGGGTGTACCCAAATTTTCAAAGGGTACCCGTAGGTTCACCCCTAGGAATCTCGCTGATTCGCCACAGACGAAAACATGACCAAGTCGGTTAGTCACATCCATAATAACAAAGAATTTTACATATGTTCAGAAAACTACATAGCCCAGAGTTCCCGACGTACCATTTTAGTAACATCAGGTACCTGTGGCGCTGACCGTGTTCTTGTAAAACATTGTAAAATCGTTGTAAGTGATTTTTTTATGTTTAACTGCCATTTATGCGAAGAACAAAATTTGTGAAAATTCCATCCGCGCAAAGGGTGTACCCAAATTTTCAAAGGGTACCCGTAGGTTCACTCATATGAGTCTCGCCGATCCGCCACAGACGAAAACATGACCAAGTCGGTTAGTCACATTCATAATATCAAAGAATTTTACATATGTTCAGAAAACTACATAGCCCAGAGTTCCCGACGTACCATTTTAGTAACATCAGGTACCTGTGGCGCTGACCGTGTTCTTGAAAATCATTGTAAAATCGTTGTAAATGATTTTTCTATGCTTAACTGCCATTAATGCGAAGAACAAAATTTGTGAACATACCATACGCGCAAAGGGTGTACCCAAATTTTCAAAGGGTACCCGTAGGTTCACCCCTAGGAATCTCGCTGATTCGCCACAGACGAAAACATGATCAAGTCGGTTAGTCACATTCATAATATCAAAAAATTTTACATATGTTCAGAGAACTACATAGCTCAGAGTTCCCGACGTACCATTTTAGTAACATCAGGTACCTGTGGCTCCGGCCGTGTTCTTGTAAAACACCGTAAACTCGTTTCGGACAAAAAGAAATTCTAACTGAGAAGAAAAAAAAATGACCTCCAGTAGAGGTATCAAGTGCAAGGCGTCTGATGTAAGTGGATTTTTAGGTTTAACTGCCATTTATGCGAAGAACAAAACTTGTGAAAATCCCGTACGCGCGAAGGATGTACGCTCAAATAGAATTAATTACTGCACTCTGCCGCCTGCGGTGAGTGGAAAATGCACAGGTAACGTGGCCAAAGAGTCGTCCCACATTGCTAAAGCGTAATAAAATTATTCTCGGCTGTGAACACGGCACACGGAATACGGAACACGGGAAAAGAAAGAAAATAAAACTGGAGTAAACTGGATTAACGAAGTGAGTTTAAGACAATGAAATATCGTCAAGAAAAGTTGGCTTCAAATCTCCTTCAGTAAGAAAACATATGAATTAGATATCTTTTTGTATGCCCCACAGGGTAACGTCCTGTGGAGGGACATAACAACATCAAAAGTTGACGGATGTTATTGAGTAACCTGGAGTGACGAAGTGACTTTAAGACAATGAAATACCGGCAGGAAAAGTTGGCTTCAAATCTCCTTCAATAAGGAAACATAAGAATTACATATCTTTTTATGTCCCCCACAGGGTAACGTCCTGTTTGCGGATGCAACAAGGTCAAAAGGTGACAGATGTCATGGAGTAAACTAGAATGACGAAGAGAGTTTAGAACAATGAAATACCGTCAGGAAAAGTTAGCCTTATATCTGTTTCAGTGCAGAAACTCAAAAATTAGATATCTTTTTGTGTTCCCCACAGGGTAACGTCCTGTTTAGGGACACAACAAGATCAAAAGGTGACAGATGTTAGGGAGTAAACTAGAATGACAAAGTGGCTTTAAGCAATGAAACACCGTCAGGCCTTATATCTCTTTCAGTGCAGAAACTTAAGAATTAGATATCTTTTTGTGCGCCCCACAGAGTAACTTCCTGTGAAGGACACAAGATCAAAAGGTGACACATATGGTGTAAACTAGAATGACGAAGAGACTTTAAAACCGTCAGGAAAAGTCAGCTCATATCTTCTACAGTAAAGAAACTTAAAAATTTGATATCTCTTTATGCCCCCACAGAACGTCACCCTGTGGAGGGGGGGAGGCACAAAAAGATAGCAAATTAATGATATCAGATTAAAATGTAGCTATTGAAACCGAAATTTCGAATTCGCCATAGGTACGGTGACTTCCCCCTTCTAACTCCCAAGGTCATTCATTATCTTTGTAATTAATACACGTATTATCACACAGTATCGGAACACAGTATACGGAAGTTGTCCAATTAGCAATAGATACCAACATGATCTTGATAACGAAACACGTTTCTATTTCTGTCTTTTTAAAAATAGTTTCGTCCTTTACACGAATCTATGTTGGTCCTACTTATTAAACGGATACATTTATTAATACTGACAAACAATGTGATGCTACCTACCGAAAATTGAAATATGGCGGGAAAAGAGTAGTCCGACAACACTGTCATGTCATCGGCAGGTTTCGGGGGAAGATGAAAAAAGTTTATTTGAAACAAATCAGCGCTTTGGGGATGATTGTTCTTCCCACCTTGTTATGATGCCATGCAGTGCTCCAGCAAAAAGCTTGTAATCTGCTTTCGCGTACAATACGCCGCTTACTTTGATGTGCCAGAGGATTACACGGAATGCTAATTAACAGGGAAAAACCGATGAAAACGGCAACAATGTATGCGGCCCACTTCTCATCCTCCTTAGCAGGAGAATGCCGCAATACAAGCTTTGATATTCGGCATTTGGGCGTTCTGAAGACTGTCGAGATGATATATGTTTCTGTTGGAAGTCAAGGGTTTTAAGAGGTTTTTAAACTGATGTACAGGAAAAGGAGGAGACACGCACTTGACTTTATCGATTTGCTTCAAATACTTTTCGGTATCGAAAGTATCGAAACATGAAAATATCGATACTTATAAGTATCAAAACTTGTATATACCGAATAATGTATCGACTCTTTCCGGTATCAAAAGTATCGAAAAATGTATCGATACTTTTTGGTATCAAAAGTATTGAAACATGAAAATATTGATTCCAAAATAATATAGACATATTCGTATGCAAAGTATCGACATATGTACGTATCGAAAGAAGTAGCAATACTTTTTAGTACCAAAAGTATCGACACATGAAAATATCGATGTTATCTGCCAATTCTTATAAGTATCAAAACTTGCAAATACCGAATGATGTAGCGATTCTTTCCGATCCCAAAAGTACCGAAAAATATCGAAAAAGAGTATCGACACTTTTTGGTATCAAATGTACCGAAACTTGAAAATATTGATACCAAAGTAATGTACACATATTCGTATACACAATATTGAAATATGATGTGTAAGTATCGATAAAAGTATCGATAGTTTTTGATTCCAAAAGTATAGAAACATGAAAATATCGATGTTCACTGCCGATACCTATAAGTATCAAAACTTGTAAATACCGAATAATGTATCGATTCTTTCTGGTATCAAAAGTATCGAAAAGTATCAAAAAATGTATCGATACTTTTTGGTACCAAAAGTTTCGAAACATGAAATTATCGATACCAAAGTAATGTACATATATTCTAATACAAAGTATGGAAGTATGTATGTATCGAAAATAGTATCGATACTTTTTGGTACTAAAAATATCGAAACATGAAACTATCAATGCCATCTGCCGATTCTTATAAGTATCAAAGCTTGTAAATACCGAATAATGTAGCGATTCTTTCCGGTACCAATAGTATCGAAAAAATATCGATACTTATTGATACCAAAACTATCGAAGCATGAAAACACTGATACCACAGTAATGTCTACATAATCGAATACAAAAGATCGAAATATGTAAGTATCAAATAAAGTATCGATACTTCTTGGTACCAAAAGTATCGAAATATGAAAATTTCTATACCAAAGTAATGTACACATATTCGTATACAAAATATCGAAATATGTTAGTATCGAAAAAAGTATCGTTAAATTTTGGTACTAAAAGTATCGAAATATGAATATAGTGATATCAAAATAATCTATACATATTTGTATACTTCGTCCTTCTCCTCTTCCTCTTCCCCCTCTTTTCATTAGGTTCATGTCTACTTGCCGATACTTATAAGTATCAAAACTAGTAAATACCTTATAATATTTCGATTTTATCAGGTATCAAAAGTATCATAAATATCGATACTTTTTGGTACTAAAAGTATCGAAACAAGAAAATATTGATACCTAAATAATGTACACAATGAAAGGTCAAACGTAAATCGATAGGTGGCGTGGACAATACCGAATAATGATCGATTCTTTCCGGTATCAAAAGTATCGAAAAGTATCGAAAAAAATATTGATACTTTTTGGTATCAAAAGTATCGAATCATGAAAATATTGATACCAAAGTAATGTGCATATATTGGTATATAAAGAAACGAAATATGTAAGTATCGAAAAAAGTATCGATACTTTTTGATACCAAAAGTATCGGAACATGAAAATATCGCTACGAAAGAAATGCCGATTCCTATAAGTATCAAAACTTGTAAATACTGAATAATGTATCGATTTTTTCCGGTATCAAAAGTATTGGAAAGTATGGAAAAATATCAATATTTTTCGTACTATAAGTACCGAAACATGAAAATATTAATACCAAAGTAATGTAAAGTAATGTACACATACTCGTATACAAAGTATGGAAATATACAAGTATCGAAAAAAGTATTGATACTTTCCGATATAAAAAGTTTCGAAAAGTATCGAAAAACAAAAGTATCGGTCTTTTACAGTATCGAAAGTATGAATGATACATCGGCGATAGATGACAATATGTAGGCGATACACCGACGATACATAGTTTAAGGGGGGCCTGATGAATCGTTTAAAGGCCTGAAGGGTCCAGAATACATGTCTTCCTTCTTCCCACGTATGTCAGTTTTCACGATCGTCGGAGCGCAGATTGATGATGTCCAGCTTTGATTTCGTTCTAATGACGCTGGAGGCTCATACTACAGGGTGGCCCACGAAAAGCTAGTCGTAAATCGATAGGTGGCGTGGACAATCGCTGCATCGTGTCAACCTCACCACGTGTACGAGCTGCCACACACACGTCCTCATATCGCACAGAGCCGGCGCGAACTTGGAAAGCAAATTCTAATTAAAACCTGCTTCGGGACACCCCTAAACGATCGAGTAATGCAATTAGGTCAGCGAAGGTGCCCCGTTTGGCGGCGGTGGCAGTGTCGAGTGCTTGAAAAACTCATTTCCGCACCGTCATTAATGCCGGTTGCACACATGCGAGACGCGCGCTCAACATGTGGCCACGCAGGCAGACGGGCGAACGAAATAAAAATTACCTCGTCGTGAAATGAAGAGATGCGGGAGCAGGCAATAACCCCGAAAGTGACTTAAGTTATAAATCCCATAATCACACGTCGTACACCAAAATTTCACAGTTTCAAGTGTGCAATAAAGAGGACTGAATGTTTCCAGAAACTGACCGCGCTATGAAATGAGAGAGACTGTCCAGTCCATCGCGCCCTCTTTCGCTACCAACCGCCATGGAACTCAGGTTCATTGATCTGAACGCTGGCTCGTCCAGCCGGCACGGCGCGTCTCTCAGCAGCTGGCAGTGCGCGTCGCCGGCGCCTTCTTTGTCATATTTTTATGTATTAAAAGAAGATAGGTGATGTTCCAACTCCTAAAAAAGATAGAAAGATAAACTGAGTTCCATGCCGGGTGGTAGCGAAAAAGAGCGCGATGGAAGTCTCTCTCTCTCTTTTCATAGTGTGGTCAGGTAGAAAAACCGGGTTTACAACAACCAGTGCGTATATTATTTTTTCGGTGTTCTAAACGATTAACTTAACAATGAAGGTGCGGTCAACCATACTTGAAAAGTCAACAAGATCAATACATTTTCGGGCTTTCGGTATACACTCGGGAGACGCACGCATTTCACCTGATAAGCAGGTCGATCAGTCGGCGGAAAATTGCCACCGCGAGAAAAAAAAAACGCGCCAAAAACAGGCGCCATTGTCGCTGCCAAGCCGGGCGTTAATTTTTTATGGCTTTCGAGTGTTTATTGGATTTGCCTGGCGCGAATTCGAGTGGCAATCCATCCCGTTCCGTCGGGGTGATTGTGCGAAATTGTGTGAAGATGGTTGTGAGGTTGTAAGATGGCGATGGTGTTTTTTTTTCTTCTTTCTTTTTTCGGCCATCGCATCGAATTGCTTTCAGCAATGCATTAGATCAGGTGGTGGTCTTAGCAGACACTCGTCGTCGCTGATCATCCCTTTCAACCTGCGCGCATTTCACCGCCCGCTATTTTTATACTTTCAACCTTTGACTCGTGATAGCACTTTATCTTGAGATTTTTAGATTCATGCTTTTAGGGGGTGGGCTTTTGAAATACTCAGCGACAAGTACAAGTTCATACCCGTGGCTTACCAATGCTTGAAAGATGCTTGTAAGATCAGTACATTTTTAGTAATCGGTCTTCTTCAAAACTACCCATCAAAAAAAGTATCAATACCATAATATCAAAGGTTAGTGTCATATAACCTACAACATAGAACATACAATATTAGACTCAAAGTATCGAGACTTATTAATATCAAAAGTATCGTTACTTTCGGGTGTCGCAAATATCGATACTTTCCGGTATCGAAAGTATCGGTATTTTTCGGTGTCGAAAGTAACGGCACTTTTCAGTGTCGTAAGTATCGATACTTTTCGGTATCGAAAGTATCGGTAGTTTTCAGTATCGACAGTATCGGTATTTTCCGGTAACGAAAGTATCGAAATATGAACACCAAAGTGTTGATTCTTTTTCAACCTTTAACTCGTGAAAGCACTTTATCTTGAGATTTTTAGATTCATTCTTTCAGGGGGTGGGCTTTTGAAGTACTCCGCGACAAGTACAGGTTCAAACATGGGGCTTACCAATGCATGAAAGATACTTGTAAGATCAGTACTTTTTTCGAACTTTACATGTTTTAATCTTAGAAAATATCGAAGCTCTCTTTTTGTTTGTTTTGATACCAGAGAACATCGAGTTTTCTTTTTGTGCTTTTCGATACTTTTTCGATACTTCAAAAAAATTGTACAGAAATTAGGAACATCCAACCTAATTAAAACAACATATTGTAGAAACATATATATTACTGTGTTTTTGGCAGTCTTGTTTCGCAATTGTTTCGAAATATTTTGTTATCAAAAAAATCAACAAAAGTTGCGAAAAAGTATCGATACTTTTTTCGTTTATGTATTGATACTTTTTTCGATCTTTACATGTTTTAATCTCAGAAAATATCGACGCTTTCTTTTTGTTTCTTTTGATACCAGAAAAAATCGATTTTTCTTTTTATGCTTTTCGATACTTTTTCGATATTTATATGTTTTACTCTTCGTACGAATTGTGGCGTTATTCTGATGTCGATATTTTCATTTTTCGATACTTTCGATGTCAAAACGTTACGATACCAGTTGTTATGAAAAGTATCGTAAAGTAGTGAAAAGTATCGAAAAAAGTATCGATACTTTTTTCAATCTTTACATGTTTAAATCTCAGAAAATATCGATGCTTTCTTTTCGTTTCTTTTGATACCAGAAAAAATCGTGAAAGCACTTTATCCTGAGATTTTTAGATTCATTCTTTCAGGGGGTGGACTTTTGAAGTACTCAGCGACAAGTACAGGTTCAAACCTGTGGCTTACCAATGCATGAAATATACTTGTAAGATCAGTACTTTTTTCGAACTTTACATGTTTTAATCTTAGAAAATATCGAAGCTCTCTTTTTGTTTCCTTTGATACCAGAGAACATCGATTTTTCTTTTTTTTGTGCTTTTCGATACTTTTTCGATACTTAAAAAAATCGTACAAAAATTAGGAACATCCAACCTAATTAAAACGACATACCGTAGAAACATATATATTACTGTGTTTTTTGGCAGTCTTGTTTCGCAATTGTGTTAGAGTTTGTATTAGTGTTAGTGAGATCGAAGGTGGTAGTCTTTGAAGAAGGGCACTTGGAGGGCGGCGGATTGCAGCTGCTTGGCGAGGAAATCACGCACCCGGTCACCGGTCTCCGCCTTGATATGGCCCACGATCACTCGTCGTATCGACTCCGTTAACCATGTCAGCGAACCCAGATTTGAATAGTCTACCTCGATGTCCCTGCCGAACAAACGGGTGGTTAGTCATTACGGTTTAGGTAAACAATGGCGCTGTGCGCTACCCTATTTTGTCCACAGTCAGACCGATTGCGGGGTTCTGGCCGGTGCGTTTCGTCAACGCCAACATCCATGTGTTTTGATAAACCTTCGCTGTGATGTTGCCGGCGAACCGGAATCCTTCATATTGTGTGCTGTACTCGTAGATGAACTAAAGAAACAACCCCCAGGACATGAGGAATATGTTTCGTATCAAAATCTATGTTTATATTAATGTGATGTAAATGAAATATTGACCTTAGGGAAGTTGGTAGAGCAAAGACACCAATTTACTATTCTGACTGATTGTGAGTATACTATAGTCTTATAGTGATTTCGTTGACGTAAAAAAGCTTCTTATTGAAAGTATCGAAACATGGCAAATTGAAAAGTATCGAAAAAAATATCGATACTTTTTTTTTCGATTCTTACATGTCTTAATCTCAGAAAATATCTTTTTTTTTATTCTTTTGATACCAGAAAATGTCGTTACTTCTTTTATACTGTTCGATACTTACATGTTTTTCACTTCGCACGAATATGTGACGCTATTTTGATGTCGATATTTGCATGTATCAATATATTTTATTATGAAAAGTATCGAAAGCACGTATCGATATATTCTGTTATCGAAAGTATCGATATGTTCTGGGATCAAAAGTAACAAAATGTATCGAAAAAAGTATCGGTACGTAGGGAAGCATGTGTGTATCCAAAATTATCGATATTTTTCAGTATCAAAAGAATGATACTTTTAGGCATTGAATGTATCGAAATGTGAATAAGTATCGATATCAAAAAAATGTTTACTTATTGCTACTCCAACTATCGATACATGTAAGTATCGCAAAAAAAGTATCGATCCTTTCTGGTATCTAACGTATACGTAGT
Organism: Mimaenictus wilsoni; assembly: GCA_027575185.1. Classification (NCBI taxonomy): domain Eukaryota; kingdom Metazoa; phylum Arthropoda; class Insecta; order Coleoptera; family Staphylinidae; genus Mimaenictus; species Mimaenictus wilsoni. Next base: position 25,602 of record JAODAC010001608.1, on the reverse strand, counting down.
AAAACATAAAAGTATCGATATAAACCACGCCAAAGGGAAAAGAACGGCGAAAAATCCGGTCATCACAAAGTATTTCCATATGTGTACTATACGTACAAAAACTTCCACTTCAATGACGGACAATTGAGACACTCTCCTTGTCAATAAGAAACTCATTGAAACGATCTGAACCTATTACCGCCTCTTCTCAAATCCAATCATATGCAACCATTGCTTATACAGCGTCTAATCGAACAAAATTCGAGCCGATCACCGGAACGCGTGTACTGAAAATCAATTACTTTGTAATCCGTAAGCCCCAGCTCGGCGGAGACGCGCAGCTCGTCACCATACTCGCTGATGCTGCAATCGCGCAATCGTGTGAACGTGTGCATGCCGTCGATGCGACCTCGGGCGATCAACAAGTGTCGTGTACTGGCGTTGGCGCGTCGGTACGGTAGGAAAACGTGCGTTGCGATCTTCGCATCGGCGCCATCGCCAGCGGTGGAACGGAAATGCGCCGCCGTCTTGGCGCGATTGATCACACTGTCGACGAGAAGGTTCGCACGTAACGTCCGTCGGCCTAGGTACTCGTCGTACGCCGTAATCTCGTCGCGTTCGTCCAGTAGTAACTCGCTGGCACTGAACTCGACGATCACGTCCATCTGACGTTGGATCTTTGCTGACAGAGCGGCGTATACTGATGTCTCAACGATTTTGAACAGGGACGATTCTGAAAACGTGTTGTTGGTGTATGAAAAGCTTTAGGGGTTGGAAACCATGGGTACGGACCTTTGTGCAGGAATGTGGTACTCTCGGGGAGTTGTTCGCCGTCGACGAATTGCTAAATACCGGGGAGAAGTTAATTCAGGGTTTCATAAACTATGGTGGGTGTATTTCAGGGAGAAGTTCATGCAGAATCAGGATGAACCTTGTATGACCCTGCACTTCCTAAGACAGGGTTTTAGAATGTCAAAAGCGTCTGAGGGTGACTCAGAAGGTGACCCACAGGCTGACACATGGTAAATTTATCAGGAGTTACTCTAGGCAGGTGCTATAGAATGAAGCAACTGATTTGATTCTGAGGGGGCCTTTTAAATGGAACCCGTTCAGGCGTTTTCTTTGAAAACAAAATCTCTCGTCTGACAAAGAGTTGCTTAGTAACAATGTATCGAAATGGTAGCAGTGCAGGAAGAGTCATGTTAGATCCCGTATAAACCTGCAGTTCCTAAGACAGGGTTTTAGAAAGTCAATAGTGTCTGAGGGTGACTCTGAGGGTGTCCCACAGGCTGACTCATGGTAAATTTATGAAGAGAAACTTTAGGTAGGTGCTATATAATGAAGCCAATGATTTGTTTCTGAGGGGGCCTTTTAAAAGGAACCCGTACAGGCGATTTCTTTGAAAAAAATCTCTCGTCTGACAAAGAGTTGCTTAATAACAATATGTCGAAATGATAGCAGTTCAGGAAGAGTAATGTTAAATCCTGCATAAACCTGAACTTCCTAAGACAAAGTTGTAAAATGTCAATAGTGCCTGAGAGTGACTCTAAGGGTGACCCACAGGCTGACACATGGTAAATGGCGAAACTTTAGACAGGTGCTATAAAATGAAACAAATGATTTGTTTCTGAGGGAGGCTTTCAAAAGGAACCCCTTCAGGCATTTCCCTGCAAAACTATATTCTCACGTCTGATCAATAGTAACAAATTATCGAAATGTTCAGGATTTTGGATGGTCAAAAGGATCAGAGGTTGAATCTGAGCGTGACCCTCAGGAGGGCACGTGATACATTTATAAGAATTAACTATAGGCAGGGCCTTTAGAATGGAGCTAGTGATTGGAAAGTGGTCTGAGGGGATCTTTCAAAAGGAACCCCTTCAAGCGTTTTCCCTAAAAATATATTCTAACATCTGATCAGTTATTTAGTTACAAAATATCAAAATAGTACGCATGAGTCATAGGTTTGGGAATCACTGGACAAATCGAATGAAAACGTGGCGAGTTTCGATCGTACTTACTTCAATTTCGCCGCTTTCGAAGGCGTATACATTCCTAATGTTACGGGTCACAAAGGAGTCGCCCGTGCGGAAGAGTCCCGCCGATCCCGTAATATTTATGTTGTGAAGTGTCCATCTAAAACAAAGTTGGTGGAAAAATAAGGAGTAACCCACAAAATACAAGGACATCAAACGAGTCCTTAGATCCTTCTTGGGATAGTATGAAGTAAATATGCAGGAATAAAGAAACGGGTTGAGAGGTTAAGTCTAGTGCCTTCCAAACTTTCATTCAGACTATTTGGAGTTGGTCCTAGTCATAAGTCACTATAAAACTGATAGTTTCTGAACACACACACAGATAGTTTCTGAAGAGTCTACTCACTGGAGTTGAGCTGAGGCGTGTGTGAACAGACCAAGGAATCTGGTCATTGTGATAGTCCTCATCCGACTCTGGAATAACAGCTTCCCGACTGTGAGCCTATAATTGACGACAGCCTGTTCCAGGTCGATTTGCAGATTACTAATTCGAAATTCTGGATACGCCAACTTCATTCCGGCAAGGTTCCTGGAAGGTCCTTACATATAGTAACCCTGCCCGTCTGATGTTTTTCCACTTAGCACCACTTACAAGTATATGTTGTCACAGGAAAACGCAACATCATCCAGGTCGATCGACTTGTGTGCCTTCCGCAATCGGTTGCCTTCGTTGTTAAAAGCCTACGCCAACCGGAAAAACGGGATAACTTGATTATGATTTACTCTATTCTATGCTCACACTCCTCCTCCACCTCTCACGCTTGTTCCATTAGCATCCATTATTAATTTCAATTTCGGTAGCTATTATACTGAGTTATCTCTGACTTCCCTTGAAATCAGTCCCTGTTAAACTACTGACACGCTTGGGGTCCGAACATAACCCAATTTGCCCGAATATCATACATGACACTACTTCAACATAATAACTACCTCTGTGGCAAAGAAAAGTCTCTGTGTGGAAGGTCAAAAGGGTCTGAGGATGACTCTGAGGATGACCCTCAGGATGACACATGGTAAATTTAAGCGAAGTACCTGAAGACAGCGGATTCAGACTGAAGCAAGTAATTGGAAAGTGTGGTTCTGAACTGGGCCTTTCAAAGGAGACCTTTCAGCTCCTTCAAAAATATCTGAGGCCCTGAGGCCCTCAGGATGACCAGTGGTAAATATATGCGAAGGAACTGAGGACTTGAGAATGAATCAAATAATTGGAAAATCTTATTCTGAAGACGCCTTTCAAAAGGCACCGTCTTCAGATCCTCCTCTGAAAATTTATTCACACGGCTGATCAAGAGTTACTTAGTAACAAGTATGCAAATTTTATCAATTCAGGAAGAGTCGTGCTAAATCCTGCTTAACACTTCTTGAATTTTCGAAGACAGGGTTTTGGAAGATCAAAAGTCTCTGAGGGCGATTCTGAGGGTGTCCCAGTTCAGGACTTGACATACTAAACCCTACATGACTTCCTGAATTTTCGATGGTAGGGTTCTAGAAAGTCAAAAGTGTCTGAAGATGACTCTGTGGATGACCCACAGGATGATTCATGCTAAATTTATAAGAAGTAACTATAGGCAAAAGCTTGAGAATGAAGCAAATGATTGGAAGGTCTGGTTCTGAAGAAGCCATGCAAAGGGAACCACTTCAGGCCCTTCCCTGAAAATATATTCCTATTTCTGATCAAGAGCTTCTTAGTAACTTGTATGGAAATGCTAACAATTCAAGAAGAGATATACTAAGCCTTTCATAACTCTTCTTAAATTTTCGAAGGCAGGGTTTTGGAAGATGAAAAGTGTCTGAGGGAGACTCTGAGGGTGACCCAGAAGATGATTTATGATAAATTTATAAAAAAATAACTGTAAACAAAAGCTTGGTAATGAAGCAAATACTTGAAAAGCCTAGTTCTGAAGAGGCCTTTCAAAGAGAACCCCTTCCCTGAAAATATATTCTCACGACTGATCAAGAGTTACTTAGTAACAAGTTTGGAAATGTTATCAGTTCGGGAAGAGACATGCTAAATCCTTCATAACTCTTCCTGAAATTTCTAACATAGGGATTTGGGGGGTCAAAAGTGTCTGAGGGTGACTCTGAGGGTAATCCAGTTCAGGAATGGATATGCTAAGCCCTGTATGACTTTCTGAATGCTATGGTAGGGTTTTAGAAGGTCAAAAGTATCTGAGGATGAATCTATGGGTGACCCACAGGATGATTCGTGCTAAATTTTTAAAAAGTAACTGTAGACAGGAACATCAGAATGAAACAAAATGACTTGTGACATGCATGGGATCTGAACATCACCCCCTGAAAACATGCATGACACTACCTCAACATAATAACTACCTATGTGTCAAAGAAAATTCAATCGTTACATGCCTGAATGAAATATGCCTGAGTCCCATCTGCCATTTGGCTGGACTTTTGAAGGCAGCAGGAGTGAATGGCGGGAAAGGGGTATGCTCCATTGGTGGCGTGATTAATCACTCACCCGCTTAAATTTCTCCGCAAAGTTCTCGCCGATGTCGTGGATCGTTTCAGCGTAGAACTCCGGCAACGGATTCGACGTCGACGTCGCCATGACAACTAAGCAGGTCGAATGCGACTTAAGTTACTTTCTTCTTCTTCCGCTGCGCCGAAATAATGCCACGAGAGTGGCAGCGCGACGTGGGCCAACAAGACTCAGCGACACGCGAGCGGAAAGTAAAAGTAGGCTACGCTGCCGACGTGCATAGCACATGAACGCAACACCTGACACCGCTCGGTCTGTACCACAGTACTCAGGTACCACGTCGCCGCGGCACTCAAATCCATGCTGCCGCGTGCGCTAAGTGATATGTTATCGCCGAAATCATTGCGCATGCGCGTCGGACTTGGGCACATGCCGCGCGACAGCGCAAACAACGTTCGTGCGCATCGCATCGAACATCAATTCAACAACAATCCGACAGCTAAGTAGGACGTCGATATCGTCAGGCATGAACTTAGCAGCATAAAAAAACTAGCACAATGTTTCTCATTTAGTCACCACAGGCTAATACCAACGTTTAAACCAAAAAAAAAAAAAACATACGGATACTGGTTTAAAAAAAATGATATAATTTACGCAATGAGGAGGTTCAGAAATACCTGCTCAGGTGAATAGAGTTGTCTGAAGATATAAAAATAGTGGGAGGACGACAGGTTGCATGGAACTACTGTTATTGTTATTGTGAGAGGAGTAGGAAGAGTTAATGAACGAAATCGAAGCGAAGTTAGATCTGAAAGTGCCTGAACAGTACCTGATCAGGCGAATAGATTTGTTTGAAGATGTCACAAGTCAAGTAGCCATTATGGACCAGTTTACTATTTTACTATAAAATGGTGTCAAAACTCTAAAAGCTTAGTAATTAAGTTCCCAGGGCAATCCCTGAGAGGAGTAGCGAAGTTAGATCGGAAAGTGCCTGAACCGTACCCGATCAGGTGAATGAAGTTGTCTGAAGATTTCTGACAAGTAGCCATGTATGGACCAGTTCAATATTTTACTATAATATGGTGTCAAGACGCTGAGAGGTGTAGCAGCCGATAATGAGCGAAGTCAGATTTAAAAGTGCCTGAACAGTACCTGATCAGGCGAATAAACATATCTGAAGAACTGTAATCTTTGACAGGTAGCGATTTTGGACAAATTTACTACTTTTACTATAAAAGTACACCAAACTACCCGAGAAGCCTGGTAACTAAGTTTCCAGGCTACTTCCTGAGAGGAGTAGCAGGAGGTAATGAGCGAAGTCAGATCTGAAGTGTTTGAGGAGTACCCGATCAGACGAATAGACTTGTCTGAATGTGTGTAATTCATGACAATTGGCCAATGTGGTCTAGTTTACTAAAAAATGGTGTCAGAACTCCAGAAACTTAGTAACTAAGTTCCCATGGTACTCCGGAGAGGTGTAGCAGCAGGTAATGAGCGAAGTCAGATCTAAAAGTGCCTGAACAGTACCTAATCAGGCGAATAAACTTGCCTGAAGAACTGTAATCTCTGACAGGTAGTCATTTTGGACAAATTTACTACTTTTACTATAAAAGTACACCAAACTACCCGACAAGCCTGGTAACTAAGTTTCCAGGGTACTCCCTGAGAGGAGTAGCAAGAGGTAATGAGCGAAGTCAGATCAGAGAGTGCCTGAACAGTACCCGATCAGGCGAATAGACTTGTTTAAAAGTGTGTAATCTACGACAATTGGCCATTCTGGACCAGTTTATTATTTTACTATAAAATAGTGAAATCTGCAGAAGCTTAGTAACTATGTTTCCAGGGTACTCGGCGGGTAGCAGGAGGTAATAAGTGAAGTCGATTTTGTGAGTGCCTGAACAGTACCTGATCAGGCAATTAGACTTGTCTAAAGAAGTAAAATCTATCCGGGAAGCTTAGTAACTAAGTTATGAGGGTACTCCCCGAGAGGAGTACCAGAAAGTATTGAGCAAAGTCGATTCTGAAAGTGACTGAACAGTACCTGATCAGGCGAATAGACTCGCCTGAAGACGAGTAATATATGGGAGTAGCCGTTTTGGGCAATTTCACAATTGTTACTATAAAAGGACTTCAAAACACCGGAAGCTTGTTAACTAAGTTCCGAGGGTACTCCCTGAGAGGAGTAGCAGGAGGTGATGAACAAAGTCAGATCTGAAAGTGTCTGAACAGTACCTGTTCAGGCGAATTGACTAGCCTGAAGACGACTAAACTACTAGAGGATGGGTATTATAACTAAATAATATTATACTATGGTTTTTAATGCTAACTTCACATCGCTTCGAAAATTCTTTTATATCAAACTATTGCCTAGCCATTCGACACGCTGTAATTATCGCTCTGTTTTAATAAACCGAAAAGTAGCCGCTGACACCAATGAGTAATTACGGCGCGTGCAAACTGTCCACATTGAGAAAGGGGCGGTGGACGTCTAATTAAAACCACTATCTATATAGATCGTACGTTGGCTTCACAAAGCAACCTCCGGAATGATAATAGCGCAATGAGGAAGATGATAATGACGGCGCCGGTCGCGATAACTTTCAAGTCGCACGCGTCCCACGATAAGTTAATTAACGTTGTTTTACGCGACGTCACCGACGTCTTATCAAAGGTTTGCGAAAGGGGCGGATTTCGGTGCGTGGTGGGCTTGTACACTATTTTCAGATACCGACGATGGAAATTGCGCACGTTGCGTAAATGGCGGTAATTACCTGAATGCAGGAATAATTGCACGACAGCGAGCCGGATTAAGCGCGCTTGATGCATTTTTGATGATGGCTGATCGCTTACTAATCCGCGAGACTCTGTGTACAGCTGGGAATTAGTTAGCTTACAAATTGCAGACTGTGAACAGTTGCGTCACGGCGTAATGCGATAATAAAGGTTATCACAGTCAGATGAGTTTCAACTGTTGAATTTTGCAGACGGCTGAACGGCGCGAACGTCGAGAAAAATGTAAATTTTCTTTCCTGCCTGCCGCAGGAAAGTCCACCCAATTAAAGCGTCCGCAAAAAGGGCAGCGCCTGGGTTTATTATCATCACGAAATGTAAATATACGAAAAGCAGACGGGCACGAAAAAAGCGCGCACGCACCGTGGCGGGCCGCATGTAATTAATTTCTTTGTTTTCGTTTACCTTTCGTGCGCAATCTAACTTTGCGTGCCCGAGAGGGTTTGAGACACGCCAGGCTCTTATATTTCATCCCATGAACTTCAAATTTTGTATATACATTAATTAATATCTTGTCTATTTCATACGAAAATATGAAGCTTCTGGGTTTATTAGGGGAA
>JAODAC010001608.1:0-17700 GCA_027575185.1 Mimaenictus wilsoni | reverse complement strand
AAGAGAGATGGCTATTCTGAATAGTTTTACTATTTTTAATTAAAAACGGCTATCGAAAATATCAGGGAACATCTTATTTACGTCTTACTATACCGCATTTGGTTCTTCCCCTTTCTCCACTTTCCTCCACCCCGCTCTGAAACTATTCAAATTCTTCAGGTATCGCTTCATTGTGCTGGCCCAGTTACCAGGCAACGCTTGAAATTGATACCAAAAGCATCTGATCAAGCGCTTAGACTTGTTTGAAGAAGTGCAATCTGAGGGAGATGTATCTGATCAGGTGTATCTGATCAGGTGAATAGACTAGTCTGAAGAAGTATAATCTGTGGAATATGGCCATTATGAACAGTTGTACTAATTTGACTGTGAAATGGACATCAGAACTATTCGGGAACACATTTGTAAGGTCTCAGGATACTCCCAGAGAGGAATAGTAGAAGGCAATGCCCGAAATCGGTACCGAAAGTTCCTGATCACGTGTAGCCAAGTGTAGTACTTGTTTGAAAGACTGCAATCTGAGGGAGATTTACCCAAAGTATCTGATCAGGTGAATAGACTAGTTTGAAGGAGTATAATCTGTGGAATATGACCATTCTGAACAGTTTTACTAATCTAACGGTGAAATGGACATCAGAACTATTCGGGAGCACATTTGTTAGGTCAGGATACTCGCCGAGAGTTGAAGGCAATGCTGGAAATCTGTAACGAAACTACCTGACCAGGCGAATAAAAGAAGACTAATCTGAAGGAGTGTAATCTGTGAAATATGACCATTCTGAACAGGTTTACTTTTCTAACTGTGAACTTGACATCAGAACTATTCAGGAACACATTTGTAGGGTCCCAGGATACTCCCCGAGAGGAATACTTGAAGGCAATGCAGGAAATCACTAACGACAGTTCCTGATCAGGCGAATAGACTTGTCTGAAGAAGCATAATCTGTGGAAATGATCATTTTTAACAGTTTCACTAATCTAACTATGAAAAAGGATTCAAAATGAATCTCCAGAAAATGTGTATCGATCTAATAAAGTCTGAATAGCAATAAAATCATTTTTTACGAACCTTATTTTACCAGATTAGGCACGATACCTTTAGGGCATCCCTCAGAAGTGTATTCCACTTCTACTTCTTGTGGACATGACATTTTCTACGCCAACATTTTTAATATTATAATGGAGGCCTTCCGTAAACAAAAATAACTTTTTCGTTCGCTTTGCGCTGTTTAATGAACAACGTTCAAACAAACCGGTTGAGCACAACGAGGGTTTGTTACGTGCTGTGGGGGCATGCGTCAAGTTGGGGGAAGGAGCACAGTCTGAGGTAAACAGTGCAATTTCGCTTGGAGATGGGATTTTATTAAAGTTTTGTTCCCAAACGTCTTTTGTTGGACCCGAGTGCGTGCCGGGGTTGTGAGTGTTTTAGCCCCCCAGCCCTAAAACCCTGGAGGTGTTGAGGGTTTGAGGGGAAGACTTAGGAGGCAAGTTCTCCCCGAAAGTCAGAGGAGTTCCCCTTATTAAATCGCCGTACACATTTTTTGCTCTTTCGCTTTGCAGAGATGGATAGTGCTCGTCGCGAATGGCAGAGCGCGCGAGGGTTCCGAGGCTCCGGCTCTTGGCATAGCTTCACCACCTCCGCCGCCTCTGTCACCACCACACACCTGGGGCGTACGCAGGACTCGCTGATGCCCATCCTGCACGTACGGCCACATCGTCGCGATGCCTAAACTCCGCCCGAGAATCAACCCCACGTGTCGAACGGCAAACTTTACAATTACATTGCGCCACTTCGTCAGAGACACGAGTAGATCGAGCCGGAAAGTTTGTTGGAGGCGGCGACTCAGTCTACCACTGGCAGGACATGTCTAGCGTATCGCTCTGGTTGCTGATACCGCTGACGCTCGCTGCACTTCTCGGCATATTGATTAACTCATACGTGCTACTTGTTGTCCTATTTTCCCGTCAGGTGAGTAACTTTGATGAATAATGTGTGTGCGTATCGCCCTTCGGCTTATGTTGACACTGGTAAAAATAGCCACAATCCTGAATTATTCAGAATGATGTTCTCTGGCTTTTGATCATCCACAATTCACCCCGTAACATAGACTAGTTAATGCATACTAGTTTAACCATGTGCATAGTAGACGGCTCTGAAAGTATCTGATCAGGCGAAGAGAGTTGTCTGAAGAAATGGAATCTGTGGGAGATGTCCATTTTCACTAGTTTTACTTTTCATACTGTAAAGAGCCCTCAGAAATATCCAGGAACCAATTATAAGTTCTCAGGGAATACCCAAAGAGGTATTGTACAAAGAAATGATCGAAATCGGTCCAGAAAGTTCCTGATCAGATGAATAAACTTATCTGAAGAAGTGTAATCTTTAAGAGGATGATATTTTGAGCAGTTTTATTATTCATATTGTAAAATGGACTTTAGAATTATCCGGGAACTAATTGTAAGTTCTCAGGATATTCTCAAAGAGGTAGAGTACAAGGAATTACTCGAAATCGGTCCAGAAGGTTCCTGATCAGATGATCAGACTGATCTGAAGAAGTTTAATCCTTCAGAGGAAGACATGTTGAACATTTTGATTATTCATACTGTAGAACTATCCAGGAACTAATTGTAAGTACCCAGAATATTCCCAAAGACGTATAGTACAAGGTAATGCACGAAATCGGTCCAGAAAGTTGCTGATCAGATGAATAAACTTATATGAAGAAGTGTAATCTTTAAGAGACTTAGAGACTTGGACTTTAGAACTATCCGGAAACTAATTGTAAGTTCTCAGGACATTCCCAAAGAGGTATAGTATAACACAATACTCGAAATCGGTCCAGAAAGTTCCTGATCAGATGATCAGACCGATCTGATGAAGTTTAATCTTTGAGAGGGAGACATTTTGAACAGTTTGATTATTCATACTGTAGAACTATCCAGGAACTAATTGCATGTTACCAGAATATTCCCAAAGAGGTGGAGTACAAAGAAATGCTTGAAATCGGCCCAGAAAATACCTGCTCAGAAGAATAGATCTGATATAGAGATAGAAAAAATTGTAATCAATGAGAGGTAGCCTTTTTTCTATACTTACCCAAAAAACATGACCCCCATCTCTTTTCCAACACCCAGGTCCATGTTAAAATGCCCCAATTTGATTTTTTCCAAATTCAACTTTTCTGATTATCAGACTTAGATATACTCTCATAACAATTGGAATTTTCAGCACACGACCGTCAACAATTTGCTGCTACTGCATTTGGGCACATTGAATCTGTGCCTCGGTACGACCTTCCTAGCATTCTCCGCTCCCGGTTTGGCACACGACACGTGGCTGTCCGACGGGACCCTCTGCGATTTACACGGCTTCCTGTTCACGATTTTGCATCCGTTGGTGTTGTGGACCATATGTGGGTTGAACGCCGATCGCTACTATGCGATCGCTGCCCCACTGCACTACGGTCACCTGGTCAATCCAAAAAAGGTACACTCATCCATAATATTTGTGCCCGGCTTTTCAATACGAATTCCTGATTCCGTAGGTCTTCATGTGTCTGGGGATCGGTTGGATCATTTCTCTGAGCTTCACCGCGTTCCCTTTCGTTCACATCGCGCCGTTTGCGTTCAATCGTGGATTGGGAGCATGCGTCCCGAACTTCCAGTCAGGCCGCACGACCCTGTGGTACTCGGCTGCTTACACTGCATTTACTCTCCTGCTTCCTATTACTCTCATAATTTGCTGTAACGTTAAGGTAGGTTCCTCAGAGGCCCCACAGAGAAGAAGTGTTTCCCCTCAGGTTTCCCTCAGTATGGTTCAGTATTGGTTTATATGCCCACAGATCCTGATTATTGCGCGCTACCACCGTCATCGCATCGCGTCAGCGATCTACGAGGTGACCCTCTCAGCCCAGGTCACCATCACGCATCAGCGCAATCCGTTCTTCGTGCCGACGGTGACGGCACCCTCATCCGGCGGACCCAAGTTCCGCTCCCGATCACCGATCTCCACCGTCCTGCAGCTCCTTGGCTCATTCGTCCTCCTCTACGTTCCCTACTACAGTATTATCCTGTGGGAGTCGTGCATCACATTCCTAGGCTCAGAAGCGCCCATCGATGATCACATCGTCCTGTATCAGATCGTCCTCGTCCTGTTGACCTTCGCCCCTATCGTCAATGGCATCCTCTACGGTGTGAATAATAAGGGGTTACGTAAGACATTCCAAAACTATTGGCGAAAGAAGATAACAAAGAGTGAAGTGAATCAGGAGATCCAAGCTCGTACACCTTCAACATGTGGGTCTCGAAGACAGAGTCTTACCCCACTGGGCTTCTTCGCGCGACCTACTATCCAAAGACGGCTATCCGAGACCTTACTTGATGCCCAAAAGGATGATACCGAAGCACGGCTGAAGATCAAACGAATATATTCAGAGACCACATGGCGACCACAGGGTCCCACAGAATTCTCGATCACTTCCGGTGAGAGCACACTGCAGGTACCTCAAGCGCACATCTCTGAGTGCAATCTGGACCTGGATGTAAACGAGGACGGCGTGGACCCCGAGCCGCCAAACAAGGGGCACATTCAGATCAATGATACTAGTCATGACCCACAGCCGAATACCGTCAAGAGCAAACGTAGCTTCCTGTACAAATTTTTCGGGGTCGAGGACACGAAAACGCCGAAGATCCTGATCACGCGTGCGCTCTCCGAGGACGATTACACGAAGAACGTACGTGAACCTAAATACTCCCTGCCTGTGAGTCAATCACTTACTAAGTGGTACCACCACTCTGACTACAATCTGCTGCGCGGTCAGACGCGCGACGTGATGACGAAACTGCTCTGGGATCATAACGATCAGCAAGAACACCATGAACAGCACCGCTACGACCTCGTCCGAGACCGTGCGGATCACCTGGACGACGATGAGGTATCCGATTCATCAGAACATTCGGGTCAGTCCAGCGGTTTGTACATGAATCTAGACAGCTTCGATACTCTACGGACGCAATCCTATGAGATGGATATGCAGGACATTGAACAGATCGACTCCATCGAGGCTGAGTTCGCCACCGGGTCGATCGACGAGGACCTGGAACTGCGACGCCATCTACAATTCACCACCGCTCAGGGAAGCGTCGATGATGGGGCCAACATTCACATCGGTAATGGAGAACTTCAGCTTAAAGGTCGTGATGTTAAAGCGTTTGATAGTGATCGTCCCGGGCATACCATCGAGGAATTGATTGAGATCAAACAGCAGGAAGTCGTACTGTAGTGTGCTAGGGTGGAACCTGGTGAACCGGTACTTTATTATTTGTGATGTAAATGTATCGTAAATTTTTGATGTGATATTACCTAATTAAGCTGGTAGGTATAGTGCAAAATGGTAGGTACTGGTAGGGCACATGGTCCTACCTTCTGTCCAGACAGAAAGTAGGACGATCATTGTGGGGAAACCAATAGTGATGACAGAAATGATGGTACCCTCCCATATCTAAGTTTCACAGTTCGGTCTAATCCAAGATGGACTAATAATTGCAGACATAAGTAATCGTAGTTGTACAAGTCTAGAAAATGTCTGATATATGTAGGCCACCGGAATAACATTAGGTCCAATGAGTTTATAGATCAATACAGATTCCATCTGATAGTGGGACAACGGCAACGCTTTAAAGTAGCCAGCAGTAGAATAACCTTGAGCCCAACCTAGCAACCTTGAACCCAATGCGACAGAAAAGTACCATAGCTGTAAGCAATTATTTATACATATGTGCAAAGTTGTAACACGACTAATATCAAAGCAGATATTCTAACTAGAGATTAGTCACGATCTGTAGCAGTAAGTGATACAATTTATTTTCACAACTGAGCTATTTTTATAAATTACTACCTGCCATACCTACCTGCAAACAAACGGTACAAAACGACGCCTCAAAGCTAAACAATCTAGTAACTATTTTGTATCTGAAACTTATTGGTACCCTGTAGGTACCCTTTATATGGGGTAAATGGCAGAGGTAAAGACTTGCAATTAAGAGAAGTATAGGTTTCACTTACAAACCAGATAAGAAAGTAGCTACCACTCAAAGTAACGTTTCCTGAACAGATTTTCAGTTTACAAAAAACTATTTTGAATTTGAAACTTACTGGTACCCTGTGGGGAACTCTCATATTGGATTAGGGACACATTTAGAGTCTCGCAGATATATTATCGGTTTACAAAGAACTATTCCGAATCTGAAACTTACTGGTATCCTGTGGGGACCTTTTTATACTGGGTTAGTGACACATTTCGAGTCTTACAGGTAAGGCATCTATTGGTATAACTTCCCAAACTACGTCAACATTTAAGTACCACTCAAAGTAACTTTTCCTAAGCAGATTTTCTGTTTACAAAGAATTATTTCGTTTCTGGAACTTTCAGGTACCCTGTGGGGACCTTTTATACTGGGTTAGTGACTCATTTAGAATCTTGTCAACATTTAACTACTACTCAAAGTAAGTTCTCCTAAACAGATTTTCACTTTGCAAAGAACTATTTCGTATCTGAAACTTTCTGGTACCCTTTGGGGACCTCTTATACTGGGTTAATGACACGTTTAGAGTCTTGCAGATATATTTACAGCTTACAAAGAAGTAGTTCGTATTTGTAACTTGCTGGTACCCTGTGGGAACCTCTTATGTTGGGTTAGTGACACATTTAGTGACTTTCAGGTATGGTATATCTTAGTATCACTTCTCAAACCACGTCAAAATTTATCTACCATTCAAAGTAACTTCTCCTAAGCAGATTTTCAGTTTACAAAGAACTATTTCATTCCTGAAACTTTCAGGTACCCTATGGGGACCTTTTATACTGTGTTAGTGACACATTTTGAGTCTTGTCAACATTTAGCTATTACTCAAAGTAACTTCTCCTAAACAGATTTTCACTTTGCAAAGAACTATTTCGTATCTGAAAGTTTCTGGTACCCTTTGGGGACCTCTTATACTGGGTTAGTGACACATTTAGAGTCTTGCAGATATATTTACAGTTTACAAAGAAGTATTTCGTATTTGTAACTTGCTGGTACCCTGTGGGAACCTCTTACATTGGGTTAGTGACACATTTAGAGTCTTGCAGGCATGATATCTATTGGTATCCTTTCTCAAACTACGCCAACATTTATCTACCATTCAAAGTAACTTCACCTAAGCATATTTTCAGTTTACAAAGAACTATTTCGAATCTGTAACTTTCTGGTACCCTGTGGGGATTTCTTATATCATATACAGAGAATTATTTCGTATCCGAAACTTACTGGTGCCCTGTCGGAACGTTTTATAATGGGTTAATGACTTACACGTAAGACCACGCCAATAGTTGGTACCTGCCCTGAACAGATATTCGGTTTACCAAGAAACCTACTATGTATTTACTCATATACGATACGCCAAGCCATGTAACAATAAATGTCATGAACTCTCATTGTTGATGTACTACGCCCACGCCCAAAACGAACGCAAAACAATCGCCACCGAAATAAAGCCACAAGAAGAGAACACAATTATAACAATCACGAAACAGGGTTAATGGAACATTTTTCGACAAATCGAGCATGATTGCCGCCGATATTATTGCAAAACTAGTTTCCACCAATTTGCGACCAGCTCTCCACGAGCATTATCCAATTATTGCTATGAATGTTATTAGAACATAGACGACTAGATATATTATAGCCGATGTACATGTGCAACACTCCATGTTGACCGATGTGAATTTTCAGCATATTAATGTCCGATCATTTTTGTGATAGAGTACAACCAGAATAAGAATACCACATGGGTGCATTGAACTCGCAAACGAGTTCGAGAAGATTTAGTTGTGTATCTGCAACCAGTTGGAACTTGACACATTTTATTGTTACGAATTTTAAAGTTTAGATAAATATTGGATCTGATGAACAATTTATGACGTTGATAATAAATATATTTTTGATGTACTTAACACATAATATTCTTGTATCTTTTCTAAATATATCCCATGTATTTCCTACTATTCAGAATGACTTTAATTGCATTTTAATTGATATGTTCAGTAGGTACTCGAGCGGCGTGTATTTCGCGCCCGATTATGGTACTATGGAAGCGCGGTCGGCATCGGCCGCGTTTGCGTTGCGTGTTCAGCGGTTACTCGACTGGGTTCGGCCGCACTCGTCTCGTGTTGCCACAGAACACTAGCGAGAAAAGTCTAGCGTGCAAAAGATTAATGTATGTATCTGGTATGTTTGGAATTGTTCTGTGTAATAAGATCAGGGCGTTTTCACAATGAAATCGCATCATACGACACGAATTTTTATATTCAGCAGTCTGAACGAGGCCTTATAAGTTCAGAAAACTTGTTTTTAAATCACTTGCTCACTCTGTTACAGTTATAAATGAATCACAAAATTATGAATTGCCTATTCAAATCCTATTTCGTTGTCTTGATAGCAGGAACGTAAGGGTACCCATCAGCATATTTTATTTACATTCATTAGGAAAGGTCAAAGTTCAAAATGATGAAAATATGAATGATACTATCACTAAAGGTACATGTATTTTTACGGAAAACAATTGTAAATCATCAGTGTCATAATCACGAAATGTCTGAAATGGAACCTGGAATAGCCTGTGGGGACCACTTTGATTGATTTCACTTAGAATCGCTACAAAGAAACCCCTGACAAATAGGAACATTTCGAGTGATCCAACTGCTTCAATGTATCCTGTGTTTCTACTGTCCAATTTTTCATATTCAGTAGTCTGAAGGAGGCTTTATAATGTCAGAAAACTAGTTTAAAAAACAATTGTACATCATCAGTATCATAATTACAAAATGTCTGAATTGGGACCTGGAATAGCCTGTGGGGACCACTTTGAGTGATCTCACTTAGAATCGCAACAAATAAACCCCTGACAAATAGGAACATTTCGAGTGATCCAACTGCTTCAATGTATCCTGTGTTTCTACTGTCCAATTTTTCATATTCAGTAGTCTGAAGGAGGCTTTATAATGTCAGAAAACTAGTTTAAAAAACAATTGTACATCATCAGTATCATAATTACAAAATGTCTGAATTGGGACCTGGAATAGCCTGTGGGGACCACTTTGATTGATCTCACTTAGAATCGCTACAAAAAAAACCCAGACAAATACGAAAATTTCGAGTGATCCAACTGCTTCAGTGTATCCTGTGTTCCTATTGTCATTTTTTTCATATTCAGCAGTGTGTCAGAAATTAGTTTTAAAAAAACAATTGTACGTCATCAGTGTCATAATCACAAAATGTCTGAATTGGGACCTGGAATAGCCTGTGGTAACCATTTTGATTAAACCCACATACTTCTCAATACGCAGCAGAGCCTGACAGAGTGGCAAAAAATGATTTTCCATCATTCCCTTGAAGCCATTTAATACAGACACTTTAATATAGAGACGGCTCCTATTTTCAGTCTCTATATTAAATAGCAAAGGCCTAATCAGATACATAAACATGAATGAAATACGATCAGGCCATTGATACGAACTCAAACCGCAAAACAATCGACTGAGGGGACATCCGAGATGTCCGGCTATCCGAGACCGCATTGGTTAACAAAGAATTACGAACAAGTACTGATAAATCGTAGTCGTATAACACCAATATACCGGCCATTGGTGATAATAACCAAAGCGTGATAATACCCAGCGTGTACGTGCGCACTTGTTGGGTACCAGGGACCCGTTCAGCAGGTAAATGCACGCGCCTGCAGACGCCAGCAGGCAGTTGGTGCGCGCGCGTGTCCCGCTTAGCCTCCATCTTCGCTGTCCATCATCTCGGCGACAGTCTGGCAACGCCGGCCGTTGTTGATAGTCGGACCTAATCCTGCTGTACTGCTGTACATGTGGCAGTAACGTCAGTCTCAAGTGAATAAATAGTTTTTGAACTAGTAAACAACACAATTGTTATAACTAATATAATACTGATTGTGCTCTCGAACTGAAACTTTAATCGCCATTTGAAATATTCCAAAAAGTGTAAGTATTCAAAACAAACCTGATTAAGCCTGTGGGGCCTTCCCACAGGAAACTGAACACAAAATGTTTGCCTGAACAAGATTATTTTTGCCTGAACACGATTTTCTTCACCTGAACAAGATTTTTTTTACCTGAACTAAACATATTTCTAATAAAAAAAACAATAATCTTGATAAAATACGATAGAATTACCTCGTAAATCATGCGAATTGGAAAATCCCATGTAAAAAAAACAATCATTTGTACCATCATTAACATAACAACTCTATAAGATCAAGTAACTGTTTTCCTGCGAAGTCCTGCTAGTATGAGTCATGCAATAATTAAAAACTGATTGTTACATGTAAACCTTCATCGCTGTCTGTTTTGAAAACTTTTTAACTTGCTTCGATGTAATTATAATTATGTGCTTGATTGACAATTGAGGTACTCGTTGTTCCAAAAAAAAACTGAGCGTTAAAATTGTTATGTTCCATTCTAGCGGGTATGTAAGTAAATAGAACAAATTGTAGTAATTGATTTCTGTAAATGGTGTCATTCATCTTTATCGGCGGTTTGACCGCCGTTTTATTTGAAAAAGTTTTATCTTGTTCCAGTCGCAGGCAGACGTTGGCGAATTATGGTGCTGAGTCTGACGATTTCAGAAAATGAAGGTGAAACGAGTCTGTGGTGAGTTTAATCTTTATTTGTCTACATTTTTATGGCGCATAAAGTTACTGGTAAACTTTCGGACGTATACTAGTCTTTTAATACGGTTAGACGTCGCAGGAACAGCGCAGGAGTTGAACGTCGGCAACTTGGACTACACTGTTTGTAGCACTACGAATTGAAATCGGCAGGAAGGAGCAGTTTTGGCGCGTTATTTTGATTGCAGGAATTTAATGTAGGCAACTTTCCTTGTCTTATGTCGTTCAGATTTGCTTTGATTTAGTTATGGTGCGTCTGAAATGCGTGAAACTAGCTGAGAGCTCTATTTGGTCAAAGGTTTTGTTAAATTTGTTTGTTCAGACACTTTTGGTTGAGATAATTTTTAAATTTTGTCACTTTTTCCTGAATACTAACCTGATGAAGACTCCTTCAGGCTACTACTATTGTCAAAATAACTTTTAAGTTTATCTTTAGATTACAAGGAGTCTGAATGAATTTTTCAATCAAGTTTTGTGGTTGTAGGTTTTGTTGTCAGTTAATTTGCTGGGCTTATTGTTGGCTTGAACAATCGTGATATTTTGTCATAACTTTTTTTTTCTGAATAATAGCCTGATGAAGGCTTCTTCAGGCTACTATTCAGGTCAAACTATCATTTTGTGTTTATCTGTTGTCACACTGTTGTGGCAAACTACGCAGGCCTATCTGTCCTCTTTGAGACTAAATACAAGGACGACAAAAAGGTGTGCATGAACCCTGGGAATATTTGTCAGATTTGCCTTGTTCCCCTGAATCGTTCAGAATGTATATGTTACCCTACTTTACATAAACATTCTGAATACCACTTCAGGGTTGTACACATTTTCAGATTTTATAGGTTATAAGGTTATATATAGGTTATATTTTGTTGGTAAATTTTGGCAAAGCTTGCTCAAGAACTTTTGTTTTAAACATTGAAACTTTGACAGAATTGTAAATTTTCCTCTATATTAGCCTGATGAAAGCTCCTTCAGGCTACTATTGTCAGATTTGCCTGGTTCCCCATAATCATTAAGAATTTATCTATACCAATAGGGTAAAACCACTTCAGGTTTGTACAACTTTTCAGATTTTCGAGATTACAATGAGTGTAAATTAATTCGTGGTTTTATTTGACGGTTCTTGGATTAGCAGGAATTATAGGCAACACATCCTGCTTTTTATTTGCCCTATCAGGATTGTATAGCTTTTCAGAATTGCATCAGGAGAAAGTTTTCTCCTGTCTTATCAGACGTATTCTTCTTCTGAATTAGGTTCTGAAAAATAGATGAATGAATAGATGAATGATGAACATGAAAAGTTAGCCGGTTGGTGCTTTCCTGCGTGGGTTAGATGGCGACGTCGCCTCGTCCTGCGCACGCCTGCAGGATTCCGTTCTATCGATCGCGCACCGCATCAAGCATGTCCGCCTGACAATGTCAACACCAGTGCGAGGTTAGAAGAGTTTGCGCCCTGCGCCCCACGAAGCATGGCAGCAGCATGGTGGAGCACAAGGACGACGCTCCGCCGCCCTGCCGGCTGCCGGTGATCTTGCGCAGGAATCGGCGCTACCGGTGTCGCGCCGACATCCTGCAGGATGACGACGTCGTCGTGGCGACGACGCACCCCGTCAAGCCGACCCAACGGCGCCAGCGGTAAGTCTGACGACGTCGTCGCCGTCGTGGAGATCGTCCTCCTGCGCTCTATCCTGAACAGTGGATGGCTGACAGACGCAGCCTTCAATCTGACAGACACCGGCGATGGCAGACACACTGTCACCACCCGCGTCTCGCATCCGTCAGCCGAAATTCTCACGTGTTGTTGCTGCGTTCCGTGTGTTAAAGGTCGCGCTACAGGAAGCCGCTGCTGATCGGCGCTGGCGGCACGCTGTGCGCGATTGCCTTGGGTGTGATCCTCTACGCGGCGGGCGTCTTCAATGCGGCCGACACCACGGGGAAGCTATCGCCGCCGAACGTCCTGAAGCCGCTGCCACCTTCCTCGTCGACGCTGCACATCTTCAGGAAGGCGGCGGTGTGTGCGGATGGACCCCCATGCGCCGAGATTGGCAAGTAAGTACAACCTATCAAATCTTACAGACTGTGCTTCATTCAGTATTCTGACACTATCTCGATTTTTTTAATGACATACTACCTGACAGAATGTGATAAACAGTTTTCATAAAATAAATAAATAAATTTTCTGTGGTGAATTTAAATGAAACAAAAATATGTCACTTTTATATTTTACCAATTTCCTGAAGTCATTAGGACATCAACGACATGAATTAGATAAATGGCCCGTTCTCGCTCCCCACAGGATAGGGCAAGTAATCAGGTTTGCAAAACACTTTCCCTGTGGCCATTCAGGCAATTTTGGAATCAAATATATTTGGAGAAATAAATGATGTTGGTCACCACAGGGCCATACATTGATTAGATTAATTCTATTTTGTTCCTGCGACTAGTTAGGAAAGTTTCTTTACAAAAATGCTTGAGACAATCTGACTGACATCAATTGACGAAACACACAGTTTTTGGTCTGCACGGGACAGGGAAAGTGTTCGGGTTTGTTCTAAAGTAGTCCTGCGACTATTAAAAAAATTCGGATGCAAGAAAATTTGGAAAAGTAGTATGATTTTAGTCCCCACAGTATTGGGCAAGTCGATTTGGATGCTTTGGGTATTTAGGGGAAAAGTCGGTTAGAAAAGTAAAACAAGAAATTTGACTAAATCTGACTGGCTATCTAACAGAACGTTCCAATTCTTTCTATCCTCTACGCATCCTTAATATTAATAAAATTCGAAACAACTACCCTGTGGGGCATGTAATCATGCAAGTTTTCGTGAAATAAATAAATAACTTGTCTGTGGGCAGTTTAAATTGCAATGAAAATTTCTCGAATTTGTATTTTACTACTTACCTGCAGACATTTTGTCATCAAGTACATCAATTGGATGAATAGTCAATTTTTGGTCCCCACAGGATAGGGCAAGTAATTAGGTTTGCACAAGATTTTTTTCTGCGGCTATTCAGGCAATTTCAGAACCAAAAATATTTGCGGGAATAAAATGCTGTTGGTCCCCACAGGATCATACAGTGATTAGTTTATCATTATTTTGTTCATATGACCAGTTAGGAAAGATTTTTGTTAATATATACGGGAATCTGTCTGACTATCTGACAGAACGTTCCCATTCTTTCTAACCCCCACACATATTTAATATTAATAAAATTCGAGACAACTACCCTGTGGGGCATGTAATCATGCATGTTTTCGTCAAATAAATCAATAACTTGTCTGTGGGCAGTTTAAATTGCAATGAAAATTTGTCAGATTTGTCTTTTACTACTTACCTGCAGACATTTTGTCATCAAGTACATCAACTGGATAAATAGTCAATTTTTGGTCCCCACAGGATAGGGCAAGTAATTAGGTTTGCACAAGATTTTTCCTGCGGCTATTCAGGCAACTTCAGAACCAAAAAATATTTGCGGGAATAAAATGCTGTTGGTCCCCACAGGATCATACAGTGATTAGTTTATCATTATTTTGTTCCTATGACCAGTTAGGAAAGACTTTTTACAAAAATATTTGATGGAATCTGAGTGTCTATCTGACAGAATGTTCCCATGCTTTCTACGCTCTAAAGACTCTTAATTCTAATTACATTGGAAAGGACTAGCCTGTGGGGGATGTCATCATGCATGTTTTTGCGAAAAAAATAAATAACTTTCCTGTAGGGAGTTTAAATTGCAATAAAAATTTGTCAGATTTGTATTTTGCTATTTACCTGAAGACATCAACTGGATAAATAGCCAATTTAGAGTCCCCACAGGAAAGGGCAAGAAATTAGGTTTGCACAAGATTTTTCCTGCGGCTATTCAGGCAATTTCAAAACCAAAAATATTTGCGGAAATAAAATGCTGCAGGCACCCACAGGATCATACAGTGATTAGATTATCACTATTTTTTTCCTGTGACTAGTTAGGGAAGAATTTTTGCAAAAATATTTGATGGAATCGGAACACTCTTAATTCTAATAAAATTGGAAAGGACTAGCCTGTGGGGGATGTATTCATGCATGTTTTCGTGAAATAAATAAATAACTTTCCTGTGGTGGGTTTAAATGAAACAAAAATATGTCATTTTTATTTTTTTAATTACCTGAAGTCGTTATGACATCAATTGTTTCTGACCTAATCTGGTATAAAAATAAACAAGGTCGTTCTCAATTACAAAAACAATTGATAACATTATCAATTATCAAACAACTCAAAATGTCCCAATTTTGTTTGATTTATTTTTCCACATTTCTTATCAAATATAAGCGATAAAAAATAATGCCTGAACAGAGATATATTAATAATGTCTAAAAATATTGGTTTCTACATTGCAAACGTTGCACGAACGACGATAAACTTAATAAAAACGCCGATTATGCAAAACGATGAATGCGAGTTCCTGCTGCAAAACATTGCGACATATTCTATTATGCGCATTCTTTATTTGCATGTGTGGAAATATAACTTGAAAACAGAACACGCGTTCACAACCTGAACTACGCAGGAGTTAATAGTGTCAACAATGAGCAGGCAAACACTCGACTTTGTTGTTGTTTTTATTTGACTTAAGAGGACACGTCAGGAATTATACCACATAGCGGCAGATGGTGGAACTAAAACTTGAAATTTAAACATTGTCTCGCTGCTAACTTCTTATCGGTTTTAAACGTTGCGCATGCGCCGTAGGATGGCGAGACGTGTGCGCAGAAGGCAACTGCGTTGTATTCACAACAGCGGGCATTGATTCCTGCGGCGGAAGGCGCGCATGCGCGCTGCTGCACAGGCAGGTCGGACGGGTATAAAACGCGCGCGCGCACACCGCCGCAGGAGACGCCAGTCCGTCCTGCTAGTCAACCGTGCTGTGTTCGTGCCCTTCGCACCTTTCACTCTTTCGCTCCAGCGGACTCCCCTCAGACCCTTCTGCGAGCAGACCGAAATAAACCGGCTCGACCGTAAACAACAACAGTTGGTAACAGTGCGTCGGTGTACGGCCACAAGCACATCGCATTCCTGCTGCGCCTATATCTATCCCCCGGCGACAAGATGTCTGAGAGCCACTTTGACAAGTACGAGCATTATAACTTCGACCACGACATCGGCAAGCAGCGGTCGAAGAAGGAGGCCAGTGAACACACCAACCACCACGATCCGAGTGGCCACACCCGGAAGATCGTCACCAAGCTGATGAACACCGAACACAACAAGAAGGTCAAGGAGATGAAGGAGGCGAAACAGTAGCGGCGCCTCGTCCTGCTGCCTGATTGTATTTCCCTGAACCACACCACCGAGATTCGAGGAGAGTTTATAAATATTTTTGGACAAGTTCGTGTTGAAATCGACCTTCCCGCTGGGATAAACTATTCCTGCTGGCTTAAAATATTCCTGCTGGAATAAAATATTCCTGCTGGGATATACTATTCCAGCTGGCTTAAAATATTCCTGCTGGGATAAACTATTCCTGCTGGGATAAACTATTCCCGCGGGCATAAATATCCCTGCTGGGATAAAATATTCCTGCTGGAATGAAATATTCCTGCTGGATTTTTTTAAAACTACTATAATTATTTTTCAATATTATATTGTTCTCTAATTTTAAATATTAATTTTGTGATGTTCTTAGATTCTAGTTTTGTCTGAATGCGATTTTTTGGCGTGTTTGTACGCCATTTGTAATATAGAAACTTTGTCCGGACAAAGATATTTTACTTACTAATTAGAGTACTATGTAAATTTTCTGAAGAGTGCAGGAAGTACGCAACACTGCACGCCAATAAAATAGAAAAACCTACACGAATAGCCTTACCTGAAACTCGCACATTCCTGCTGCGTATATTTTCGTTCCACAGTTGCGCAATACCCGCTCAGCCGGTTGTTTTTGTTATTGTTTTGGTCGATTTCGTGTGCAAGGTCATCAATTACGTGCCTTCAGACTCGCCACGTAATAAAATTGGATTTAAAACAAACCATTCGGATCAGAACAACGATAAATTCGTATCAGAAGTAATGTTATTGACATGATCTCACTGAGTCATTACACTGTTGACATTTACGTTGAGCAATCTGGTTGGCATTCAACAAGTTGGAAAACGCTCTGCTGCTGCACATGAATATAACATACATTGAAATCTGATCATTCGTTTTCATATTATTCAGGCTTATAAAATCCTGCTGGAAATTAAAAAATCATGCTGGAATAAAAATTCCTATTGAAATTTCTAAAAATCCTGATCAGGTAAAAATTCTGCCTGATATTTAAAATCCTGTCGAAACTAAAATTCCTGCTGGAATCAGCGAAGGTTCCCGCGGGTATAAAACAACGCGCTGCAATAATAATTCCTGCTGCAACATAAAAAATCCGGCTGGCATAAACATTTTTGCGAAATATGTAATCTGGCCACGATAAAAATTCCTGCTGTAATCAAATCCATTCCTGCCGAAGTAAAAATATGGTGATGAAATAATCTGAAGAAAAAAATTCCTGCTCGAAATCCTGCTGAAACAAACATTCCTGCAGGAATCTTCATGCTCCTACGGGCATAAATCATCACGCTGAAATAAAAAATCCAGCAGGGACAAAATTCCGTTGACATAAATATTCTTGGAGGAATAAAAGAATCCCGCAGCAATAAAAATTCCTGCATGGTTATTCCAGCAGGAAGTTTTACCTGCTGAAATAAAATATTTCCTGTTGAAATAAAAGAAATCCTGATATAGTAAACAAAAATCCAACTGGAGTAAAATTGCCGCTGAAATAAAAATTTTACGGAAATGAAAAAATTTCGCCCACCTGGCCAGCCTAGTGGTAGCGTCTCGGCGGATTTTTGGGATTTTTGAGATTTTTGGGATTTTTGAGATTTTTGAGATTTTTGGGATTTTTGGGATTTTTGGGATTTTTGGGATTTTTGGGATTTTTGGGATTTTTGGGATTT
>JAODAC010001597.1:0-37760 GCA_027575185.1 Mimaenictus wilsoni | reverse complement strand
TAAGTTTTACTTGTTATTTTTAATATGAATTTAGTATTATTTTCTTTTGATGTATTCAATAATGGGATTGTGAAGTGGGATGTTAGTGTATACGAATGCCAATAAAGGTTACTTATATATAAAGATTTACCAAATTTCATACATATCCAAGAGGTCAAGTCCGTGACCTCCCGTTTTAATATAATGAAACCAAACTTATTGAACCATAACTTGATTAAGTCTCTATATTAAAGTATGATTTACAATTATTAATATCCAAATATTTCTAATTATTACAATGTAATTAAAACTTTTCCAATTAAAAGAAGCTCAATCCAATTTCGTAAATGAGGAATTTTCGCAATAGAGCAAGCGCATTGAGGGTGGGCGGACTAACAATTCCAGGAATACGAGTTTTATTTAAATGCTGCCGCCCCCGTTCGAATGTAAATTGAAATAATCAAACGTAAATAGCAATCCGCGAGCACGACAATACGCAAAACCCATTGCGGGCGGCAATCTAAAATTTTAATGAATGTAATTGCAAAACATTTGCACTGCACCGCTGCTGCCGCGACCGCGTCACATCCAATGAACAAAAAACCAAACTATTCCACCTCTCTATGTCGAATTCTCTCTTCCATACAATAATATCAACGTGTATCAGCAGCATCAACAGCAACAGCAGCATGTAGCAGATAACACGTAATTCAATAAAACTCGATGATGATTCCAACAATATTGCATTGGAAAATGCAACAGAGCAAACACGCCCCAAAAATGAAGAAAACAACAGCGGTCGTGAGGAAAGCGACACGTCGAGGGGAGTGGATACTGAGGGGAAGGTTGAGGGGGTGGTTCAGGGAAAGCTGGGAGTAGGTGGAAAACAAACTAAGTTTCGTCGTAACAACACGTACTCACTTTTCGCACATTCAAAGTTTTTTTGTACGGCTCGAAGCCGGAAAACATGTTGCGTGGACACGAAAGAAAAAAAAAACGCCCGAAAAATAGCGTAAACGAGAGGAGGAAAACAACTGAAAATGAAACCCTGTCGCGCCGAAAATATAATGTGCACACGCTGCAAATGTGCAAACAAAGCACGAAGCAAACAAAAACGTAAACAAACGAATATTGTACAGATTTTGACTGGGTTTCTGACTGTGTGGGAAACAGAACGAAAGCGATAGAAAGTGAGTGAATGAGAGAGAAAGAGAAAGGCGGGGGCAGTGTGGGCATGCTATGTTGTTGAGGGGTGGGTAAGTAGCTCATCGCTAATACCATTTCTATGCATGTACATGCGAAATAATGACAAAAGCCTCGGACGCGCATGTTTTTGAATTCGCACATTTTTGGCGAGAGGCGGATGGGCGGTGAGCTCATTTTCGTGGTTACAAACCGGACGTTGAGGGGGGAGGGGCGGGCGGGGTGGATCAGATGGGTAGAGACAGGCGTAATAACGAATGAAAACAGCACGCAGATTATCTGCTGCGTTGGAGGTGCGTTTGTGGGTGCGAAATGGAAATCCCCAACAAATTATTCAGTTTTCGTGTAAGAAAAATGTAAATATCACACTGCACTGCCAACCGCCCCCACCTGCAGTGCCGACCCACACAAAGAGGACGAAATTAAATTTTCGGTGTACATTCAGCCTAATGTTACTTCGCAATTATTTATTATGTCTTATGAGAGAGAAAGAATAATTAATTTAAATTATTTTAATTCCATAAGTTTCAAGAATGAACTTGAAACTGTATGTGATTACGTCTTAATATATTAACAATATGTCTTAAAATGTACAAAAAGTAATGATTTGATAAAAATTTTAGGAGTTGAAATAATTAATTTAATAATAATTAATTAATTTTAAAGACATATTTGATATGATCTATATCAAATTTTGGGAGCAAATTTCAAACATAAAATTATAAATTGTTAATTTAATTTTCGGAACAAGTATACATGATAACAAGACACATGGTACAAAACCGGAAATAGTCGGTAAAAAGTTGAGTATTCCACCACAACTATACTTGTGGCTCCATCTATTGTTAAGTCAGCGAACTACAGCATTGAAAATTATTTTGATTATTTCAATCGATAATAAATGTAAAAATGAATTGAAAAAAATTAAAATAAAAGATAATTAACCAGAAGATGATCTTTTCAACACAGTGTATGTTTTTCCCATATTTCTCCGAAAAACATATAAAAATCACTTTTAAACGAATTAAAAACTTAACCCAAACTAATTTAATCTTGAAATCGAGTATAAACAGCATTACTACAGTATTATTACAGCACTACTGCAAATAATCGTAAAATTTAAATTTTCAGTTAAATTGATTGGTACATATGGTGCCATCTATCAGCAAACCGACAAACTAACTTAAAACAAGCGTCCTTAACACAAAAAGTCCCAAAAATGTTCATAAATCCATGAGAGTGATATTAATTACTTTGACAAATGCCATAATTACATTTCGCAATTTATGAAACATCCAGTAATAGAGGAAAAGTGCCAACTATTTGGCAATGGAGTGGAAATAAAGTGGATCGCTTTTTTTCGTGCATTGGCAATTTTTTGGTGCCGAGGGTCGAAATTATCGAATAATCGCCCCCCGAACACCACCCTCCCACATGAACGTTTGACGCAGCAGCCTACACGAGAGCGAAATTAAACAGGCATATGCCATCATCCCAATGCGGGGCGATAGAATCGAATCGACCTTTCTCATCCCCCTTGCCACCCTCACACCAAACACACCCTCCTACCATCCCTCTGCGTCTCTCTCCTACAACTCCAACGCAGCATCCAGCAATATCGGAGGCGGTAGTGTTTGGAAGGTGGCGCCACTGCCAACGACAGCGCTAGCGTTATTTAAAATGCAATTTTCCGATTTTCGCTCCCGGAACATTAGGGCGGTGGCGACGGCTAAACACAACACAAACTCGCACACAATGGGGGCAGCGTCATTTTAACCGCCCACGCCACCAGTGGAAGTCAATTTCTTCTGAAATATGCGCCCGCACACGATAGTTAACGATAGTTTTATCAGCTGCATATGCATTTCCGGATTTTACCGTTTTCGGCCTACTAGCACGCCAGGCGCAGTGCAAAAAGTTACTTAGCTCCATCAGGCGAAACATAAACAGGATGCAAATGTATTGTTTCAGTTTCAGTTCGCGTCTAGTTTATTGCGTTTCGAAGTTGTTAGTCGAGTTGGAAATTATTTATTGCGAGGAAATTGCCTTTCCTTATAGCTTTCTGTGATTGAATAGTTTCGTAATTGAATTAATTCAATTTATATAGAGTGAAATAGAGTGGTTAAATGGAATGGAAATAAAAATGCACTGAAATTAGTTGCAATAAAAAAAGCGTTTCATTAAAATTTAATGTTGAAAAAATTTACGAGTTTCTTTAATAGTCAAAAAAGTAATCAAAGTTTAATTCGTCCAATTTATCATAGTGCCTCCCACTATACCATAACTTCTTCCAGTTATCACTTATCCCATTTAACCATAACTCCTTCCATTTTACCATAACCCCACCCATTTTATCATAACTCCTCCCATTTTACCCAAAACACAGCACACCTCATAAGAACCCACAAAAATTCAAGAAACGCACCGTAAATAGCATTGCTTCCGTTTAACTCCTCCAATTTATTATAGTACCTCCCTGTATACCACAACTTCTTCCAGTTTAATGTCACTTATCTCATTTGATCATAACTCCTCCCATTTTACCATAACCCCACCCATTTTACCATAACTACTCCCATATTACCACAACTCCTCCCATTTTACCCAAAACTACTAACTATCAACAGCACACCTCATAAAAAGCCACAAAAATGCAAGAAAAGCACCGTAAATAGCATCGCTTACGTTTGCAAATTGTTCAACCGTAAGAAAAACTAGGATAATTTACATCGTCTTCGCGGAAATCTAGTTTAAGCGACTCTGCGCTCGACACGATAAGCTAAAATGCTCCCTCCTCCCCCGACCACCAGCGCTGTGGCGGCGGTTATTAGACGGAAAATAGATTTCCTCGCTCACAGCGCATTCGCTGGAAAACTACAAAATATTCGCGCACTTTTCCGGCGATCCGGGAATACGTCTGTCTCTGTCGGAATACCAGCATTGAATCCCTTGAATCCTTCATGAGATGTGTGGGGGAGCGAAGAGAAGACAGAGTTGGAGGCAAGACGGAAAATGAATCCGCGAGAAGAAGAAATAGAGGCTGTCACCGAACGGGGGCAAACGATACACAAAGCTGTTGCGTGATGGAGAGGCGGCAGACATGACTACTGAGAGTCTCGGTGTGGCGGCCGCGGTGGTTGTAGTTGCGAAGGGTGGGATCGAGAACGGGGCGAGAGGGTACAGAAAGAGAAAGAATGGGGTGAGATGGAATTGTGGTCAGACAGACGCGACGCGCTCGGAATATTTGCATGCATTTCTCCTCGCGCGGCGCGGCGCGCGCTGCATTTCGTAAACTTTTTATGTCGTTCTGTTGTAGTGTCATGCGTTTACGACGACGCACGACAAATCCAACTGGATTTTTTCTGATGTAAACAACAATACTTAATTGGTTCAGATGTTTTTACATTTTGATCAAAACTTTATATTTGATACGCCTAATATGCGTATCAAAAAAAGGTTAGGTTAGGTTAGGTTATAACATAACGACATAACTTCTCCCACTTTATCTTGGTTCCCCCCCCACTTTACCATAACTCCTCCCACTTGACATTAATTCCTCCCGCTTTACTATAACTCCTCCCACTTTACCAAAACCTCTCCCACTTTATCAAAACTCCTCCTACTTGACCATAACCTCTCCCACTTTATCAAAACTCCTACTTTATTGGGTCCCTCCCATTTTTCCATAACTTTACCAAAACTCCTCCCACTTTATTGTAACTCTTCCCACTTTGTCATAACTTCTCCCACTTTACCAAAACCCCTCCTGCAATACTATTATCCCTCACATTTTAACATAAATCCTCCAACTTTACCATAAATCCCACACTTTACCATAACTCCTCCTACGACACCATAACGCCCCCATTTATAAATGAATACTCGTTCTGTCAAACAGCAAACGAATAGAAACTTAAAACCTACTAGAACCTCGCCTCGTTAATAAAATATGTGTTCCGTCAAAGTGGTCAAATTTAATAATTTCATATCTCTGTTGAGGTTTACTAAATCCTAGATAAATTTGATTGAGTTTTTTTGTAGGTACGGTTGGGTTATCACAGATATATTTGGCTAAATTAAAGCATCGAAAAAATGTATTTAGTTCCGTTGGAATAAAAGCAACAGTATATAGAGAAAAATCAACTGAAAACATGCGAGTTTTATTTATTTTATTTAAATATAAAATTTCACGGAATAAACTCGATTAGTCTTTCGTATATCTATAAATATAATTAATAATATCCATGCGAACAAAATATTTTAATCAAAATACAACGAATTTATATTTATATATTCAATGAAAACATAATTTAACAATACTCTGAAGCAATTCTTACTCCAAACTTGTTGAAATTGTGTAGGTAAAATTGTATTACCTTTGTCATTATACCATAACTCCTCCCCCTTTGCCATAATTCCTTCTATAACTGCAAAATGTAAGAAATGCAAAAACTACGTTCAATAACTGCTTCTTATTGGCTGCAACACTGCCAAACATATTTAAACTCAAATGTTTAATACTAACTCATCAATATCATAGAAATATTTGGTTAGTTCAACATTCAAGAGGAGTTTCCGGATTGTCCGACTCGAATTTGACTAACAAGGAGAGGGCACACTAAATTTGGCAGATGCATAGTATAAAGCTAGTAACGAATTATATTGACGCGAGATAATGAAACTCAGGCGTTGTCCCTACGAAGGACTTTAAAAATAGATTATCGCCTACATTTCTTAAAAAAGTATAAAGTATATCAAAAATTATAATAATAAAATCTTTTTAATTTCTATACAAAATGTAAAAAAATAATTACAAAATTAAACAAGAATCTACTAAATATTTGCCCGATCGAAAATACATTTAGTACAACATTACTTATCGAAAATCAACCTCCTGCTTCGCTTCAAACACTGCCCCCTTTCCTCTGCCCCAAATACTCTAAGACAGCCGCCTCCGATCGCTCAAGATTAAACATTCGCGATCGCTGCTTCCCAGACAGCAATCCTCTGCCGCCGCCACCGCCACCCCCATCCTCTGACTGCCGCTCGTCGTAAAAGTGATGCGCGAGGCGCCAGCCGCTTCGCGTACAACAAAGTAATCGTTTAATATATCGACGCGTCATTTCGATGCCTAGCGCAATAAAACACCATCGCCACCGCTACCAGCACCACCATCAGCGGTAGCAGCAGCATCCCAGCGACTGACTGAGGCGGCGTCGGCGGCACATTGCCCCCGGCGGGCCTGCCAAACGCCCGGCTTTGTCGCAAGAAAATTAATTACTCTTCCATGTAAAACAAATTTCGTTAAGTTCGCGTGTCGATGCGGCGCGCCGCCCAAACTGTCGACTGCCGCCACCGGGTCAATTCGTATTGGGAGTAGAAGAGTGCAAGAGAGGCAAGGGGTAATAACGGTGGGAGTGGTGGGTAGTTGAGAAGAAGGGTATGCCGTGGAGGCAGCTTTTATCGATCTATTTTGGCAAAATTTAATGATAAAATGAAAAATAATTTAATTAATGAACCAGTCGATTGTCGGTATGCGTATAACTAATGATTTCTTCATACTGACGAGGAGAGGACAGAGTTGAGCCCTCATGGATTTGAACAAAATATGGCAGATTCATAGTATATAAAAAAGGGCATTTTTTAATCATGTGTAAGTACTCATGCTAAAGCGATGAAGCCCAAGGACATTTGTAAACTTCGCTAATTGATCAATTCATAGGCAATTGGCTTATTTATGTAATGTTTAGCGCAGTGAAACAATGCAATATGACATAATTATCACAAAGAAAGTACAGAAGTTACTGTGCATCGTCTCGTTTCAATATAATTTGTTTTTTGTATGTAAGCATCGAAAGGCGGTTTTGATGACAGCTGTCGTGGGTGGAAATAAGTGTTTTGACGTAAGCGTGCGCCAAAATCATCAAGCGTGTGTCAAAATGCACACGTCTATTTTTATAGTCATCATGGCCTCCTATTATTCAGATTTATATATTTGGAAGAGATTGGCAGTAAGAGTGTGTCAAAATCGCGATACTCGTGTCCAAACGGCTTTTACTACACTTGCCACTAGCGGCACTCTCTACGCCCGTGCCTGTAACAGCACGTGCACAAAACACCGTTTCCACACTTGTATCGTTATAAACTATTCTAGTGTTATACTATAGGCCTGCCTAATTTTCTTCGAATCCATAAGGCCTCTGAATATTATTGATATTATTGTTGTATGATGAAATTAGTTTCATCTTACAACATTAGGGTGATAAAAAATGGCAAAAGTTAGATCCAAAAACTAAAAATCGAACAAAAAATCGCAAAATCAAAAATCGAAGGATATATGTATTAAATGTTGCATAGATTTGTTTTGAATTAGAATAAGATTCTTAAAGCTTCTCACACAATAAAATTCAAAATTAAAACCGACCGATATGTGTTCCATACCCTATCATATTAGTTTAACGAGATACAGCCGCAGCGATTCAATTATCACAGTTGAATTGAAGCGTAGGAGCTAATTATACACGCTGTGGCAATAATATTCTACGCCACCACCACCTCTGGCAATGGCCTCTGCCATTTGAATAGCATAATTAAAACGCGCCTAATAAGCCAAACAAACAGAAATATACACATTCCATCAACAAAACAATGAGTATAAACGACGAGAAAAGCGAGACAATCGTGGTTTACTAAAAAAACCTCATCTTCTCTTAAATTGAATATAATTGCAAGCTTAGCATTTATCGCATAACGTTTGCATAATTTCCCAATGCGTGCATACGTCCCTCCCTCGTGAATAAATAAATATGAAATGTATGAAATATACAAAAGCACAATGACACCGAAGAAATTAATAGTGTAAAGTAGTCGGGCGCTTAGCAATATGACACAAGGGTGTCTCCCGAGTGGCGGCAAACCCATCCAGCAGAGCGCCGCCGCCGCCACCGCCGTCCATTAATATTCGCCAGCCGGCGGCGATATTTTCTTTCACGTCATTAGCCACATGCTTGCACTTGCACAGCAGTGGGCATTTGTGAGGCGGCATGGAAGTAGGCGGACAATGGGCTGGCTGGCTGGCTGGCTTTTCCGCCGATAGCCACTTTTTCATGTCAGGACTTTTCTTGTTTGGGTGTTAGAAACGCCAAACGCGCCAAATAAACGCGCAAAAAGGAGCTGAGAGTGGATGGCTGCGAACAGCCATCTAAAGTGCACATGTATATGCCTACCGCAACCGCCATGGTCTTTCTCTCTCTCTCTCTCTCTCTCTCTCGTCTGCCACCCCCGAGGAGAGCATTTACATTGCATAATCAGACAATTTAATACATAGCAGCATATAATTTATTAGTTTTTAGACGTTGAGAGGCGTTAGGAATGAGTTAAAAAGGAGGGATAAAAATAATAGTTTCTCGACAAAAAACAAATGTCATCATTAAACCAAAAAATGGAATGTTTAGACCGCGATTTTTCAAAAAAAATATTAACATAGTGTTGATAAAAATATTGTGAAATCTTAAAATCAGTACCAAAATTTTCTGAATCTAAATATGCCCACATATTCAACGTTTTTATTTCGCTCACCTCACATACGGGATCCGTGAGCAGCGACTGAATGGAGATGAGCACTTTGCTGATAGTCAACGCCAGCGACCAGTTGTTGGCGATAGAATCCAGACCAATGTCGCCGTGGCGCGATATATTCGGATGGTAGATCTTCGTGATGAAGCGCACCACAGGCGGATTGAGCGGATAGTCCAAGGAGATGTAGAGATACAAGAAGAAGATGCCCCCCTCGTACGGACTGCCCTGGGGTCCGCGAACGCTCGCCATCCAGTGGCAGTACTGCTTGTCAATCGGATGCGCCTGAATGCCGTCCGGCGGGTCGGTGCGCAGGGATTTCAGCTCGTTCCAGAGGCGTCGCTGCCGCCAGTGGGAGTCGTCCTCGTTCTCGACCTTGTGCAACGCAATCTGACGGAGGCATTTCAGACAGCAGCTGCTTTTCGTGAGTGAGGAGTATACTTCGAACCAGTCTTTGATCTCGGCCCCGGCGCAGAACTCAAAGCAGGGCCATCGTACCACCACCATGTTCTTCCAGTACTCGGGGGTGGTTACACGACGCGTGATAATCGCACGCCAGCGGGAGTTTACCAACGCAGCAGCCCACATCGAGAGGTCGTCGAGGAATGACAGAGTTAACATCATCACTGAAAGGTTAAGAATTTGTATGGAAAGAGCACGAATTTGAGGTTAAGTTTCGTGAGTTTAGGTTAAAATCGAGAATGGTTACCTTCAGGTGGAAGTTGTTCAATATCCACAACCTTGACAGCGTCTACATTCTCCTGCATCGCCACCAACGAATCATTGCCGGAATTTTCACTTCTGTCGTTATCCTCCACCGGTTCATCATTGCCTGAATCCTCGTCGTCTTTCTCTTCAGGCAGGCATGTCTTGTAAATTTTATGCGCACTCATATTCGGATTTGTGAGGAGAAACGAATGGCACATGGGACAAAGTGGATCCTCGTAGCACGGACCATAGAAACCATTGCACATAAAGCACGGCTGAAACTGCTAAACATACGCAATCATCGAAAATGATTTCCTCAACCCTCTAAAGATTCAATGCTTACCGGCTCAGGTGTTGCGTTAATGTCAAACAGTTTATTGTCATCGCTGACTGCCACCTCGTCGCGGTTTCTAGGCGATTTGTGACCATTCCCATCATCATCCGGACCCATTGCGTTTGCGAAAAGCGCGGAAAAATGACAAAAACGCGATTTTCACCACAGTTTTACGTGTTTACAAACATCAATCAGATGTTTACATGTTTAGTTCCTATAATAACCGTTTTTGGCAGCACTTTATGGACATCAATTTTTGAAAAACTTACTTTAATTCCGGTATGGTTCCAAAATTGAAAGAAATTACATACTATATAAGTCTAACTTGAAAACCAATTCATAATATTAAATTTAATGAAAATTACCTGAAATTATTTTAAAATTACAAGAAAATTGTATTCAGTTGTTTATTTGTTTAGTTCAGAAAATGACTGTTTTTGGCAGTACTTTACGGTCATCAATTTTTGAAAAACTTTAATTATTATTTGATTCCATAATTGAAACAGTTACATTCATACATATATAAATATAACTTAAAACAAATTAAGGACATTAAATATTATTATAATATCCTGAAATTATTTTAAGAAATCAAGAAAATGACCATAAAAGGATTCGTAAAACTCCGTAACCCTTCGTACATATTCACGTCCATGTGTCAACTTTCAGTCACTTACCTTGTTTATATTAAAATGTTCTAAATGCATAGAATTAAATAATATTTTACAATTATCAGCCACAATTGCATGGTTTAACATTCAAGATAATCAACCTAGAATATATTGATTTTAAAAATTGATCAACGTAAGTATTCTCACAATTTGACGCAATAAAACCCAACTTTAAGGTTATGTTTTACAGAATTAAAGTGAATGCAGGCATAAAACAGCATAAAACACCCCAAAAATGAATAAACGACACTCGTTACCAACGCCAGCCAATCATCCCAAGAACTGCATGTCGGCAGCAACGAAATGCTACAAATATCTACGACGAATATTCAAATTCAACCAGATGGACTTTGAGTTTGCAATCTGGCAAATGCTCTACCTTTTCATCGCACCACAAAAAGTTTATCGAAACTTTCAGTACAGAAAGAGTAATACTCTGATACACTCAATCATTTATAGCTTATTGCAATCTGTTTGTTGCAGCATCAAAATCCCAGTTTGCAAGAGATGATCCAGCGTTCTTAGTGCTATTTGCTGGATGGTTATGTGGTAAGAAGCCCTTCCTTATAAGATTTCATGTGATTTAACCGACTTTTCGTTCTAGTAACGTCAATTGGATTCGGAATAGTTCTAGGCTTAAGCTTGAAACCGTTTTTAATTTTCTTACTCTACGTTATTTTCGTGGATTGTATTGGTGTGGGTGTTTTAATAGCAACAATATTTTGGTATGTATTGTTTCCTTTTTTTATATTATGTTAATCATTGGATATGTTGTAGGTATGTATTGAATAAGTATTTTCGAAATAATCCGCACGATTTGGACGTGGAATGGGGATATGCGTTTGATGTGCATCTTAACGCATTCTTTCCACCTTTAATTCTGCTTCATTTTTTCCAAGTTTTCTTTTCTAATGGTAAATATTATAAATTTATATTTATGTATGTATGTAAATGTATGTGCTTGAAAATGTGTTTTTCTTGCAAGTGTGTGCGATTTTGCGATAAGTTATGTTAAAGTGTGTTTTTTGAAAATGTGTGTGTTTGTGATTATTATTGGGTATTTTTGTAAGAGTGTGTGTATATGTGACTGGAAGTGTGTGTGTGTGTGACTGGATGTGTGTGTGTGACTGGATGTGTATGTGTGACTGGATGTGTATGTGTGACTGGATGTGTGTGTGTGTGTGTGTGAGACTGGAAGTGTGTGTGTGACTGGATGTGCGTGTGTGTGACTGGATGTGCGTGTGTGTGACTGGATATGTGTGTATGTGACTGGAAAAGTGTGTGTGTGGGTGTGTGCATGTGACTGGAAGTGTATTTTTTTAATATATGTGCGTGTTATGTAATAACAATAACATAATATTAATAACCTGTTATGTAAGATTTTTGTAAGGGTGTCTATAAATGTATGCGTGTTTGAGAGGGTGTGTGTTTTCGCAAATGTGTTTGGTGTGAAACTGCCTATGTGTTTACAAGTTTATGTGTGCACATGCATGTGCGTTTGTATCTGTATGTTAAATGTTTGTGTGTATCTATATAAGGTATGTGTGGGATTGCGTGTGTTTGTAAATTATGAGTGTGGGTACATATGTGTGATTAAATGAATCACATGAAATAAATTTAAAAAAATTATTAACGAAATTGTATTATAATAGGTTTAAGCAGTCCAGCATTCATCGGTCTATTCTGCAGCAACACCCTCTGGCTAGTCGCGTGCTGTTACTACGTATACATCACGTTCCTCGGCTACAGTTCGCTGCAATTCCTGCGAAAGACTCAACTCATCCTCGTGGCAATCCCCGTACTTGTCGTCTGCTACCTTATCACGCTCTCAGGAAACATCAATTTCACCCGAATTTTAATCGATTTTTATAAATATCGAGTAGTTGTGGCTTGGAGTATGTTTTAATGTCCTTAAAACTTCACAACTATTTAAAACCACTGTAAAAAGGGGAAGTAAAACAATCGACAAGGTGAGTTATACTAAGCCATTGCTTAATTAAACCTAGTTTAATTAGTGAAAACTTAAAATTAACTAAGAATGAATGTATTTTGTACAGTAAGAGACATCGTATGTTACAAACGTTAATTTATTACATACCAAACCAAATATGTTTCAACAAGTTTGATTAATGATTAATTGCAGCATATCAGTCAAATAAGATTTATTTAAATTTATAGTGGTACGATTTTATTTGGTGCGTTTGTGCCCCTCGAAAGATATCAGGTTGTTTCGTCCTTCAATTGCCATGCTGCAGCGTGAGGCGATTGTAGCAAGATCAAGTTTTTCTTCGTCACGTCCATTATTCTTCTTTTTCAGATGTTGAATTTTCTTTTGACGTTGAGACGTGACTTGTGGTGTGTGGCTTGAAGTTGGGGATGAAGCCGCTTCTGAAGTTGCTTTAGGAAACATGCTTTTTTCACTGGAATTTGATGTCGAGTAGTTTATTGCATAACCCGGTTTATACGAATGGTCGGAAGATGTGACCGAACAGAGGCAACAATACCTTAAATTTTATCAACAAATTGAAAGTTTTTCAGTGTAATTTGTGTTTCAGTGATTTACTTTCTACCCATGATTCTGAAGATTAATTTTGTCGAAATTGAAATGTTTTGAATAACGGTTTTAGGCGCAAATTTTTAAGGTTAGAAATCCAGCATTTAAGGTACACTGCCCAAAATACATGTTTTTTTTTTTAATTTTAATCCGAGTATTAATTTCGGATTTTTATATTTAATTAGGACTGTTTACGAAAAAAAAAATACTACGTAATAATATGTTTCATAATAAAACTATTAGTTGAATAGATTATAATACAATCTATGCAACCAGATATACAACGTAATTTATAATAGACAAATATGGGAAGTGATGAACTTTTGCCGTTTTGACATTGTCCATATGAATCGAAATCGACAGTTTATATATTTATTTTATTATAGATTTTAACAGATGATATGTTATTAATTGCGTTAAAGACTATTTCATTGGAATATTTTCAATATTTTTCATTTAATTTATCAGCTAACCAGTGTAAATCTTCATATAAACCTTTCCCATTAGTTTCTATCGTAGGTTGTATGTGCCACTGAAATTTAAAGAATAGCTAATATTCTTAGTTTTATAGAATATTTTACAACTTACTGCATGATTTTTGATAGAGTTTAATTCTTAACACAGCTTAGTACAGCTACATCTTGTATAAGTACGTTATTTAACTAGAAAAGCTAATAAATGCCGAAAGTTCATCATTTTTCGTCGATAAAACTAGAAACTTATAACATACCATAGTAAAAAGTTCACCTCGAGCTTGATCAATTAGCTTCTCTTCTTCGGAATTAACACAATGAAAGTTGCTTGATTCAGATATTCTCGACGTTATAACCAATCGTTGGAATTGTTTCAACGAATTGTTTTAAATACTGTCGATATAAAATTGTGGTTTCTCCAGCGTCGTCTAAACCAATTTTAAATGTTTATAAATTAAAGGGAGTCTGTTTGAGTCTAAAATATTTGAATCAAGCTTACCCATAAGAATTTTCATCGGTGTCCAACGACCAAAATATCGTAAAAAGAGATTTGATCACTTTATTCCCATATTTATACGTTTTTTTTTTAAGTAAGCGTTGACAACAACATACTAAAATAATATAAATAACTCATGAAATTATTATCATGTAGTACTTATCTCGAGATTTAACAAGCTATGAATTATTACGGTGAGATAAACGTGGAAACTATCCAAATATGAAGAATTTTTGAATATTTTAAAGGATTTCTATCTATGCAACCAAGTATACAAAGTGATTGTGCCATATTGGCGCTAGTGTCGTTCTCACATTGCAATTTTTTTAGGATAAACTGTCAGTAGTTGCTAAAATCATTTGTTTCTAGTGTAAAAATTGCTTAACACGAAAAATATTGATTTTTTGTTACGCCACTGGTTTCGACCTTTATCACCGTATAGTAAGCACTTTCCACATGAGAGGCGCTGTTGAACTGTCAAAATAATTTGTGATATTTTACGAATTATCATATAAATACCAATTACAGAGAGTAATTTTTAGAAGCAAATTACATTGGTTTCGGTATAAAATATATAAAGTGGTGTAATGTCATATCAAACATATTGAAAATAAGCTGAAGAAAAATTATCCCCTGTCTGTTTAAATATTAAAAGTCAATAATACTTGCCAAATATAATAAATAATAATTTTAAAATATTTGGTTCGTTTGGAATCGTTTTTCGATCGTTGAAATTTGAATTAACAATTTGAATTGGCTAGAATGTCGAGATCGCAGGCGGCGCGTAACATGAATCAAATGCAGTTGACGTACCTATCGCCAGGGGCGCACGCTTGAAAAACGGAGGGTGAGATTGACATAAGAAAGCGCCGCCCGATGCAGTGAACACGCATATCATGCACCGGCGTCAACGTGTTAAATCAAGTATATTTCGTCGAAACTATTGATATAACAGGTAACTTTGATAATAAAACAATAGATAAATATGTAATATGAAATGATAAACTATGCAACCAAATGTAAAACTATTAATTTGAAAAAATGATCTACCGTTTTGATAGAATTTTGAATTATAAATTATATCAGTAATTATGTAACCAAA
Source organism: Mimaenictus wilsoni (assembly GCA_027575185.1). Taxonomy (NCBI): domain Eukaryota; kingdom Metazoa; phylum Arthropoda; class Insecta; order Coleoptera; family Staphylinidae; genus Mimaenictus; species Mimaenictus wilsoni. The sequence goes on along the minus strand of JAODAC010001597.1, from coordinate 22,665 downwards.
TAAACTTTCTATATATTTATTTGAAATTACAGTAAGTTTTAACTCATAAAATGTTCCAAACGATATAAAAATAGATGATATGTAATTAATTACATTGAAGACAATAGTTTACTGGAATATATTCAAAATTTTTCATTTAATTTATCAGCTAACCAGTGTAAACCTTCAAATAAATCTTTTCCATTAGTTGCAGACGTTGGCTGAATGTGCCACTACAATTTAAAGAATGTTAGTAAATATTCGCAGTTTTATGCAAGAATTCACAACTTACTTCATGATTTTTTATAGAGTTTAATTCAAGTCTCTTGGTAATTTCATCCACAGTCATGGCCTTAGGCAAATCTTGTTTATTTGCCAAAATTAATAAAGCTACATCTTGTAAAAGTACGTTACTTAACTAGAAAACATAATAAAAGATGAAATTTCATAAATTTTCGTCAGTGAAATTGGAAACTTATAACTTACCATAGTAAAAAGCTCATCTCGAGCTTGATCTATTCGTTTTACGTCTTTGGAATTGACAACGAAAATTATAGCACGAGTATTCATGAAGAAATGATGCAATATTCTGAAATGTTTATCTCTCCCATTAATGTCCCACACAGTCAATAAAAGTTGCTTGATTCTGATGTTCTCAACGTGGTAACCAATCGTTGGAATTGTTTCAACAAATTGTTTTAAGTGCAATCGATATAAAATGGTGGTTTTTCCAGCGTCGTCTAAACCAACTTTAAATGTTTATAAATTGAATGGAGCTGTCTTATATGCAAATTTCTATAGTCTAGCTTACCCATGAGTATTTTCATCGGTCTCCAACGACCAAAGTATCGTAAAAAGAGCTGGGATAACGTTATACCCATATCTGTACGTTCTCTGGAGTAATTATGCGTCGTTAGACACAGATTATATACAGATGGCCAACTATATTGCTAAAAGAAGGGACACGGCAGTAGCGTCAAAAGTAGCTAGCGGGTGGAGGTAGCACTATTGCTAATGAATTTTTAAATTTATTAATTTAAATTAAATATCGAAATAAAACATATGCTTTCGTTTTAACTGTAATATATTATATATTATTAGAAAAACAAAGAATAACAACAAAACAACTGTAAAATAACGATTAATAATTACAATAAATAACTATCATCCACTCTGCTCGCGCTTTGGTCCAAAACTCGTGGTGGCCCGACTATGGACTGTTGACCACGGTTCGTAGAGGTTTTAATTTCGGTGCCTTCAGGGAAAAACCATTCACAATGTCGAAAAGACCTCCCATAAATGATATGAAAGCCCTGGCGCCATCCGGATATACGAACAGACTCTTGTCTAGATTTTAAAATAACACACATTATTAAATTGAAAAGGGATTTTCTTTTGAAATTTGAACTTATCCCATACCCCACTTCATGGTATTTGCCAGAGTTTCAGAAAAAAACTTGGGCAGCCATTTTCACCTTCATTTTTCTTATTTTTCCTGGAAGGATATGAGCGTCCGATAACTTTGGTAGAGTTGATATAATTGTGCTCGAAGAATCGGCGCGATATAATGTCGCGACAGGTTGCTGACTTTGTTTCACCTTCCAGGGTGAATGTGACGCCCCGATTTGCTAAGTTATTTCGGATAGATTTAAGTAAATGTGGCGCATCGTACATATGAACGATTTCCACATTTTTCGTCTAGATGCAGGGAACGTTCTCTACCTGAAAGCATATCCATCACACGAAATACTGCGCACAATTGGGAGCCAGGGGCATCAAATAAACCACTCTAGAGGGGCACAATTCCTACAGAAGATTATAATTATCATCAACAACATCTTGATGTTAATGATGCAGGTCACCTGGATCTCGCAACGTTGATTTACTACTGGGAAGGATATCGAAGTAAAATTATCTAGGTTCTTGAGAATTAAATTTTAAGTTAAGTGCAATAACGGAAAACACTTAAAATATTCGTAATAAGAGTTCATAGAAAAGCAGTGTACAAATATGTTTACTTACAAATACTTCGTTCAGTTTTAAGTGCAGACACTTATTATTACACAAATATCATTCATGAAATGTAATTAAACTTGAAACTTCCTATTTACATCAAACTATTTCTTGGTCACACTAACTGTATTTGCAAGTTAAATAGATAACATTACAATTTTCGATATTTGTGTTTCATCGTTTACCATCGAAGCGATCACAACGCCACGGTGCGTGGAGGTAAGTCAACGGGACCACTTTCCCGTATATTAGTTGATAGGCCACGCAGAAGTAGTCACGGCCAAGTCCAATAACGTACTGATTTTATTCTTAAAACAATCCTCGATAGCGACAAGAAACGCCTCACCTTAATCTAAACATCCTGCCCGTGATGCAAAATTCTCAAACAAGCACTTTATTGTTCTCAGCACGAACCAGATGTGCACACAACAAAAAGTGATTTCACAGCAAAAACAAAAATAATTAATCTTCACAATAATTCATTCTGGTTCACGCGACAGCCTATCTATCAAGTTAAATACTACACGCAATAGACGAAAACAGAAAAGTAAAATCGAATTGTTAGTTTCTGAGCAACACTCCGCGCCGCCTAAATTGGGCTCGCATTCACCAATTGACTCCACAACTTTCCTTCAAAAAATTCACAATATTGTTAGATTTGGAAACCACCCTGTAGAACTAAGTTTAGGGTATTCGCAGTATGGTGAATCATGGGCGTTGGAGGCGGCGGCTGACTTGTACGTCGAAGACAAGGCCCGTAATCAAAAACCCATTACCTTTCAGCGTTACCGCTCGCCGGTGGGTCGCGTTCTCTGTCTCATAGGGGTTTCGATTTTTGCCCGCCACTAAGAAGGCGGAGGCGGTGCTGGCGGCGATGGTAGCACGCGCGCGACCGATTCGATTTCGTGCTACAATCTCATCTCGCAGTGCTGCAGCTCGCAAGACAGGGCGCCGAAATGCAAGCCTCCCTAAAACGCGCCCGCGATCACTTCCCCCGTGTGGAAATCGATGAACAGGACGGGACAAGATGAACAGGATGAGCGGCTGAACCAGCATCAGGGCGGATGAACGCAAAACGACGACGAAAATTGCGTCAAGGCGGTGGAAAAAGTCGATGCTCGAAAAACTTTCATTATCGGAACAAAAGCGTTGTGAACGAGAGGATCGAGAAGTTGCATTGGTCTCGTCGACGGCTAGACGCATTTTTAGGGTGAAATTTCCAACTTAAAACTTATTTTATTCCATTTTTTTTGTTGATGTTGATAAAAATATGATTTTAGAAAGTGTTTATCGAAAATTTAACTGAAATAGAAGTTTCAAGGCAAGGAAAATTTTATCATAAAAATATTATTCTTATTTCGTTGATAACTTACCAGCAGTCATATTCGTATTACATCTTGCTCGTGCTTATTACAAGTTTTCCTGTCACTATGGAAATCAGTGGTTCAAAGCGACTGAAATCAGTCAAAAATATTTCGCACTCGAGTCGAACGCGTTTTCGATTTGCTCAATTTCAGGTGCATGTTCAAACATACTTTAAATATAGTAAATATTAAACTATAAGCATAAAACATGCGAAAAACTGTTCTTCAACTCTTCTACTTCAATATAATATGAAAACTATGACCATTTGTTTACGGTAGGTCCGTTATTTATGGCGTTTAGGGGTCTTTATTTTATGTAAACTTCCACCTGTTTAAAATTTCAAAAACATGCTTCACAAAAATTCCTTTTCCTGATAAATGAATAAGGATATAATAAATTAGTTAATCTAGTTAGATAGAAGATAAGTTTCTTTTTCTAACAGAATAACTATGATGTTTATAGATTCTACACAAAGGGCGTTAAATCTTACCAAAGTTAACCAAATGTTGAACGTTTCAAAATACACGTTGCATCAAAACTGCTTTTCAAGACAAACCAATAGAGATAAAACAAAATCGTTGATCTATTATGATAGAGAAAGAGTTTCTCTTTCTAATAGAATAACTATGATATTTATAGCTCTTACATATAAGGCGATACATCCCATCAAAATTAACCAAATTTTGAACTTTTCAAAATACACATTGCATCAGAACCGCTTTTCTAGATAAACTAATAGAGATAAAACAAGATTGTTAAAACAGTTACATAGAAAAAGAGTTTCTCTTTCTAATAAGATAAGTATGATGTTTGTAGGATTTAAGGATAGGGCACTGCAGCTCATCAAAGTTAACCAAATTTTTAAATTTTCGAAAACACTGCATAAAAGCTTCTTTTCTGGATAAACTAATAGAGATAAAATAAAATCGTTTGTCTAGTTTGTCTAGTTTATGATAGAAGAAGAGTTTCTCTTTCTAATAGAGTAACTATGATATTTGTAGGTTTTACTAGTAAGGCGCTACAGCTCATCAAAGTTAACCAATTTTTGGAATTTTCATAACTTATCATTTTCTTTTTCAATTCAATATAAATCATGATTAAACATCTTTAATTGTCTATATTAATCCATAATAGTTGATAAAAGAATACCCAGAATCTACGGGGTGTTCCCAATACTTACGGAATTTTAATAAAAACGTATCATACATTATTTATATTTTTCATTGTCAATAAAGGAAGTCTGTAAATAAAACTAAAGCAATTTATCTTTTATAATGCAAATATAAAGTCAAGTTAATATCTTTAATACGTTTTAAACTACATCTTTTATTGCGTGAAATAACTTTCGCGACATAAATATCAGAAATATATTTGCCTCGCCATATGAAATTGTTTCGCAGCATATTGCATCGATTTTCAGTCCCTGCAGGTTGGGATGGGATGGCATGCAGGACGAAGAGACACCATGCTCCAGTTTTGAGAGTGCGCTGCATATCCTGCTGCCTATCTCGACTGAACAACCGCCTCCGCACACGATTTAAGCCAGCTCGTTGAGGATGTCATCCACGGTCGTTACTCACAAACACATGTTTTATAATATATTAAAAAGTGCGCTGCGCGTCGGTGACACACTGCCATGCATCCAGCACTCGTAAGCCGCCGCCCCACAGCCGCCTCCATGCGTTATTTCAGCCAGCAGTCAGGCGCAGACTGAAATAACGCAACACAGCAAGCGCGCGGGCGAGATGTGAAATGTGAGACACGGAAAACTCGAATGCGAAACGCGAATTTAAACGTAATATGATGGCATGTAGCGGGGGGTTGTAACGACCAAAGCAAACGCTTTCTTAAATACAGCTCACACGTATATAAAATGTGTAGCAAACAACTGGCGAGAAAGGAAACTGGCTGGCTCCTGCTGGCATCGTCACACCGCACCGGAGCATCGCGAAAAAGTTGGCGGGCGAGAAAAACGAGGAAACAAGTGTTCATATGTGTAATTTATGACGCGCAATAAAGTTTAAATTTGAAAACGTTCGGGACAACAAAGGCGCGTGCGACATTAACAAATGTTGATATTTATTACGAGCTGTAGGGGGAAGTATAAACTTTCATCTTTGCTACATTTTAAATGTTTTAATACATTACGTCGGTTAGAAATTCTGTTCAAGGATAAAATCAAACGAAAACGAATTTCTACTGGGTGTGACAAACATTATCTAGTTTATTTTATAAAAATATGAAGTGAATTTTGCCAAGAAAACTTGAAAAAGTTTAGTAAAGTTCTAAACAATGCAAATAATTCAGTACACCTGCATTTTTTTTGCAAACTTTCCAAGTTTCTTAGTTTCCAAGTCTTTTTTCGCTTTTCAAGCAACAAAAATCAAACAAAAATGAGGTTTTACTGGATGTAATAAACATTATTTAATTAATTTTATGAAAACATGAAGTAATATATGTCAAGCCTGCTTGAAAAGTTTCAGAAACCACTGAATTAGTTCACTTTCTTTGCAAACTTTCCAAAGTTTTTAGTTTCAATGAAATTTTCGCTTTTTAAGCGAGAAAAGCCGAACAAAAACGGAATTTTACAGGGTGTTATATGTGATATAGGTCAAGCCAGCTTGAAAACGTTTGGGAACCACTGAATTAGTTCCATTTCTTCAGAAACATTCCAAGTTTCTTCGTCTTTTTCCCTTTTCAAGCGACAAAAAAAACAAGCAAAACTGAATATCTACTGGATGTGACAAACATTATATGGTTAATTTTATAAAAACATACTTCCATTTCGTCACGAACTTTCCAAGTTTCTTAGTTTCCTCATCTTTTTCCCCTTTTCAAGCGGAAAATTGAACAAACACGAATTTCTACTGGGTGTGAAACATTTATTACAATTTATTTGTTAAGGCATGAAGTGACATACATCAAGAATCGTCGAAGAAATCATTTTTCGATATTAACCAAACGCTTTAACAAAAAACGAATTCAAATGAATCTATGTTGAAATGAATGAATTCATTATTGACGCAATAAACTTAAAGATGTATCACTTACCTCGTACATTTCTTCAGATTCGTGGGTGTAATCTAATTTATTAACCCTTTTCACACATCTATGTATGTTTATAAATAAATTATGGCAGATAATATTCACTGAAATAATGGAAAACATATAGATTCAAGCAGTCAAAACACTCCGATTTAAAATCATCATAACTCCACCCGCCGACAATTCCCTTCGCTTCTACAAAGCGCACTTTTATGCTCGAAGGCAAAGAGATCTATAAAGTGTCGATAGAATCAGTTATTACTCTTCTAGTACAGCCGGTGCGGCGTATGCGAATGTACGTGGTGCTGCCTCCGCCGGCGTCGCATCGCCCGAGCTTTCGGCTGCGAAATTATTTAAAGGAAATGAACCTCGCTCCGGAGGACGTTTTCACCGTTCGCGGATGCACGCCGGCAGTAAAGCCAGCAGAACGATTCGCTAACGGCAACGACAGCACGGCGGTGGCGCTGGCGGCGCGGCCGCTATACCAGCAGCAGTATTCCGATATTCAAGATTCAATTTGATGCTCCTCAATGAAATTCTACTGCCGCTTGCGACCCAAAGAGAAGGCCAGGACCGACGAGAGCGTCGAGGATAATCCCAATTTAAAGTGACTTTACAGTCAGCGCGAAATCTAGTATCATCCACATGTATTCCCGACGTCTCCAGCACCATCTTCCTGCGCTGCAACGCTGAAGTTGAAGTTGGAAAGATGTTTCAGGAAGCTCGTTGAATATTGCCCTGCTTAATGTATATATTTTTTTATTTTTCTTGTATTGCATGAATATATTTTTAAACAGAAATGCCACTTTAATGCAAGTTGTTTGATTTTACCGAGCATCGACTGCTATGGCCATTAGCTCTATTCAATTCTTTTTCAATGTAATTAGTCGCGTGTTTAAATGCATTCAAACGACTAATATTTGCAAGAAAGTACGTTTAAACGCAATGGAGCATCGAATTAATTCGTGATTTCTGAAGTTTTAGGTAATAATAGCGAATATATCAGAGAAAACCTGGATGAGAAGTATTCAAACGACATATTTTCCGTAAAAAGGATATTTAAACACATCGGGAGATTGATATCCGTATTAGTTCTGGTATTAGCACATCATCTATAATGATTTGGTAAATATTCACTGAAATATGAAAAATATGAAAATACGTCGTTTGAACACATCGGCTACTGCAACTCGATCATGATTAAATCGCGTTCGGTGTCCAGGCCTTTATTTAAGATGCCAGACATTCATATAAAGTCACACCACACTCGAAGTGCGTTAATTTGGTAATTGTTGATGTCATTATTACACTATACTTAAATGCTTAAAGCAGTTACATTTAGGTTAATTATTTAGATCATAATTTCTCCCTCATCCTCATCTTCTACCACCTCCTCTTCCTGCTCTTTCTGCTCCTCTTCCTTTTCTTGCTTCTCTTCCTCATCTTCCTGTGTCTCCCCTTTTATCAAGATTCTAGATACTTCCAAACATCCTACGAGAACAAAAAAAAACAATATTTACTTATTGTCAGACCAATTCACATAAACACACTCATGACACCTATTTTAGTGCATCTTTTTGTGTCTTTCTCTCTACGAAACAAACAAGAACGCCGGCCTCAATTAAATTATTACTTAGATGAACCCAAGATGCCTTGAGCAATGCACTCCAGGATCAAAAGATCGCGTTATTGCCACTAAATGAACAATGCGCACAATCGGGTAACGCAATTGTAAAACATTTCGGCGCGTGTAGGCGGGTGTGCGAGGGAAGTTTTGCTCGCGAAGGGGTTAGGGGTTTGTGATAAAATAATAGCACCACGGCTACAATAGTCGGTATGGCCGACAATAGCGCGCTAGATATAATAGGGTCATGTATAATAACTGTGACAAGTTGGCATTGTGCACACCGCAAGAGTTGCGAGAGAGTTTCAGGGCCTACAGATATACATGCGTTTATTACGCTAAGGACCGATGTTTTCCCGAAAGTTTCACTTGTTTTGGTCGTATAGAAACAGCAGCCAGTCGCGATATAAAACAGTGATGAAATGCTAATATATAGAAGCTTGCTTGTATTATCATTAGACACAATACTGACAGGTTTTCATTTGAAATTTTAACAGGTTTATTATAGTGGAAATTTTTTATTTTTATTATTTGTATTCGGCCAGGTCTCCGGCCATCGACCTTCACTGGTCCTTCAGCCTGGATACATACATATGTTTATTGTGTTTGTACATATTTACAAGTTTTTGAGATTTCTTGTTTTTTGTAATTTTTGATGTTGTTGTTATTATTATTGTGATGTTGTGGCTTCTTGTTGTGTGTGAGTGGAGTCTTGTTGTGTGTGCGTGTTGTTTTTTTTTGTGAGTTGCGCATTGCGATTGTTAAGTTGCGCCTTTTTGTTGTCGGTGTGGATTAATATTGTGATTTTAAGAGTGTGTGAATTTGTAATGTGAATTAATAAAGTGATTTTAGTGTGAATTTCTTTAATAATAAATTCACACTAGTGGGGTGCCCACCCCGGGGACTTGAACCCCGTCCGACTGCGTGGTAGACCGAAACCTTACCAACTGAGCTGCCCAGGTGGGCTATAGTAGGAATTTTCGGGGAAAATATTATGGGCGAAAACTTGTTAATTCTCAAATTGTTAGATCTATCCATCTACCGATGTGTTTAAATTTACTTTTTAGAGAAAACATGTCGTTTGAGGACGTTTATCTTTTATATATTTTTTTATTTAATGTATTCGGTCCGCTGACCTGGCCATCGACCTTCACTGGTTCTTCAGCCTGGATACATATAGTTATGTTTCGTGGTCCAAGACGTTGAAAGGATTTGGTGGTTTTGTATTGGAACACGCCGAAATTTACAACAGGACACAAGAAAACTTTATTCTTAAGTGATTTCGAATTACATCGGGAATCAAGAATAAGTGATTCTTAAACTTAAGGCAAGAATTGAATGAATTTTTGTTGATGAGTAAAACACTTTTTTCACAATTCTACAAATATAATTTATTTTTGTACAATGTACATTTCTGCTTTCGCCATCATCAGGTACATCATCAGGTCAGTACCAGTGAAGGTCGATGGCCAGGTCTGCGGACCGAATACAAATAATAAATAAATATGATAACAATATCAACCTTGACAAAAAAAAACAAATTACGTATACTTATTAAATACACTTCTACCCGACATCAGGTTATATGGTTACGACCTTCTTCTTCCCACTCTATCGCTTTCCTGAGCAGTTGTCTCCTCTTTGTCAGGACCTTTAACGTTGCCACCCCCCTGCCACTCTTTTTCAGCCAACCTTGCACACTCTTCCCTGCTCTTCTAACCTCGTACATGCATTCGAATTCGCCAAATGCTCCCATGTATCCTGGCCCATTCCACAAAGTATGCACCTGACATACTGCTCCCCCATCCATACTACCCCCGCTTCTCAAGCCCACATCTTGCTCTTGCCACTAAAATATCTTCTACACTCATTTCCTTGTCACCTATATAGTTTGGCCGCCTGCCAATAGTTTGAATATCGAATATCGTCTGACATGTCTACTGTACAGATGCCGACAGTACACGGCAACAACACACAAATATCACAACACGCGGAATGTACAGAGAATGGTGTAAAGAATGCGACTTACATGTTCGAATGCTGGGTAAAAAAGCGATTTATTTCAGGTTCTCTTGGTGGACAGAGCACGCAAAATGTGAGCTTGCAAGGGGTGGGGTAGCCGCCCTGGCGCATGCGCCGCTTAAGCAGTGCTGCCAACATTAAAAAATATTTAGGGTGCAAAAGTCCCCAACAGTGCCGGTGGCGCGGGCAAATGCCATTCACAAAAATTAGAATAAAAAGTCTGTAAGTTTAAGTTTTTCTTTAGTACCTGACGGTGCTACAAAGCGAAACGTACGTTGTACAATTTTTAGTAATAAGCACATAAAACATACATTTGCCATACTTCATTCACCAACATTTTTTACTTCCTTTCCTGTGTTTCCCATCTTTAAAAACATTTTACACGCCGCCTAATTCCTCACTTATTAAGTTTTAAGTAGGCTTAAATGCAAATTTTAAAAACACGTGACTCGCCTTATGCAATATTCTACCAAACGTTGGAAACACGCCATGAGCACTTCTATAATAAGGTGAAAAACAATAAAAATAAATGAAATGCATGTGTAATGTGAGAAATTTCCGGTGCTATGCCCATCACACACATCCCACATCTTCCATATGGTACTCGAGTCGGCTCATCGCACGCATCAATTCTTTGATCCATTTTTTATAATGGATCCCAAAAAACAGTTTGCTCTTTTGATTACCCATCATTATTGTTGTAATTCATTGTTATTTTCCTTTATACGCCTAGTATTGCGTAAAATTAACAATTTCAATAGGTATGAAATGCGTAAACAACATCAAAAGCATCGGGTTCAATTTTTGGGCGATTTTTGGAGGTGTTTTGTTCGATATTTCAGCGGCTATGCGCTTAGAACATGAGCTGGTTGGTGGCCGCGAGTAAATTGAGACGAAAGAGATAGGTGGCGAACGGATGAATGCGTCCAACAGCTGTTGGAAGATGCTGCAAGAAAGGAAACAAGGGTGGTTGGTTTGCTTTTCTGTTTGCCCAGATCACGGATGCATTTTTGGCCGTCTTCGTCGGTTGCCTTCCGTCGGGAGGGGTGTGCCGCACATATGCGCCGCTTTGTGCTCGTTAGGGCCACCCAAACCGGATCGGATTTCGGTTTCCTTTTTCCGTTGCATCATAGTGTATTTTGCGGCCCTTGGCACAGGCAGATTTAGACGAAGATTGGGCACTCAGGGCCAATTTGTATTCACACGCATTCCTTCTGCATTCAAGTGCTTTTCTAATGATGTGTAGAAGACGTTTCTTCTACACTTTTGACAGTGATTGGAATTGTTAGCATAACCAACCGATAGGAAGTTAGCAGAATTTCTTGCGGTAGTGATTTAATTGCTTTATCCAGTATGATTTTGATGTTTACAAATAAATGTGTGCTTCTAAATATATTCTGATGATATTATAGCCGTTATTTATTTGATCTAATATCATTAGAATCAGTGTTTAAATTTGAAATAAAATATTATTCATAATTAAACGCATTCTAATGATCAGTAGAACAGCATATTGGAAATAATTTGCAGGTAATTGAAATTTCTAACATGATTTCTGATAAAAAGCAACCGAATACATTTTAGAATTTATTTAATTTCATTACACCGTCTAATTTTGTTCATTTCAAAATGAAATTAAATTAAATTTGAATTCCAATCTTACAATTAGGAAAGAGGTGATTTACTGAAACAAATCTTTAATATGCCACCTGTGATATCACAAAAAATTACAAATTGCAAATTCTCATGTAATTTCAATTACGAACGACTTTTCGGCATCAAATCTTTCTTATCATACCATGAGATATCCTCATATAGATGATTTTATTCGGCCAACAAATGTTATTCAGTGAAAAAACGAAATATCAGGTTTAGAACACAAAATTTAGAGATTTATCAACAGAAAAGAATACTTTATTAGTGATTATCCGCCTGTTTATCAGAATTTGCGTACGCATTATACGCAAATTTACCATAAGAAAATATCGCATTACACAATTATTAAGATTCCTCATCGAAATTGAGACGTATCTTCCCCTGCACTCAGTATAATTTTATTGTTTTTGAGAATATTTGCAATTCAAATGAAATTATAGAAGTCATTTAGCGAATTTGGTATCAATAGAATCAATTTATTATTATGCCATCTATGTACCAACTTCATTTATGAATTCACATTAGTAAAAAGTGAAATTATGGTAAATTTGCGTGTAATATCTGTTGCTATCGTCTTATAAACACCAAATCTTTGTGAGAAAGTCACAAATTTTAATTTAAAAAAGTTATAAAAAACTCCAATTGATTGTTTACTACTGATATTCAATGTTATTTAGTAAAACAACGAAATATCACGTTTGCAAAAAGATTATTTTGATATTTAATCAAGTTAGGAAGAAAAAGAAAGTCTTATTCATGATTATCCGCCTGTTTATCACAATTTGCGTATGTATTTTGAGCAAATTTACCATCCGAAAGTGTTACATTACATCGAAATTGAGACGTATCTTCCTTTGCACTCGATATAATTTTGTTGTTTGTGAGAATATTTGCAATTCAAATGAAATTATAAGTCATTTATCGTATTTGGTATCAATAGATTCAGCTTATTATTGTGCCATCTATGTACCAACTTCATTAATGAATTCACATCCTTAAAAAGTGAAATTGTAGCAAATTTGCGAGTAATATCTATTGCTATCGTCTTTTAAACACCAAATCTTTGTGAGAAAGTCACTAATTTTAATTTAAAAAAGTTATAAAAAAACTCCAATTGATTGTTTCATGCTGATATTCAATGTTATTTAGCAAAACAACGAAATATCACGGTTGCAAAAAGATTATTTAGATATTTAATCAAGTTGGGAAGAAAAAGAAAGTCTTATTCATGATTATCCGCCTGTTTATCACAATTTGCGTACGCATTATACGCAAATTTACCATAAGAAAATGTCACATTACACAATTATTAAGATTTCTCGTCGAGCCTAAGACGTGACGTCCACGCCACATAATTATCAATAAATTTACGTTATTTTTATATCCCTCCATTCCTCCCCGGGCAAAGCCATGCAAAACCGAGTTATATTATTCCGTAAAATAGGTCATAAATCACACGAGCACACACAAAATATACCATATTCTCGCCATTTACAATTTTATGGAGTTTTATAATATTATCCTTGCACAGGACTTGTTTTGCTCGTGGAATATTTTATGTACCCGTTGCCGGTGGTTTGCTTTTTTTCCTCTCTGCCTGTTTGTTGTAAGGCTAGGAGAAACCATTCTAGCCGCAGTTATAGTTAGTTGTATGTTCATTGCGTTGGAAATAATACAATACGAAATTAAAAGGGAGATAAGAATAGAAATACGTATACAGAGTTGGTAGTAGTAGCTAGGTTTGGCGTGAAAAATAGAAAAGTGTCCGCCGGCCGCAGGCGGGCTGCGTTCCGAAGGAATCACGCCATCCACGGGGCTGCTCGAGTTCCGAAGTAGAGTGCGCGAAAGCATGCAAAGTGCAGCAATTTGTTTCGCTAACGATCTAAATCTATATTAAAACCGCGAGTTTATTTATTATCAGCGTCGGAATAAAACGCGAGAGCGGCCGTCCGTGCGAGGGCATTTGAGAAGTGCGATTAATGCAATGTTTTCTATTTTCGGCGCGCGCTGCGCGCTTAAAAGGTTCATTGATTTTCTTGTGCTCAGGACTTTGCACTCCTATAATTTCTAATTTTTTTTTTGTAGATAGTCATCGTTTCTCGCGTTATATAATGCTGTCTTGGAATTAAAGAATTCTGTTGTTTTGAAATTCTGTGATTCTTATAGTTTAAGAATATTTTAAAATGTGATGAAATCACTTAAAATATCTTAAAGGGCGTGCCCGGAATGTCCGCAACAGATTTTAATGAAATTTTAGTATGTCTTGAATAAAAATTTTCTAAAATGTGATTATGACTTAAAATATCTTTAAGGGAGTGCCCGAAATGTCCGCAACAGATTTTAAAAAAAATTTAGTATGTGTTGAATAAAAATATTATAAAATATGATGAAATGATTTAAAGTTTTTTTTAAAGGGCATGCCCGGAGTGTTCGCAACAGATTTTAATGAAATTTTAGAATGTGTTGAAAAAAATATCCATTTTCATTGAAATCGATGACGGACATTAGTCACACGCCCTTTGTAAGTGTTTCAACTGTAGGATAATGTCACAACTTGAATTAGTACAGTGCTATCTATTTTTCACATTTACTTTTGTAATTAGCAAATTAGTTTAGTGTATTTGTTTGAATTTTAATGAACGCCTTTTTTATATTCGACTTAATTATAATAGTATTAAATATCTACTTTTCTCTGTTTCAGGTTAGTACCATTTTCTGTTTTCTAACACCTCAAACAACCTTCAAATAAAGGGTAAGCTTCGTGTCAACAAGAATGTTAATAACCGAGCCATTTCCAAGATATATTTACTTCCTCCTCTGTGTACCTCATCATAATAATCAGCAATGAAATGAATACCACGGTTAGGAACAATTTTCGCAAAGTTAGCGCTTGAAATTCAACTTTTACAAAAGCTCTCGCTACATAGCTCGCTCGCTACGGCGCTCCTGAAACTTTCACGACCACCTCGTAATTTATTGTATTTACTGCGAAGAGCAATTAATATACAAAAGAACCCTTTCGAATAAAACTACAAAAGTAATAAAATCTAGTTTGTAGATAGTACAATCTAATATAGTATGCTATTATCTCCATCCTGCGGTAGATATCAACCCCTTAGTTGAAGATAAGCACAAAGTAAAACCACTGTAAAATCAAATTAAAAAAAGGAAAATAAATTACAATGATTACAAAGCATCGTCTTTTATGTGGCCATTGTCTATTTGTTTCGTAGGCGAGTGGAGACAAAGCACCCCCATGTTATTGCAAGATGAAACTAAACACTTCATCAAAGCATATTTATTACAAGCGGGGGAGCTTGTTACGCTCTCATTACGCTAGGGTTCGTTAAAAACACAAATAAAAATCAATTAACGAATCGCCAGAGGCGGTTTTAGCGACCACATAGACCGCGATCAGATAATCTTGTGCAGGATAGGTTTATACATACAATTTGTTGATATTGTGTGTAATGATGGGACTATGCAAAACCCACACAAAATGATAAACACAACAATTAAGTTACGAACAACAACATGGGCGATGATGATGATGCGGGCTGGTATGGAAACTATTGAAAACAGCTCGAACCCGAAATTCGGTCTAGCCAATAAATCCGTAACTAGCTTAAGTCGTAAATTCCATAATCATGCGCCGTAAACCGAAAAATTTCGGAGTTTGAAGTGTGCAATAAAGGAGACTGAATGTTTCCAGAAACTGACCGCGGTACTAAATGAGACTGTCCGTCGCTCACATTTCCCAACCAGCCGGCATTGGACAGTTTGTTCCTTCGTACGAGCTGAGCTTTCTTAGGTGTTGGAATATCAGCTATCTCCTTTTTATACATAAGATATGACAAAGAAACCCTGGAAGCGTCGGCGTCGCGCATTGCCAGCTGTGACGCGCTAACGACGCGCTAGCGACGCGCTGACGTGACAAGCTCAGCTCGGACGAAGTGCATAAATTATTTATTCGGTGTTGTAAACGTTTAACTTAACAATGAAGGTGTGGTCAACCGTACTTGAAAAGTCAAGAGTGACAATAAAGGTTTCGGGGTTTCGGGTTTGACAAGTAGCTCTCCGCTCGATAGTGTCGAGATTACGGCCTGCACTCCTGAAAACTACTAGTCGGAAACGTGGAACCCCGAAAGTTAACTCAGACCCCTAATGCAAGTCTAGACCCGGTCGTAAACCAAGAAATTTGTAGCATTTTAATAGGCGTGAGACTGCCACCTCAACCAAAATATCTCATTGGACTGGGTCTCATTGGACTGGGTGTTTCAAAAAAGTTCAGCATGTTTGATTTAGGTGCGGTTTTGCGAACACCACTAATAATCACACATACACTCGGTCGGCCTAACTCAGGTACCTACTCCATTAGCCACACTTACATTCCCGATGCCCCAGCTTGGTAAGATCTTGTCTAGTAAATTATTGAAAAGTGGTCGACGGAGACATCAGACTTGGAACACTCACAATCAGTATATAAGTTAACCACGTTAAGTCGTTTTACAACATAGAGTACTTAAAATATTCAATATTCCTTTAATTGTTGCGGTAAGTACCGCTAAACCGCATTTTGACAAGCAGCTATTCGCTCGATAGTGTCGAGATTTCGGCCTGCACTCCTGAAAACTACTAGTTGAAAACGTGGACCCCGAAAGTTAGACTCAGACCCTCCACGGTGCGGTCCAGACCCGGTCTTAAACCAAGAGAATTATACCTTTTTAATAGGCGTGAAAGTTCTGGCAAAACCAAAATATGTCCGGACTCCTGGGCTGGATGTTTAAAATAAACTACTTTGGAAAAACCCATGTAGTTTTAATAAAAATAACGAAAATTATGTTTGGAAAATTGAAAACTTCCATCGGATAGCATCGGATAGTCTGGCCCATCATTTACAACCTCCTATCTGTACATTCTTCAAGTATACTCGCATCGCACGCTCAGTCTTGATTATGTACCTACGCTGCATTGTCTCGATGACAACTATTAGTCAGACTTGCACAAACCTGCTGAAACCTTGTCTAGTAAATAGTTAAATTTGATCTTGGGACACTCAGTATAAGCTATCCACAGTTAGTCGTTTTACAATTTAGAGTACTTAAAATATACAATAGTACACTTACTTGTTGCGATAAGTACCACTAAATTTCATTTTGACAGGCAGGTATCCGCTCGATACTGTCGCGATTTCGGCCTGCACTCCTGAAAACTACTAGTCGAAAATTACATGCACTGTCTGGCGTCCTGGACAAATATAACATGTTCCCCAACCTCAACTCAACATGACAGGTCAATCCAGCTGCCTTTAAGTGGGTATCAGAGGTCGCCACTGGTCATACCTAGTCAAATATGTACCGACGTGAACACACCGAACGGATGTCTGCGCTGAATTCACTTGGAATTGAGTGCAGTCACGTGTATGATCACGGCCTTCATTTCCGTGGCTAGTTGGCTGGTGGCGGTGGGTACGTTAAGAGCGATTTGCCCCTTGATCATATAGACCTAGTTTGAGATGCTCGAATGTAGCCGTTGCGGTTCGAGATCTAGTACGTAGATGTCATTAGCCGAGTTGAGAGGAGCATCTAACGCTGGCTGCACTTTGGCCGACTGTATATAATGGACGCAGCGGTGCCCGGCCGTGTTGTGTCGCATTGTGTACAAACTGCAACTGATGTTTGATGTTTGTGTTTATGTCATCAGTGGTGGGGTTGCGCCAGCAGACGGGCGGGCTGAAAAGGGGTTGTGTGTACGGACCGGCCTTTCAACGAATGTTTGATTGTTTGGTTGTTTGCGTTTCGTGTTCAGCAAAGCACATCTCATCAAATCTCATGAAATTTTTCATCTCCGTATAAGTAGTTAAGATTGATGATTTCTTAAATTGGGTTGCTTACATCACTTTTTTACCTTTAAGTGTACAAACGTTAAATGTATCTTTATGAATTTCTCTAATAACCTACAAATTGATACCTAAATTAAGCTATCTCAAGCTAAAACTAAATTTAAGAGACAGTCCTTGATAAGTTTTCATTGTATTTTTTTTAAATTTTAACAGCTGATCTTTGCCCTTCATCGAATGTTTGATTGTTTGACTTTTTGCGTTTCGTTCAAGAAAAAACGTCTCATCAAATGCATCTCATAAAATAAACTTTTCATCTCCATATAAGTAGTTAAAATTGATGATTGCCTAAATTGGGTGTATCTTGAGTTGCCTATGTCATTTTATGCTTTTATGTATACAAACGTTAAGTGTACCTTGATGAATTTCTCTAAAAAGCTATAAAATGATAGATTAAACCTTTTATTGTACAAACGTTAAGTGCACTTCGATAAATGTCTCTAAAAACATATAAATTGATAGAAAAATGAAATTATTAAAGCAAAATTAAAGGTAAAGTAAATGTCCTTGTTTATTTTCGTCGTAAATTTACTTTTAATTTTAAAGGTTGATCTTTGGTCGTGAAAAAAAGGATAAAGAAAAGCATTTTGCATGTTCTTTTTTCTCCTTGAAGGCATCAACTTTACAAACGCTAATTATGAAAGACACATTGTGCTCTTTACATTTTTCTTGCCATTCTCTTGACTAAAACTCTTTTCTCTTGAACGTTTTTACCCTCCGTGGAAGGGCTCGTGTTCCCCGTTCGCTTTATTTCCACGAAATACATCTTCTTCTTTACGAGGACGAATTATTGTGCGTGCAAAAGCATTAAACAAGTTCGTCAGTACAACGTCGACGTCCACACGATGCAGCAAATTCCACAATTCTAGTAAATGAATAAAAATGAACGCTTTTATTACCCCTCCAAGCCAAACGAAGCCCAAGAACGGGAGGTTTAACAATGACCGGAAATTCTCTAATTTCCGGATTAAAAAATAACCTGCTCGCTTGATCTCGCACACAGAAAGAAAGCCAAGGCCTACGAGTTGAGGAAAATAGGACGCCGATAACGAACGCGAAAGGGACGAAGGTTTTTCGGCAAAAATGCGCGCAACAAAGGATAAAGACAGAATAAAGAACGAATTAAATTAATGAAATTGTAAGCAGCCGAGGGAAAGACTTCAGACAACCGACATCAAGAACGTTGTATTCCTGTCTTCTTCATTAGCGTTTCATACTTGATCGTTGATCATTACCAGAGCATAGCAGATGAGGCATGCTCGTGATTACAAGGACGACCGTCTTGGAACAAAGGGCAAGTTTTACATTTGCGACAAACGCGTGCACAGTGTTATTAAAGGAACCTCAACAACTAGAGAAAAAAGGTTAGGCAAATATTTACTTTGGAGTTAAGAGCTAGGAGCTTAAATTCCCACAAGTTGAACGATCCATCATTATAATCACATTATAAACGGTTATCTCAGCATAGCTCATAGCTCAGGATATTGAATTATTGGTTATTACACTTAAAAAAAACTCTTTAGAAATAGCAGTGTCTTTCATGCATTATACCTAATACATTTTTAGACCCTCATACTTTACACTCTCATCTTGCACACCCTAAAAGCCCTTTACCCCTCAGCAAATTGTAATTTTTGCTTAGTGCGTGCAGATTAAAATGTACCCCATTGAAATTGCCTCTTTTTCACTCTTGCCAACATGTACAAACCCCAAGAAAAATATGATAAATTATTAATAGTCTTTTTTTCTCTCTCTACTATATAACCTCTATAAATCTATACAACCTATTTTATATATTTTAAAAGGGTGTCCTTAATTGTACTCATGGGGTCGTCAGCGTCATTGTATGACGTGTGTAAATTTACACAGATGGCCAAATCCAGTCCTAGAGCACTAAAACGGGTAAGGAGCCACTTCCTGAAGTTTCTGAACAAAGCTATTGTACGAACACTTTACTATTTTGTTCGTAATATTACTAATTAACTGAAAACTTAAACACTTAGCTGTAAGTCTTAAATTTCATCACTTATTTGAGTGTTACAGAAATAATAACCACAATTAGTTTTCAAACAAAATTCTCCTCCACCGAACACGATATTTACCCACACTTTGTATCATTAATAATTCATTAACGCTAATTAACCTGTGCGCGTCTATACGACTAGCGAAAACTAAAGCAAACATCAATTATGCAAGAACAAGCTCGCAAAGTTCTTCGCGTTAGAGTTGGGTGAGGAGTGGAGGCGAGGCGTTGGGGGGATAAAGTTTTTGGTTCGAACAAATTTCGATTTAGAACTGGGTTAGTTAATTCCACCTCAGGGCGGTCTGGTTCAAGCCAAACACATGAGGAATTAACCTTTTAATAAAGGGACTGTGAATTTCGATGATGTGGGTCAAATTGTAGTCAATCAGAAAGTTTTCATAATTGCAATGGCAAGCAAAACAATTAAATGTGTATATTCTGGAAGAAATTTTGAAAATTAAGGTATGGTTTCTTTATCTACTCTATAATCTACTCCATACGTCTCCAAACTTTTTATTACAGCACCCATCATTCTTTGCTACAATTTTTGGCAACCCACTTGTTTAAAAATGGCCCGAAGGGATTATTTTTAAGGATTATTTTTAGTTTTCGTGATAATATAATGTGTCCATAGTACAAGTGCTCAGTAATTTTCAAAGGAGTCATTTGAAGTTGAAGTTGAAGTCATTGAAGTCAATAACTTGGTTGGTCAACCTTTGCGGGGCTTACTTCAGGGTTTTAGGAATAAATTATGTCAGAACGAGTATTTTTTGGTGGTTCTGATTCCTCTGATGTATGTGTCGCCCTTTTATTTCTACTATCAGATATTGAAAAACTTGCCGCACTTTCGTGGGTAAAAAAATTGTTCAGTTTGAGCGTCTTTCACTGGTTCTGATTCCTCTAACGCATGTGTTGCCCTTCAATTGCTGTTGTAGCAGTCGAGGGACTTACCGCGTTTATTTATGCATAAAATAAGCCAGTTTGAGCGTCTTTTGGTGTTTCTCATTCTCCTGACGCATTACCTGCTTCAGCTACTGAAGGACTTTTTAGATGTAATGATCATTTTGATTGTGCATTTTTTTGGTGTTTCTGATTCCTCTGAAGCATGTGTTGCCATTCAATTTCTGTTCTAACAGTCGAGGGACCTATCGTTCTTATTGAGGCACAAAATAAGCCAGTTTAAGAAGTTTTTGTTGGTTCTGATTCCTTTGAAGTATGTGTTGCCCTTTTCTACTTTCAGCTATTGAAAGACCTGCCGCACTTTCGTAGGTGTAAAAATCGTTCAGTTGGAGCATCTTTTACTGGTTCTGATTCCTCCGAAGCATGTGTTATCGTTCAATTACATACTGCAGCTATTGTCAGGTTTATCGCACTCTTTCCGGTATAAAATAAGATATCTCGAGCTCGGTTTTGTGGTTTTGCTTCCGCAGAAGCATGTATTACCCCTCTATTTCTTGGTCTAGCTATTATTGAAAATTCTAGCACCTCTCCTGAGACTCCTAGGGCCTCCCAGTTTAGAAACCTCTCGTTATATGAACAGCCATTAAGTGTACACCGCTTAATTTCTCTCTTACGCTGTAAAATGAGACCGAAAATTAAATTAAATCATAATATTAAGTCAAATCTAATCTTTAGATAAATATCCCTGATTATTTTCATAGGAAATTGCCAAAAACATGACGAATTAACCTCTCACTCAATAAAGGTCTGTGGCGTTCACACTGGCGGTAATGTGGGTCAAATGAAGGTAAAAAGAGAAGAAAGGATCGAAATGGTGGTGGCATAGCGAGCGCACCGTAAAATATTATCGGGCCGTGCGACAGTGGAAAAACAGGCAGATGAAAAAGACAAGATGGAATTCGGCACGAAGTGGGAAATGCCAAGGTGTTATTACAGATGCAGGAAGCAAGTAAGCAAGCACGCAAACATGGAAAGAAGGCGTGGGAGAAAGTAAGATGGCTGCTTCCCTATAGTGGTGCGTAGTTTGTGCACGAAGGCACAAGATGGGGAAATGTGAGCCCGGAACGTGAGCGAAATGAAGGGCGAGGGTTTAACCTACATTCGGCAACATTCAGTAACGTTCGCCAAACATGCGCAAAAACATTCACAAACAACGCGGGCCGACTTGTAGAAACATTTACTAGGGCTTGTAAATTATAGAGGAAGCTAGGGGAAGTGTTTTCGAAGAACATATTTTTTTAAAACCCTTTTTTCCTTGGATTCTTTTATTAGTAATGAAGCACATTACGGACTACCCTAAATAATTGATTCAATTACAGCGTTGTGTGGGTAATGAATTTCATCATATTGTATCAATGTATTGTATCCAATAGTAAGTAAATCATTTCAAATTAGTATATTGACATTAATGACAGGTGAAAATGAGATGTGTCTTTATTCATATTTATAGTGGGGTGATTTAAAGAAAGAAGCGTCATAAATCAACCGGGGGAGCGTAAAAAACACAAATTCCTTGTCTCTTTATCTTGAATTTTGCCATATTTGCAATAATGCCATCAAAATGAGTGATAGACAATTAGATAGCTTAACTCTTTTACTTTTATTATCAGTAGTTAGAATTTAAATTTTTCATTTTTTTTTATTTAGAGTAATCAGAGATAGACTTTGTCCTTTCCTGTCTCTATTTCTCTATTTCCTAGTCTATTAAATGTTGTAGCGATTATTACTTTTCTGCTTGTGTACGACCCATTTTTCGGAGAGTATTTGAACTGAGTGTGCAACGATGCGTAGCTCCATCCACTTACCTTCCAACCGTTGTACCTAGTAAAGTGCTTTTTTGATGGTTTTCAAACTAACTAATCCAAAATATGTAAAACATGAAAAGAAAATTTGTTGATGAGTAAAACACTTTTTTCACAGTTCTACAAATATAATTTATTTTTTGTACAATGTACATTTCGGCTTTCGCCATCATCAGGTACTGAAGCCAGAAATTACAAACAGCAGCTTAAATACTAAGAGGTACAATGTTTTTGGTGAGTGGGGTGTTTATTGCGATGTCCGTGTGGTCGTTTAGCA
>JAODAC010001586.1:0-37824 GCA_027575185.1 Mimaenictus wilsoni | reverse complement strand
GCTGGACGTCGTCGTCCATTGAATAACGACAAACAGGGCGAACCCTAGTCGATGGAAGAAGAAGAAGAAGAAGAAGATATCTATCCAAGTCGGAATATCGATATTTCTCCTTTAATATATCGATTTTTGTTGAAATCTATAAGTTTTTAGGACCCACAAGCTTTTTACGAAGTGCCCTGACAAACGATCAAAACAAAAGTATATATAAGCAACCTTTATTATGGCATTCACATATCCCCTTTATACATGTCAACCTATCCTCTCCATACCAAAAAAGTAAGAAATGACGATTTTGAAATTTTCTAATTTCTCAAATTGGCGTGCAACAGATCGAATTTCATTTCAAGGCACAATTCGTTCTTATTATGACCATAAATATTAAAAAAAAAACACTATGACAAAACATAATTATGTATTTAATTACTCCATATAACTTCAAGTTCATCGGTTGGGTGGCTTTCGAGTTAATTTGTAGTCAATTTGAAAAACATGACTTTAAGAATACGCGTTTAAAAATATGTTGATGAATAAATGAATTCAATTAATGAATAACACCTTTCGGTTATAACCTCGTCATTTCTAGCAATTTTTATTCGAAACTAGCATAAAATATTTTCGAGATAACAAACTTGAAAAATTGGATATAATTGATGGAATTCACTATCGATTGTTGGTAAAACATTTTAAATAATTAGCACAGAAGTTGCACAAACTTACACAAACTTAATTATTACTAATTTGTAAAACATTGATAAAAAGTTCGTGTAACTTAATTTGTAAAACATTGATAAAAATTTGTGTAAGTTCTGTGCTAATTATTGAAAAATTGGGCACTGTTAAGAATACTTTTTTTCGAAAACCTATTAGTCTCATGTTACAAAAATATTACCTCATATCGATTACTTCAAAATCCTTTCATTTTTTTCTTCTTTGGTATTACCGAATGTTATCCATACTTTAAATTCAAATATTTGTTTATATTGCCTCTAAATACTTCAGGACTACAATATCAGTTCATCGAAAGTAAAACGTAATAAAACATTCAAATATATGTAAATCCGCTTATAAAAAAAGCACAGAAGCACGCATTAGTTCAACTATTTAAGCCGATTAACTCTGTTTACTAGCTTTAAATTCCTCTAATCGCGATGAATTTAAGCAAAATCCTTGAAAACATTCCAGAAGTATCTCTGCCTCTTAAGTTTTTAACATTTTACGTTAAAATATTTGACGATTAAAAGAATGCTGAACATGAAAAGCTAATTCCGCACATATGCCGCGTTAATTGCAATTAAGATAACGCGTAATTTAAATGTGCGCCTAAGCAAGCGATTAGTTTTTAATAAAGTAATTAATATACATCGAATGGCGATGGTTCATATCGGTGAGAGAGTTAAAAGCGCGTTGATTGCAAACGGCGAACTGCAAAACATGTGCTGGAAGAGGTAGTGGATGGCAAGGTGGAATTTAATCGGTTAATGGGTGGAGGAAAACATAATCATGCGGCTCATTGATTGGAATCGACAGGAATTTCGTATAAATTTGCTTATATGTTTTTTCGTGCGATGATTTGGCATGATTTACAGGTTTAAACGTTTTTGTTTATCTGGAGTAATTTGAAGTGAAAAAATACAAGCAAAGCACACTTTAGAGAAACTTGATTTTCTCAATAACTAACAAAGTTCAAGGCATTCACTTGGCCTGATGTAGAAGATGAAGAACTTGTGCATTTTATGAAGCTTTTGACAAAATTTTGAGACCTTTTCGAAGCGAGTTACAGCCCTTCAAACTTGAGTAATTTATGACTTTTTTGAAAATATGGTCTGGAAAATCTGATTTTCCGAATGAACCACAGCGGATAACACAGATTTCATCAAGCTTTCTGATACATGAACAGTTGCTGCTTCTATGTAGGGTAATCCCAAGTCCCAACGAGGGATATACAGGGCGTTATAGCTCTTAAAACTTGAATAATATTTGATATTTTCACAAATATGCTTGTGAAACTCAGATTTTTCGGCTAAACCAGAAAGGGGAACAAATATTTCTTGAAGTTATCTGTAAGAAGAAGAGTTGATGTTTCTAACGAGGATATGCCCAAGTGCCTAGCATAGATACGCCACAGTCCTTGAAAATTCACGAATTTTGAAAATTTTGAAAATTCAACAACATGTTTTGGAAATTCGATTATTCGGTTAAACCTCAGAGGCTAGCATGGTATGGTAAAATGTAGCTTATAAAAAAAGATTTCCACTTTGTCTGGAGGTCATTTCCAACGTTTTAAGACAGAAATGAAAGGCGTTACAGTCCTTCAAATTTAATGAATTTCTAAAAGTTAATAAAAACATGCTTGACAAAATCGAATTTTCCGACTCAACTACAAAGTATATTATAGTTTTCTTCAAACTCTCCTATAGAGGAAGAGCTGCTGTTACAGATGAATTCATTTCCTACAGTCCAGGATGAATATACAGGGGGATATAGGGTTGCCAATTTGATGATTTTTAGAAATGTTTAAAAGAACGAGAAGGAAAATTTGATTTTTCCGCTAATCTTCACGGGATAAAAACGATTTCTTAATTGTATTTTATACATTAGGAGTTGCTGCGTCCAATGAAGTTACCCCCAAGTTTCGAAAACAAATAACCACGGCACTACAACCCTTCAAATTTGATGAATTTGAAATACTGTCAAGAACATTCGGGTAAAATTGCAATTTTTGCTCCAGAACCACAAAGGATGAAACAGGTTTTCGATGGAAAGTAGGTGGGGAAAGAGTTTTTACTTCGAATAAGCCCATTCCCAAGGTTCCGACACGAATATATAGGGCGCTATAATTATGTTCGCTTTGAATCTTTAATTGTTTCACGATTAAGACGATTGAGGCATGTTGGGCACTTATTATGAAAGAAACTTTCAAAAAAAACATATATAGACAGATAGATAGATAGATAGATAGATAGAGAGATAGAGAGATAGAGAGATAGATAGATAGATAGATAGATAGATAGATAGACCTTTGTTGGCATTCTGTTCCCCACATGTTCATACATCCCCAATATACACTATCCTTCCTTACTTAATTAACATTAACACTTTTAATAAAAAAACATAACCCTGCTCTGAATAAATCTATTTAAACATAAAATCTTCTTAAAAGTTAACTCATACCCTTAAGAAAGTCAATAAAGGCATTTAATTTAAAAACCTAAGAAGTCTCACGCAAATATTGAGGCAAACGCCGCAGTTAATTGCAACGCAAATAAGAAATGTGCCAACCCGCAAACATCTCTTGTTTGAGTGCAAAGATTTGTGATTTAAGCCCTCGTAAAATAACTGCTTCTTTACCTGACGTCGTCGGCGTCGCTTTGATCTCATCCACTGCGTGCAGTGAGCGTCTAATTCAATCAACGACATTTACGAAATTTGTCCATCAACACGCGCGGCGCTAACTTAATTAGTGTAAAAGACAAATAACCGGCTAAAGCACACGCGCCGCCGCAGACGGAGTCGCAGTCGGAGGATGAACGCGATGGTGCACCGATGTTGATGATGCTCATGGTGGCGCTGTGGTGGCTGTGCGTAATTAGAGGCAGCGGGAAATTCATTAACGCACTGAATAATAGACGGTTGTTGGAAGACAAGTACCGGAAGATTAAAATATTCATTAACCAATGCAAGATACAGCATTTTGTAGGAGATAATCGTCTGTTGATGGATTATAAGTAAAAGAAAGTTTAGGTTGGGCTTATTTTCATTTATAAATACAGAAAAATATAGAAAAAAAACATGGAAATTGCTTAGAACCTGCTTTTACACTGATTTTTACCTGATTCTTAATGAAATCATGCTAATTCCTAACTTATTAGACTTTAGGGCAGAGGTTTTCAAACTTTTTAGAGGAGCGCCTCCCTTTCTTGAATAAACTTACGGTGTATTAGCCAGTGAGGGTAATAGTGAGGGCAATCATCATTATTTTTATGTGGTTCTGATTCCTCTTAGAGCATGTATTGCCCTTCACTTCTCTTGTTCTAGCTTTTAAGGGACTTATCACACTTTTTAGGTGTGAAAATCATCCAGATCGAGCATTTCTTGATGCTTCTAATTCCTCCGAAACATATGCAGCCCTTCAATTTATGTAGCAATATAGCTATTAAGGGACTTATCGCACTATTTAGTCATCAAATAATCTAGTTTGAGCATTTTTGCCGGTTCTGATTCCTCTGAAGAATGTGTTGCTCTTTGATTTATAGTTTCAGGAAGTTTCGGATTCATCACAATGTTCTAGGTGTAAAAAATATCAACTCGAGCATTTTTTATAGTTCCAATTCCTTTGAAGTATGTATTACCCTTCAATTTTTTGATTTAGTTATTATTTTAAATTCTCGCGCCTCCCCTGCAACCACTAGGCCTTCCGGTCTGGGAACCTCTGCCATTGGGGTATATGTAAGATTATTTGTGAAGAAATTGAAAAAAAACCATAACCCATGATAAAATACTATGAGAAAACTGTGTCCTAACCTAATTCAGAGAAGTAAATTTTGATTTTTGATAGATTACAGCCAAATTTATGCAGTTCTTTGATAAGTGTAGACAATTTTACAAATAAATGTATTAACGCTGATCTGATACAACTTATTATCAACTCATTTTATCATAAATAAAGTTGTCACCTACCTTGCAAAAAATGCTGCCGCTGCAGAAGCCTGTGCAATACTCCCTGGCATCCCATTCACAGCAAATGTATACTTCGTCTCCTGATAAACACCAAACACACTCTCTTCACCAAGATAACATTGCGCGGCACTCTGATGGTGTTGAAACGCCGGCACCTGCAGCTGTTGCAGTGGCTGCATCGGCGCGTGGTGGTATGCCGCAATCTTGACATTGCGCGATGCTTCGTTGACGTACACGCGCGGCGATTGTTTATTAGGTTCGCGAAAGTTTTCGCGCGCACTGCGCCGGCTCTCATGCATCGCGTTGCGCGGACACGGAATCTGCGACACCTTCGCGCCGCGACCACCCTCCATACTCGCGGCACGTTGTTTGTTTACGATCGCGTCGGCGGCGGTGGCAGCGTTGGCGGCGGCGGCGGTGGTAGAAGCGGACGGCGGCGTGCTGCTGTGGCGCGTGCTGCGTCGTTCGACGCCGCGTGCGTTTTGCCCGTGCTGCTGCTGTTGCTGCAGCGCTGAAGACACGCCAGCGCCGTGCGACTGCTGCTGCTGTTGTTGCTGCTGGCTGTGGCAGCCGGCGGACGAAGAACGATGCTGCTTGTGGTGCGGCCGGCCGACCGTCGAGGACGCACCGCCGTTGCTACCGTTCGTGGTGGTGGTGGCGGTGGTCGTGGCGACAACGTGCGCCGGCTCCCACTCCGGCACGGCGCTGTTCTTCGCGTGCGATTGCTGATGGTGATGGTGGTGGACGTGATGCTGGTGGCCGTGCTGTTGTTGCTGTTGTTGCTGCTGTTGCTTCTGGTGCGACAGATTGTGATTGTAATGCATGTGCACGTTCATGTTGTTTCGTTCCGAGGGACATTTGTAGTCATTGCTTCTTATCAAACTCAAATCAACCTGTTAATTTCAAAATTTAAAAAATATTAATGCAACTTTATTACAGCAATAATTTGATAATAAATAGTAGAATTGCTGATGTTTATTTAACTATATTTAAATTCACTCTTTGTTTTTAGTCGAATGCAAAAGAGCGCCATACGAGAAATTAATAATGCCTTTGATCGGATTTCAAGTCTTATTAATCTCTCGCGACAGCCTTATTAATTAAGGTGCGCTGTTAATTTACAAAATTTACAACGAAATGTTGATAATACTGCGTAGAATTATACGCTAGACATCCGGCCGAGTACATTATCATCTTCCCTTTCCGATCCAAGATGATTCGAAGGCTATGACCTAATATAAATGTTCAATTGACCGATGGAAAGTATTAATTGCTTTACTCAAGATCAAAAAAACTCGCGACGAGAGAAAATGATAAATGATTTTAAGTGCCAACCTGCTTATTATTTATGCTGCATTGTTAATTTTTAAATTTTACTACACTGCTAGTATGATACGTTACCAGCTGCACCGTCCAGTCGACTGTGTACATTATCATTTTCTCTGTAACATGCATATACATATCACAAATCCTACTAAAACAACTACAAATCCCATGAAAACATGCTGTTTCTTTTCATTTTTACTCGAACGCAAAAAGCGACACACCAGAAAATAATAATGCCCCCGACCGGTTTTGAACTGCCAACTTCCATAGGAATTACGTGGCAAATTATTTCTTACTACCAAATGTGGATTCCCACAAAAGAAAGGGAAACAAAATTGATGACGAATTTGCACTAAACGTTTTCGCACTAAAGAAAAACGATTCAGTTTGCCTTTTGCTTCTTTTACATTTTTGCTCCCTCCAAAGACCCTAAGTGAAATGCTGGTTTTCGCGCAAACACCGACCGATCCATTAGCGTAGTTGCGCAATAAATCACGCTCTAATTGAATCAAAACAACAAAAATTTCCGCGTCTCTCGTGTCGACGTTGGCAATGGTGGTTCGGTGGAAATTGAGCGAATTAGTCCCTCACCCCTTACTCGCCCACACCACCAATTTCCCTGAATGAAAAGAATTGCAAATTACGCAGCCATACGATCGGTTTTCCCAGTTTACACATTTTCTTCTTACGATGATTATTTTCAAGATTTTATGAAATAGTCTTGAAAAAATTATTGCATTTTAAAGACGATATCTGCCAGAGTAAAAAACAGAACTACTACAAAATAAACATACAGGGTTTAAATCCTAAAAGTAATTAATAAAAATATCCCCTGAATACGTTTCTAAGCTGGACAGTAAACTGACAAAGTCAAACAGTTAAGCATTTTTGAGAAACAAAGCAAATATTTTACTCATACACAATTTTCTGTTTGCACTGAGTTGAAGGTTTGTATATGCCTTTTTCGTCGAGATTTTTTCATCTACGCCCCTCGTTTGGAACCCACAAACCCCTTTAACTGCATATTTACACAGCTACTTTGCCGCTACTATATTGCCTTGAAAAATCCGTCCATTCTTCAAAGTGGAGAGGTTGATGTGCATATATATATACTCGTATGAGTAGACAGAGGCAAGTACGAAACAGGAATTGTGTTTGCTGTTTGGACATTTGCCCCGCACCGTAACGACCACAGACCGCCGCAGACTAATGCGGGGGTGGAAGGAAACGCGCTGGATAAACATGCGACGAAGAAGACACAGACGCGCAATGCGAAGATAAAGGTAATCATGAGCAAAACGGTGTTCAAACAACGGCCCACGACGGTGTACAGACACAAAGCAAACAGCGACAATGTCTGCAAAGCTTCAACAATTAATCAAGCTATAAAACGTTTTGTTGAAATGCTAAATGTCTTTTAAAGATAGATTAGTCTATTTAAATTTTCTTCGTATTCCAGAAATATCTTACAATTACAATATTCCTGCAATTAAAATTAGTAAGCAAGAGAGAATGTTTTGATTGTTTGCCTGCAATTATTATTTTTTTCTCTTTGTTTTGTTATTACAAATAATAAATATTCGTTGAAATGCAAATATTTAACAACGAATTGCATTAATTGATAGAGAAAATTACAATGTCAACCGGATTTGAGCGTGAAACCAACATACTATTGGTATGGGGCGCTAGCAGTTTCGCCACACAGCCTGGCGTGCACATTATCATCATCTCCTTCCTCCTCAAGATGACCTGGACGATGTTATCGAAGGTAGAGAACTGGACTATAAATGGCAATGAAAAATATTAACTATTTTAGTTTTTCTCAAGTTCAAAAACTCGTGACGAGAGAAAATGATAGTGCCTCCAACCGGATTTTAACTCTCAACCTCCTTATAATAATCATGGTGCACGAATATTTGATTGGGTATATTATACTCTAAGTTTTCTTATTGTAAATGATCAAAATTTTGCTTAAATTGTTGCAGTTTATCTTCATTCTTTTATAAGAATAAAATTACAATGCCAACCAGATTTGACCCCAGACACCTACATACCACTAGTATGGGGCGCTAGTAGTTTCGCCAGAGCCTGGCGTGTACATTATCATCATCTCCTTCCTCCTCAAGATGATTATAAATGTCAATGGAAAATATTAATTGTATTAGTTTTTCTGAAGTTCAAAAACTCGAGACGAAAGAAAATGACAATGCCTGCAACCGGATTTTAACTCTCAACCTCCTTATAATATTCATGGTGCACGAATATTTGATTGGGTATATTATACTCTAAGTTTTCTTAATGTAAATGATCAAAATTTGATTTAAATTGTTACAGTTTATCTTCATCCTTTTATAAGAATATTTTTTTACAACTAAAATTAATACACATTATTTTCTTCTCCTTGTTTTGTTATTATAATTGATAAATATTCGTTGAAATGCAAATATTTAACCACAATTTGCATTAATTGATAGAGAAAATCGGATTAGACCCCAGAAAGCTACATACCACTAGTATGGGGTGCTACCAGTTTTGCCACAGCCTGGTGTGTTCATTATCATCATCTCCTTCCTCCTCAAGATGACCTAAACGAAAGTATCTAATGTACTGAACTGGACTATAAATGTCAATTGAAAATATTAATTGTTTTATTTTTTCTCAAGTTCAAAAACTCGAGACGAGAGAAAATGATAATGCCTCCAACCGGATTTTAACTCTCAACCTCCTTATAATAATCATGGTGCACTAATATTTGATTGGGTATAGAATTCTCTAAGTTTTCTTATTGTAAATGATCAAAATTTGGTGTAAAATTGTTACAGTTTATCTTCATCCTTTTATAGGAATAAAATTACAATGTCAACCGGATTTGACCCCAGAAACCTATATATCACTAGTACAGAGCGCTAGCAGTTTTACCACAGCCTTTATCTCCTTCCTCCTCAAGATGATTATAAACGTCAATGGAAAACATTAATTGTATTAGTTTTTCTGAAGTTCAAAAACTCGAGGCGAGAGAAAATGATAGTGCCTCCAACCGGATTTTAACTCTCAACCTCCTTATAATAATCATGGCGCACTAATATTTGATTGGATATATTATACTCTAAGTTTTCTTAGTGTAAATGATCAAAATTTTGCTTAAATTGTTGCAGTTTATCTTCATCCTTTTATAAGAATATTTCAACGCACAACCCGCTAGCAAATTTTACGTTCGCATTCATGGGTAATCACGAGTAATACTTGCATTACTGCCATATTTATGTCGACCAGCGTGCAGCAATTCCTTCCTTTTTTCGAACTTTGCAAACTGCGAGTCACGAGAGCGTGCTGTATGCAAGTTTTATGGTTGACTTAACAAGAAAATTGCATGTTTATTATTCACAACGCGTCTCTCCCATTTTCCCAATTCGCCGCCGCATTCAAAATTTATCATTCGGCCACGTCTTCGTTTTGTATATATCCCAGCGAAGGGCGCAACAACAAGGACTTCAATAAAATCAATCGAAATCGTATACATTTTTGAATAAAAAAAATCTAAAAACTTCACCCTACAATATTTGGTATCA
This sequence comes from Mimaenictus wilsoni, assembly GCA_027575185.1. NCBI lineage: Eukaryota > Metazoa > Arthropoda > Insecta > Coleoptera > Staphylinidae > Mimaenictus > Mimaenictus wilsoni. Next base: position 28,252 of record JAODAC010001586.1, on the reverse strand, counting down.
AACTTTTTTTTAGGAAAATGGGAAAGAAACTTTGCAGCATAAATCAATCCAATTCCTATTAACCCAATAAAAAAGGGTTAGGAAGTTAAGGGACAAAAACACATAAATTAATTTATTTCGACACGGAATTCGATTATATGAAAGTCGAAACGCAATTGAGAGTATAATCGAATGGGATTCTAAATGTGCTTCAATCAATGATATCGAATCTGGTAATTTAGGCAAGTGTCTCATTGACAATGGCAGTGGCAATGAGAGTGAGAGTAATTTTCTGTTTAGGAAGATTGAAACAGTCCCGCTGGGTTTTGGGCGTATTTATGTGAAGAGTTTTTGGGTTGATTCGATGAGGTGGTGGATGCTAGCGGCAGATGAGGACATCCCTCGGAAGCGGCAGTGTGTTGACGAGGGACGTGAGATGCGGGATGTGGAGAAAAATGAAAGGGGATTGGGTGGAAATCAAATAAGGTACGTTAAATGGCCCCGTAGGCTATGTGGAATACATCAGAGTGGCGAAAACCACAAACTTCGACTTGAAATGCGCAAAGGGATAAAATTGTTTGCTTTTTTTTACTCCTTTTGTATAAAATATTCACTTTTCAGTATTAATTTCCATTAAGTATTCTTAGGTATTGGCTTATTAGTACTGGTATAACTCGTTGATCTTTGAAAGCCTGTAAAGAAATGTGATCATAGTAATACATAGCTGCGCCACACAGTGACTTGAAGCGATGTTTATGGCCGATTATAGGGCCATAAACAACTGCGCGCGTACTCGATTTGCTCATATGTATCAAATTCTTTCTTATTTCATGTACTCACACACGGTATGAAAAAGTTCCTGATTATTGGACGGGGAATTTCGATTTCACCAGATAGGATTTTGAGCAGTCACCGTGTTACAATTTGTCATACTCGTGAGAAATGTATAGAATTTCATGCTCATTGCGCAATATACAATTTTCTATAAAATCAGAAAAGGTACATTTAATGGCCCCATAGGCTATGTGAAATAGCTCAATGTGGCGAAAACCACAAATTTCGACTTGAAATGCACAAAGGGATGAAATTATTTGCTTTTTTTCACTCCTTTTGTATTAAATATTCCCATTTCAGTATCAATTCTCATTAAGTAATGGTATTCTTAAGTATTGGCTTATCAGTAATGGTATAACTCGTTGATCTTGGGAAGCCCGTAAAGAAATGTGTTCATAGTAATACGAAGCTGGGCCACACAGTGGTTTGAAGCTGCTGTAATCGGCCATAAACAATTGCGCGCGCGCGCTCGATTCGCTCATTTTTAGGCACAGTTTAAAATATATTTTAAGTATATTAAATATTAAGCTATCAACATAAAGCAAGTCGTATAAATTTCCTCAACTCTTCTACTTCAATCTGATATGAATATTATCCCGATCCATTCATGATAAGTCAGTCATTTAGGGAGTTTAAGAGACGTAATTTTTTGAAATCACGTTTTCAACTTCAATTTGGGTTTTTCACCCTTATCCTTTCTCTGGGTAATTGACATATGTATCAAATTGTTCATTATTTAATGTATTTTTATATGATGTGAACATGTTCCTGATTATTGCACTGGAAATTTCGATTTCGCCAGATATGGCTTACAGCAGTCGCCGTGCTACAATTTGTCATACTTGTGAGAAATGTATAGAATTCCATGCTCGTTGTACAATATACGATTTTCTATCAAATCAGAAAAAGTTTAATGTTACGATAAGAGATATATTCAAAACTCTTCATATTAATAAATTTTAATTTAGTCTTTTTATGGGAGGAAATTCAATCGAATTATATTTTTATCTTCAATCTCATTTTTAATATAATTTACATGATACAAGATAAAAATCAAAACAGCACATAAAAATAATGAAATGAGGCGACTTTTGATGATTTTAAATTTCATTACATCTCTATAGCTTCCAAAGCTATTAAATGCCTTCAAAAGACTGTTCAAAGTCGTTAAGTATTGGCTTATCAGAACTGGTATAACTCGTTGTTCTTGGAAAGCCTGTAAAGAAATGTGTTCATAGTAATACGTAGCTGCGCCGCACAGCGACTGTAATCCGCCATAAACATTTGCGCGCGCGCTCAATTTGCTCATTTTAGGCATAGTTTAAAATATATTTTAAGTATATTAAAATATTATGCTATCAACATAAAACAGGTGGTATAATGTTCCTCAACTCTTCTACTTCAATCTGATATACATATTATCCTGATCCATTCATGATAAGTCAGTCATTTATGGAGTTTAAGAGACGTAATTTTTTAAAATCACGTTTTCAACTTCAATTTGGGTTTTTCGCCCTTATCCTTTCTCTGGGTAATTGACATATGTATCAAATTGTTCATTATTTAATGTATTTTTATATGATGTGAACATGTTCCTGATTATTGCACTGGAAATTTCGATTTCGCCAGATATGACTTACAGCAGTCGCCGTGCTACAATTTGTCATACTCGTGAGAAATGTATAGAATTCCATGCTCGTTGTACAATATACCATTTTCTAGCAAAGCAGAAAAAAGTTTAATATGAAATGTTTAATTAAAATGAAATATGAAATATATTGAAAACTCTTCGTATTAATAAATTTTAATTTAGTTTTTTTTTATGGGAGGAAATTCAATCGAATTATATTTTTATCTTCAATCTCATTTTTAATATAATTGACATGATACAAGATAAAAATCAAAACATCACATAAAAATAATGAAATGAGACGACTTTTGATAAGATTTTAAATTTTTATTACATCTCTATAGCTTCCGAAGCTATTAAATGCCTTCAAAAGACTGTTCAAAGTCGTAAAACATGCAACATACTTGGTAATAGGATATTTACATTTACAGCAGGCCTTTCAATTTCATTGCTGCCATTTTCAGCGTTATTCCATCCATTTAGAGGCTATTAAAATATGACACATTGAAACTGAGCGCATAAAGCACATAAAAAATAAAATTATACATATATTAGATGCGTTACAACCACATCAGACGCGTTATAATATAAAAATTACGACGCCAGAAAAGGCGCCTAAAAGCGCCATAAATAATGCGCCTTGCGTAGAAAAAGTCACGATCTTACGAGAATACGGACGAAAAAAAACGCATTGTTAACAATTTCGCAGTTTCCCTTATGCCAATCGAAGCAATCGAAGCACGAAGCACTTGTGGCTATTCTGAGTGTGAAAATGTGTAGCGTCGCGATCGGAAGGCAATAAAAGAAAGAGCCGTTCATTGTTGGGCAGTGAGCGTGGCGCGATCGTCGCAAAAAGGCGGCTTCTTGATGCTGATATGATCGCACTGCGTTGGCGTGTAACGAAGCGAGAGAAATGGCCACTTTGTGGACGCTCTGCAAGTGGACACATTAGGCCTCGACATCTAGGCAATGCATCATTCGCATTCTAGCGTAGTGCGACGGTTGCGGGGATTCGGACGTCCTGCAGAAGCCCAAATGGGGTGGTTTAAACGTAGGGCGGAGGAGATGGTGGTGTGGTAGACACCCCCTAAAGTTGACCGAATGTGGTCCATACACATCCCGGCTATGATCACTTAATGACGCTTATAGTCGGTCGTTACGGGATCGTCCAGATAAATATGACTCATTGTGGAATGTCTGGAATGATTTTTTTTTGGCTTCATCAAAACATCGACTTAAAATCTCTTAAATCTATAATCTCTTAAAATCTGTGTATTATTTTACAATTCATTAATTAAGAAAACAGGTCATACATAACTTCATCTCTTAAAAATTAAATGTTTAAAATTTAAATTGGCAAGGGGAGTGCACGAGTTGTCCACCTTAGATTTGAAGGATTTTTTATACAGGTTTAGTACATATATTTGGTGACCAAACTTTTTTGGCAAACGGATCAAAATCGCGAAAAAATCCCAATGTATTTAAAATGAGATGAAGCGACCTGAAGAAACATCCTTTCTTTTTTAACTTTGGTCAGATAAGTCTAGGCATAGAAGTTTGAAGCCAGAAGGTAGCTAACACAAATTCTGGAGAGTTTCGATATTATAATGATATTTTTACTTCAATATTTATAAATTCATTGTATATCCCTTGTTCCAATTTGCTAAACCTTGTTTTCGTAGTTCAAGAAGATATAAGAACATTTAAAAGATGCAATTTGGGTTTATTTCCTAAATTGGACCAGTCCAAATTAAGAAACATCTCACTTTCTGTTTGTGAATCTATAAAAAATGACTGACGTTGAAACTAGTTATGTAATTTAGCAACGGGGAAGAAATGATGACCAAAATCCACAGCATTCCTAAATTTGACCGGTATAAATTAGGAATCATCCCTTTTTTCCGTATTTTATGCGTTTTATAATTCTAACATGTTCCTGATACGTTTTAAAGCGGAAGGTTGCCATAGTTTCTAAATTCGGACCGGTCCAGATTCATTGATTTTACTTCGTCTTTTTTTCTGTGTTACATATTTAAATTTTGAAATTTGGTTTTATTTCCAAAATTGAGCCGGTCCAAATTAGGAGATTAGGAGATGCTTATTATTTTTAAATTATTAATTTATACTTACTACCGAAAAAAAAAACATGTTCATTCAAATCCATGGCGGACAATTCGTCCACGCCCTTTGAAAGATATAAACTTTTCGAAATCGTAGAATCTCTACAGATTTAAAGAATCGTTGAAAACTTTTATCATTCTAATGTCCCGTCTCCAGAGACGCTAAACAACAAACTATTCCACCATTTGTCCTGTCCTACCACTAGATTTTCCAACTTTCATTTCAATTCCTTGGTTATGAATATATTTACACAATCCACTATACGCAGGCTGGCGGGCGCCACCACCATGAATAATAAATTATGTGATTATGCAAAAATGCGCAAACTTATCGCATCATAGCCGCTGTTTTTTCTCGAGAGCATTTTCCACGCTTTTATCCCTATTGTTTCCGTGTTTCCTTACGTCCGTGTTTGCACCCGGAATTCAACGTTTTGAAAAACACCAGAATTGCCGTAATTAAAAAAGAAACTTACCAAACCCGTCCCTAGAACAGAACAACATTATACTCCGTATGTTGCCGATATTTTTTATACAATTTACGCCGGCTATAGAGTCATAGAAATACGCACAACGGGGAAAACAACCCCTCGCTACGATATAAACCCCCATGCTCGGGAGCCATGCTTGCAACGTATATTATTTTCATTCCGAAACATCAATTTCTTCACACTCGACGCGTTGCACATTCGACACAACCCCTCGTCGTGGAACGTGATGATGCCGATGCATAAAATGTAATTTTACGTACATATCATACTTATATTGGAATTACATATACAGTGCGTTCACGCTGGCGGAAAAGTTGAAATTGTCTTTTCACACTTGCAAACTTTTTATGGGCTAAAGATTTTCAGTCGGGGAGGAGTGAAGCCTAAACTGGCTGTATGCAGAAGTGGGGGTGGAGATGCCTAAACGGATTACTGACTTTGTAAGCAAAATTTTAAATCGAAATGTACTGGCTCCAACAGGCTGTGAAAGTATCTTGAATAATTTCGAATACACCCCGAAAACCGGAAGTAGCAAAAGTTTCGAAACCCATTGGGGCATCTGATAAAGTTTCTACTTTCCACCCTTATCGGTGTTACATATCATATTTCTCTTTGGCTTTAAGATTTTGGGATTTTTGGCTCTTTTTTGATCAAAACTGAACTATAATCGTTTATGGTTCTTCGTTTTTTATAGTTTAAAGGAAAATTAAGATATTTAAATATAGTATGAGGCATTTAAGATAGTTTAATAAACTTTAGAAAATCTGAATCATTATTTGGTATTTAAAATATTCATCTGAAACTTCCTAAGAGCATTAAAAGTTTAAAAAAGTACGAAAAATGTATTACAGTTGAAAATTCTTTAACAGATTTCAGCTTTTAGTATGTATATCTGGTTTTTCGTTGGTTTTCCTGAGTGTGCAACCCCACGGATTGAAACATCCTGCTACATCTACATCTCCTGGGGTTGCGGGAGATTGAAATCCTCGATGCGTGGAAACTGCGAGAGTACAAAGTTGATGCGTTGGGATGCCCGACTGTGACGCAGATCGACGCCGATTAAGGAGCCGGAAGTGTAATAATTTGTTCCATCGGACGGGGTTGCGCCGAGAAGGAGCGACGACAGGATGGATGCGTTGATTGCTGAGGGTTGATAGCGATGCAGAAATTTGCAGCAGAACCGCCAACAAAATACCTTCAGTCAATTGGTATCACAGGGCAGAACTTATATAAATCACGCCCATTTATATTCTAAAAACATTTTAACGTTTACAGATCTTGACCTTACAAAGGTTCACTATAAGGTTAAGTTGCCCTACAGCTACTTATTAATTACACTTATTATAGTTATTGATTGGATTTTAATTCTAAGTATATAGATCGTAGTGTTTGATGATATTTTAGAATGTATACAATTAAGTTCATAGGGTTTTAAGACGGTTCTTATCTGTTGGTTGATTTGTATTACAACCTGAAGCGGTTATTGCATCGTGTCATCATATTTGCACATCTCCTACCCTCTGGTAGACCAGACGGATGTGGATGGAGGGCGTAAAAGGGTGGTTGTGGGAGTGCTACTACTTAACTCACTTTACTTCGTATCCGGTGAGAGGGGTCTTAGATTTGTTGGGTAGAGGGCAAGAGATTAAGAAAATGTACAGTTCAGTTATGTCTGAGTCGCAAAAATCTGAAACCAGAAAACTCCATCGTGTTTAAAACACAATCATTGCTGGTGAAACTAGTGATGCGCTACTAGTTTACTAGTATTAGTAGTGATACTAGTATTGTCAAGATTGCCGGTTCAAATCCGGTCGGTACTATTATAATTTTCTCGTGTCTGACGTGTTCTGCTGATTCAATAAAAGCAAAACAATCTGTTTTGGTGGTATTCGTATTTCTATTCGAATGTGTTTAGTTTATGGCGCTTAAGGCAACTTGGGATCAAATAAGACGATGATAATGTACGTGTCGGATTGTGTGCCTTAGTATTGTCGCGAATATGTGAATTATATTCACAATATCATGATCCTACCTCATCCACAGCCAAGGCGGCTGGGCGGTTGCGCTCCGTCCATTCATTATTTGCCGACTTAAGCATTATAACTAAGCGCTAGACCTTGAGCGCGCATTGCGCGTAGGCATGTCAATGGTACCCGATAATTCCGGGTTAGCCAGTTTTACGCCTTGTCATCAGTTTCGGGTTAAACCGGGCTTTTACTTCCAAGGGTTTAACTCGGATTTTCGTAAAAGTTTCGGGTTCTATACCAGGATCAGCTGATCTTGAAAGTATCGGGTTCCGATACCAGCATTGACGCGGTTGCGTCCCACTACTAGATGAAGCTAAAAATGCAGTTTCTTGAACCGGAATCGACGCGAGAATGCCCGGCTATTGTTTGATTCTGTTTCCAAACCGAAATCGAGGCGAGTGTGCGGAGCTTTCACAAACAAAATCGTAACAGAATGAACCCGCAGATTTACAAAACCCGGAGACTCGGGTTTTCCTATTTTTTCACAAGCCTAATTGCGCGTCAATTGCCTCGGTGCATTTTCATACGTTACTTTTATATGGCAATGGACTATAATGTTGCAATATGACCAAGAACGACGAGGCACTATAAAAAGAGGTTCAGCCGACAAGAAAAAAGCAGTTCGTACCAAGCCGCAGCCAGTCCTCTTCTCTTGTCCAGTGTGCAGTGTCCTAACCTAAATAAATACCTATAACTTGCACTTAGATATATTTTCTATTTCTCTGCCTAGCCTTTCTGCCCGGTAGTCACGCCACTAGCTAAGCCAAACGAGTTAACTTTTACTGAAAATCCTCGCTCGTGACAATATCGTAATTTCTAACGCCCCTTACTAATAATCGTGCGTATTACTAGTAAGGTGTCCGTGCCAATCCGGTCGGGAGCATTATCATTTTCCTGTTATTTTCTTTATAAAACTTAAAAATTCAAAATTTAAATGTAGATGTAACTAAAACAAGAATTAGTCTACGATAAACAATATATTTACATTGTACACACCTTGCGGTCGTGTCGACAGTAATTGGAAAATGAGGAAATCGATAATCAATCTGTTATACCTCACAACAACACGCCCGGGTGAACAATGCGTTCATGCAACGAGCGAAAATATGTGGATTTAAACGACAATGTGTCGATTGGGATCGGTCGTTCGGTGTACTTTGGGGGTTGCTTTTCAATTATCTTCCCAGCGCGCGCGCAACACGGAAAAGTTCAAACAACAAACAAGGTATTCAGGTTGTGCAAACAAACAGAGCACGCCACACCGTCGCCGGCGAATATTTCGCAAAATTACAGCGCACGACTATGCACGCACGTTGTCGACTGTTGATTGTTGCTTTAGACGCGGTGGCGATGGTATTTTAATTAAAAGCCACAAATCAGGTTAGAGACAATTTTATCGACGCATCAAAGGCGGTAGAATTTATTGTCGATGGGGCATGATGTCGCACAATCTGATCCTTAATCATAAGTCTTTTGTTTCTAGCCGAATCGTGGGCCCTTCAGCGATGATAATAGAGAAATTTTCGAGCCTAGTCATCTAAATATTTATTATATCATCATAATTTTATAAGATTTGGAGTTTTCCTACTTATAATTAGATTTTATACGGATTTCTGAAGAACTCTTAATGATTTCGATGGTTTCCTCTTCGAATTACTCGAAATCATCATTGGCCATTTCTATTTAATTAGATATTAACTACGTCAAAGTGTATTGTTCTTTTCCAATGATTGCTCATTTTACGGAATGTTAATGTGCGTCCTCTGTCGTGTGTCGTGTCCGTTTGATTAAATTAAACAAACATTGGCCATTTATTGTTCGCTATTGAGGCATTGTTGCCTGCGTGTCATCGCACGCACTCATCGCGTACACACAATCGCATTGATTTGATTAGCGCCCGATAATCGTATATTATAAATTACACAAAACGCAATTCAATTATCGGCGACAATGCGTTGAGCAACGGACAGGCGCAGGCGGTCGCATCATGTCAGTAATTTGATGATAATTTCGGTGTACGACACTCATCGCACGTTTTATTGATTCATCCGTTCATTGTTTTCCTATATTTATATTGCATACCTTTAGGGATTACTAAAACAATGATAAAATCAGAGGAAATACACCTGCGTTGATTCATAGCCTTCAAAATCTAAAGATATTACGCCAGAACGGTTTTGAACGAGAGAGAGAGAAAGAGAAGATGATAGTGCACACGACTGATTGTGTGCCTTTTTACGCAATCGGCAACGCTGTAATATTCAAACCGGTCAGGCAATAACAGTTTCTCTTTTATTTAAAACGATAAGCGATTTAATATCTATTTCCGTAATTTAATATCATGTCAGTCATTTAATAGCATGTCTATTAATTTAAATAGTAATTTCAATACTTCAATTTCTCGAAATAAAAACAGTGTATAAAATATTCTCTTAAAAATAATTGAATACCTTTGGAGATTACGAAAATGATGATAAAATCTAAGGAAATATAACCGCATTCATTCATAGCCTAAAACATCTAAAGATATTGCACCAGTTCAGATTTCAAGGAGTTAAAAAGAGAAAATGATAGTGCTCACGGCGGATTGCGTGCCTCCTCGACGCTATTGGCAACGCTGTAATGTTTAATCCGATCAGGCAATCTAATTCCGCTTTTATTTAAACAATTTGCGATTTAATATCTATTTCTGTAATTTAAATCAAGTTAGTGGTTGAAATAATTAAATTTCTCGAAATGAAAACAGCATTCACTTCAACATCTCGATAGATGGCGCCAGATATATAAATATTCTCTTAAAAGCAATTGAATCCTTCGGAGGTTACGAAAATAATGATAAAATCTAAGGAAACAAACCTGTATTAATTCATACCCTAATTACATCTAAAGATATTGCACCAGTTCGGGTTTCAAGGAGTCAAAAAGAGAAAATGATAATGCTCACGGCGGATTCTGTACCTCCTCGGCGCTATTGGCAACGCTGAAATGTTTAATCCGACCAGGCAATCTAATTCCACTTTTATTTAAACAATTAGCGATTTAATATCTATTTCTGTGATTTAAATCATGTTAGTGATTAAAATAATTAAATTTCTCGAAATAAAAACGGCTTTCACTTCAATATTATCTCGATAGATGGTGTTAGATGTAAAAAGATTCTTATAAATTGAATACCTTCGGAGGTTAAGAAAATTATGATAAAATCTAAGGAAATATACCTGCAGTGACCTGCAGTGATGCAGGGCCTATACATATCTAATGATATTGCACCTGATTGAATTTAAACGAGACAGAAGATGATAGTGCACACGACGGATTGTGTGCCTCCTTCAGACAACCTAACGCCTCTTTTATTTAGAACAATGAGCCATTTAATATCTATTTCAGTAATTTAATATCACGTCAGTAATGTAATATTATATCAGTAATTTAAATAATTAAATTTCGGATTATAGAAACAGCATAAATTTCAATATTATCCCGATAGATGGCGCCAGATGCACATATATTACTCTTAAAAGTAATTGCAGAACACCAAACAAAATGAAATACCGCAATGATTAAGAAATAAATCATTGTCATCGCTTTCACCTCCGCCCTCCTAATTCATACCAGAGATTCTTATTTCTTATCCCATTCCTGGTTTCCGACAAACTTTCCTTGCCGAGCCTAACACGTCTCTCCCTTCTCTACGAAAGACACGGCGACGCATTCATAATTTGATCTCTGAAATTAAAAGCCCGTAGTGCACTTAGCCAAAAATTAAAAGATTAAAATGCAAGTCAGATGTTCTACATGGGAGACTCTTCTCTAGACCTTCTAAAACTCCACTACCCTCATCCTCAGCGCATAGGGATGATGGGATGCGCACTGTTAATAAATTAATCTAACACCTTCAACTCGACCAGAGCTTTGAAATTGCGTGCATTTTTCATTCGGTGTTTTGTCCTCTTTTCTTCCGCTGCCTATCAAACACGAGGAGAAAAAAACAAAACGTCACTTGGGAGTCGAGAAGTTGCAACGAACAATGAATATAGAATGCAGGCGGATAGAACTATGCCTCATTGCGATGCGCGCCGCGAATCCCAACGGCTTTGCTTTAATTACGAAGTAAATGCCCCGCGATAATAAAAGAATATTGTGTGCATCGTGGAGGCAGTCGGTGGTGGTGACGGTGGTGGTGGCGGTGGTGCCGGTCGAAGGCGGCGAATACGTCGGTGGTGTACTAATTATAAGCGCTGCTCATAAATATTTACGAGCATTATGAGTATTATAAGTTAATTCTACGTTTTTTAGAGAGTTAAGAAATTTAATACGTGGATTTTCCACCCTCCAGAGTAGGGTGCGTAAAGTTACTAAATTGATATTTAAATTTGGGATTAATTGAATCATCTTTGGAAAACCTCGTATTACAATTGATCTACTTTCTTTAAAGATTATTAAGAATTCGTCGAATTCTTTCAGGTTTTTGTAAAATATAGGAGAACAACGTGTTTATGTGTGTTGATTCCTGTGATTAAACACATCGGGAGATTGGATTGTTTGGATTTTTACAAATTTAGGGTGCTATTTCTACAATTTTGGAAGAGTTTCGTTAATATAGAAAACAAAAACGTGTTTAGAGATTTTCAAATGAGTAATTTTCGCTACAACGTAGGTTTAAACACATCGCAAGATATATTTTCGCAAATTAGGGTCCTATTTATGCAATTTGTGGGTAGTTTAGCTAAAAATATACGAAAAAAACATGATTCAATATGTCCAAAAGACGTTTTCCACTGCAAACTGTGTTTAAACACCTCCGGAGATGGTTTTTTATTAGGGTTATTAAATTAGGGTCCCATTTCTTCAATTTTTGGAGAGACTTACTAAAATATGCGAGAAAAAAAATATTACAATGTGCTCAATAGACTTAGTATCCTCATAAAGTATATTTAAACATATCAGGAGATCCGTTATTTTAATTTTTGGCAAGTTTGGGAGCTATTTCTGCAATTTTGGGAAAGTTTTGTTAAAATATAAAAGAAAAGATAAGTGTAGAGGTGCTCTAAAGAAACATGTTTGTTATAAAGCGAGTTTAAACACATCGAGGGATCGTTTTTTTTTTCGCAAACTAAATTCCTGCCATTTTTGAGATAGTTTTAGTAAAATATACGAGCAAATATGTTTCGACCGCTTTTTTCGGTAAAAAGTGTGTTTAAACACCAGATGGAAATTAGTTTCTTTAAAGGTTCGAAATTTAACATGTGAATTCTGGTATTTTGGGAAATTTTCACTAAAATAGGAAATTTTTTAATGAAATGTGATCAAATATCAAGGAAAACAACGCTAAAATACTATATTGTAGCCAGTTTGACAACCGTGACTGGAAATGTTCTTTTGTGCAGCGTTAAAGCAGAAATGAATACTCAAAGAACTAAAAGAGAACGTCATAAAGTGTCCAGGCTAATATATCGCTGAGGAAATGAAGAAAAAAATTCCTTAAGGAGGCTTTTGATATTGGTATTCAGAACCAACTTAAAGTAATGAAAAATGTAATAATGGAAAAAAGCCTTTTTGATACAGGGAATTTCTATGTAACGTAATCCCGTTCCCGAAATTGTTGGATAAACGAAGTTTAGAGTGTAGTAGTAGAGTTAACTAGAGTTTGCCGACCTTGACAGGACTTAGACTCAAATTTTCTTCTGGTAAACGTGAAACCGAACAGAACTCAGTTGTCTTTTCAAAAATGAATTAGGTCCAAATCTGATTAGGAAGGACACATTTAGACACTGTGCATAGATGCGGATAATTTATTTTTATTTAGTTTTTTTCAATGTAGAAAAATTCTATTGGAGAAAAAGTACTTAGTGTGATGTTTGAAAATGTTTCAAAAATATTTCAAATGTTTCAAAAACTTCACACTAAAATTGACAAATCCAATATAACTTGTAGCAAAACTCATTTTGCTCTATATCCGCCAAAAATGGAACCCAATTAAAGTAAAATTAAATTTGCTATGAGAATTGAAAAAGCTTTAGTCTCAAGATAGAAAGAAGTAACATTGATAATACATTTATCTTTTTAAAACTTGCACCCTCGAAATCCCCAACTTCTAAGTTAGTGTTAACCATCCACTTGCAGAATTATATCATAATATTCGACCTGTTGGAGGCCTGTAATGGAATGATAACATTTTTAATTCCCACAATTCACGTCTTCCTGAGGGCACGTCTATAATCCGCAATAATCTATAGACGGCCAGCAAGGCCAATAATGATAGGAGTTTAAGGCAATGATTGATAGGTGCATATTTCAACGTCGCCGATCATGTGCCTGCAATTGGCGCGCTGCAACGCGACGCGCACGTAAATCCGTCGCTAATCCGTACTGCGGTTCTCACTGCGTGCTTATTACACTCGCATTTAGCCGCATATTTCGCCGCGAAGACTTTCGCAAAACGTTTTCTTCAGGGCGACGCGACGCGACGGTGACACTAAGCGTGATTGATAGATCCACCGGCGCTGGTGATAGATAGACGCACCAGGGTCGGGCAAAAAAAAAAACGCGCTCGCCAATGATAGAATTAAAGAGCGCCGCACGAGGAAGAAAAACGAACGGTACATACACCGCACCGGTCGCCCAACCCAACAAAGTCTCTGTTTTTGTTTGATTCATTCATTGGTTGGTTTTCCTGGGTCTCGCTGATCGCTGCAGGACGAAGAATAAAGCGCTGCAATTGGACACGTACGAAATAGATGAGCAAACGTTGCGTTCGCCAACATTGGCGGGTGATGGGAGGGAAGAGCGAGGGAAAATAAGCAATCACAATGCCATTCGAGCTTTAGAGCTTTGCCGCAAAACGCAAACGCGACGAGATAAACACACACGTATTGAATAAGAATTAAGATTGGATTGGATTAAACGTACAGATGTGTCACGTTTTCCAAACGAAATGAACAATTGTTAAAATACCGTTAGAGTGTTACCTATAAGTATAAAACAAGATAAATTGATTTAATTTCTATCTATTTTAAAGGAAAACTGCAAATGGGAGGAAAACAACCTCTATCGTCAACATTTATTTTTCTAATAACATATTTGTCAAAAAATGACTCAATACAATCGTTTTTTTCGTTTCGTTCCTTTTTTTTTCTTTATACATGATTTTGAAACCATTACTGCCAAGATCATATGATCATTAATAACCAAAATTTAAAAATCCAAAATTGGCAGGCCTCTGGTTCGCAATCCAGAAGGATAAATATCGACCGTATGAGACAGGCCAGCCTCCGAACAATTACGATAATTTATGATTGTCTCGGACAGTGCCACAAATCATCGTGTATTGTCACAAATCGACCACGTCCATATTTCTCATATTTATCACCCATGCAAGTATAAAAATCGCCAATTTCAATAGGAATCCATAAATTACAGAACGAAATATTATAAATAAAAATAAATAAAAGCTAAGCATGTTTCTGGGACACAATATATTGCTTGTCTTCATCACTTCTATGTTGTTAAAGCGTAAAAAGAATTAAACGAGTAAAAAAAGGGTTTACCTTTGACATAATTCGAGGATTAATCCAAGCAGTCTTCACCTCGTTGTCCAAAAGTTTGTATGGCGTTTTGGCGACAAGTCGTGGCGACACCGCCCCCACAATGGCGGCGGTGGTCTCTCCGTGATGCTGTTCAGTCGTCGAGCTCTTGCCGCTTCTGCAAACAAGCGCAGAACCGAGAACTTGAGTAAGCTTATTAAACATTATGCATGTCGGCATTGTATGTGCGCGCGGGGAGGAAACGAACGGCTAATTACACTAATTGCGACTGTAATGAACGTGCAGCACAGGGCCTGCACTGGGAAACTGGGAGCCGCCCAGAAAGACAAAGAGTAAAGCGTTAATTATGATGTATTGTTATTTTTCCTTTGTCTGTTTGCGGTGATATGGATTAAGTTGTGGTGTAGTGGCGCAAACCTAAGGTTAAAACAGAGTAAACAAGCAACAGGCTAAACAAACATGGGAAAATAATTGTATTTTGTTTAAATTACCATACAAAAAACGTTTTCATCATTATTTCTTATAATCATGTGGTTTTATTAATAATTTCTCATCGTTTTCAAACATTCAAAACGTTGAATCATCGGAATTGGGCTGCGCACATTTTGTTACGTGTAAACATCTCCTAACATTCAAGAAAGCAAACATCTCTTATCAAACGTGTAGTTGGTAATACACAGTATATGACATACGGGGATTGCAGGTTCAAGGCCTGTCGGAAGCATTCACCATTTTTCTTTCAGTTTGCAATTCGGAGATTAACATCTTAAAAATTGCCTACCGATGATTATTTTTTCATATTGATGTCAAAGGTAGCTTCGCTGTAGACATACTTCATGACAATATGATGGTAGTAGTGCGTTCGAGAAGTTAAACATCTCCATACAAAACGTTCTTTCCTTCGAAGAAAAGGACGATATCATTAAAATCTCATAAAATATGTCCTCCCTTATTAACAATCAGTAAAATAAGATTTGAGGAATAAATTACACACATCATCAAATAAAAAAACAGCAATTTTAACTTGAAAAGACCGAAAATCTCCGATGCCCCCAAAAAACACGACGTAATAAACCGGAATAAAAATCATCGCGCACGGTCAGTGGTCCAGATCATCCACGCATCATCCGCACCCGCAGCGCGCGCCCAATCGAACGCATTCCAGCCTCGTTCTTCTCCTCACCGAAAAAAAATAAATAACGCAGAAATGCCGTTGAGTATTCCGCCGACGATAGATCACCGCCGTTGAATTATAATACGAAGACGTATGAATGCTCTCGCAACCTGGCCCGCTATCATCGATTCCGTGCACTTCCCATGCACTTTTCTGCCTTTCTTATTCATATTCATACTTGTATTGCTGTAAGCCTGATTTATGATCGTGGATCGAGGCATTCGGAACATAATCAGCGGCGGATAGAAACATATTTCACCGATTGTAATTTCATCCAACTTAGATACGACTTCGGCGATTTAGACGTTAAATTTGTCGAGAAAAGATTTTTCGAAGGTGCCTCGCCGGTTGAGCGTATTGGCAGCGGATTTAAACAATTACTGCGAGTGAAACTCGTCGGCTGAACCAACATATTTCAAGATTTCAGCTGCAGTGCTCGTAAATATTAATGCATTTCATTTTACGAGCGCGCCGGCCGCTCGTAAAAGATCTAATTTTATGGATGCGTGCGCGACTTGAGGAGTTTCATCACGTGATACTGGTGCGCGTGCATTCAATTCGCTGACAATTAGGAGACGCGCGAAAGCACTAATTTATAAACGTCGTAAAATCTTTGCCACAAACCGCAAATCTATAAATAGGCACCTATATGAATTATGGTTAATTTTACAACGTTGAAATTGGTATACCGTTTTTTTTCTACTCCAATACGCATTGAATTTAATTAGTAACTTCATTAATTTTTATTTAATACTATAATTATTATACGTATACGTAGAATACGTATTCAAATTTCAAAATGCCACGTAATTACAACGCTTCTGAATGGTGATTAATTTATTTTTCTTCATAGGACGTAAAGGAAGTTTCCCCTTAAAGTTTTTTCTTGTTTAATTATGTTTTAAATGTGATTAATTATCTTAATGTTCATTTGTTATCAAGTTTTTATATTTTAACTATAAATTAACACAATTAAAAAACCAAAATGAAAATCACCAGACTAGAACGACCTCGATTTCATTCTGATTTTCACTTATAATCTTCCAATTATAAACCAACAACAATAAAAAAAAGTTCACAACGGAATTCAAGAGCGGCGACAGGAAGAAGGGAGACTTCCTGTTTCTCCTTCTTCCTCTTTCCTTTCACTTCTTTTCTCTGCAGCTTTACCATGCGATGGGATAACTTTGCGCACGTCTGCACGATGCCTCCCTAGCGTCTAACACAAGAGGGGCGACTCACAGAAGGATAAAACAATAAAACGATTTAAAATTTAAGTCACGTTAGAAGAATATGCTCCCGTGCAATAAATCATGCGGTCGGGATGCCGAAGAAAAAACTTCAATGGCAGTCGCAAAGCCTCAAAAAGTGCAAAAACGTGTAGGCAAAAAAAAACCAAACGCATCGGCATTTATTGATTCGTGCAATAGAAATGCTGAAGTTGTAATTTCCGGTTCCTTTTTTTGTATATTCGTCGAAGAAAAAGTAAAAGTTTATAAGTGTAAGTAACTTTTCCTAGGAAATCTTTTCATTCGAGTTGTATGCTTACTCATTATTATTATAATGTTGTACTCGATGCAACGATGAAAGGTTAATGCGATATATTGTGTAGGTGCTGCGGGCAGGCGTGCCTTTTAGGTGAAGTTAATGAAGCATGTGCGCAAAAGTTTAATTGAAAAATCTTATCGCACAATGGCTTCAACGTGCAGAGAAAATTAACATCATATTCCGTTAAATGTACCTCAATATAATTCGCCAACATATATTGTTTAGCATAGGCAATTAAAATCACAAATAATGAGTAATTTCATTAAGAAATAATTAAAGTTGTAAAATGAGAAATGTTGACAAGTTCTATTTCATACCGCTAGCGACATCTAGCGGAGAAGTTCCAAACATTCAATCTCGAGAAGTAGTAGGAAGTCTACTATTGATTTTCATAACTTTGGCTACTTTCCAGCAGATGTCGCATCCAGTTCTAGTTCAATTGAAATATTTTAAAACATTTGATTAATAAATTTGATGTATTTTAATGACTAAATTAGCAACAACGATAATTATGCAAAAATATTAAATGTCGGCTAAATTACTGCCTTCATGATGACTGCATTTAACGAGAATTCATTAACTCACAATTCTACACATTATTAAGCATTCCATTCATTCAGCGCGTCGCTGTTTTAATCACGCAAATAACGAATCGAATGATAATGAAAACGAAAGCGCAGACGAAGATAAATGAAACGCTAGGCGCGTTGAAAGATGTGCTTTGACGAAATTGCGTTCCATAATTGCACACAGCAATCAACAACGCACGCTGTAATAGCACAAACGAAAGGCAATTGAATTAATTAAAACTGCCTTCTATTATGCGAAATTTGCTTGTGTCACATACATCAAAGAGTTTCGCAAGTCAAAAATTAAATATTGATTAGTAAAATTGATATTAATTTTGAAAATGAATCATGTCAGGAGGTTCTGCATTCATAATGACTGCTGTAATGAATTAATGAATTATAATGAGCACTAGAGGCTGTTTGTCTTGTTTTGCAACAAATTAAACGAAAAATTGACGATAATTATGTTAATTAATGTTATTTATAGAAATATAAGTTTTTCAAAGTTATTTTATTGTCAACATTAATTGATTTAACATAGATAGTTTTCTAAGGTAGATAAAAATTGAATTAAAAATTGTTATAATTAAGTTCGGTTCATTAATAAATAAATGTACAAAAATATATTGGTGGAATTTTAGCAATTAATATCTGAATTTGTTTACTAGATATTTTTTCAATTATAATTAAATTTAGATCGAGGCAATGTAAATAATGAATATTATTATTATGAACGATAATGACAACCGTCGGCATTGTTCGAAATTTAAACGAAATTAATTAATATCTGTTAATTATCAATCGAAAACGTCAAAATTATCAATAACAATAATTTACTAGCCTCGAAACATGCGCGTTATTGTGCGTTCGTGATTAATGTTTGCAGACGCAGTCGTGATAAATGAAACCTGCTTTGTTTTCCGCGTTTTCACAAGAATTCTCAGAATTCTCAGGAATTACCTATCATAAAACGCGACGGCGTTATTAATCAGGACAATAATCCGAGATGATGGCTGTTTGTCTGTTTGATCATGGGCGCCTCGCGCGAACAAGTGCGCCTTCGCGTAATTGATGCTGAAAGTTGGTTGGTTCATCGGCGAAGTTCATTCATTTATTTCGTTTGTCATGCGTGCGCCTCTCGTCCAGGCCGTCCAGCCCAAGCAGGCAATGTTTACAAGTTGAAAACTTGCCTCCGGTTCATGGAAACGCAGCAGCCTAGCGTAAACAGTAATGATTAATGCGCGCTTGTGTTCCAAGTATAAACGAATATAAACGGCGCTCGTAATCGTCATTCGTGCTCCTGCCGAGCGTACAACAGAGCTCGAGGAACATGTGTAGTTGTTTTGGGCTGCACACTGCGTGTCGTATTCTTCTCGCATGTGGCAGGATTCCTGCGCGAAGGAAGGACGGGAAAGTCTGAAAGAAAGTCGCGTCAAGCTGTGCATTATTGTGCTATTAATGCGCCGCAATGTAGTTGCTGTTTGAGTCAAATTACTCATACTCATATTTTAATGCCTTCCGGAAGCTTATACGAATTTGTGTTTACGAAATGCGATTCATAACATCAGTCGAGTTTATAGTAGTTGGATTTCAATATTGTATTTCAATATTTTCAACTTGTGTCAACTATAAAAGTTTACCCTTTCTTATTTACAGAGGATTTGAATGAGCATAAATAGAATAGAGGAACTCTAATGAAAAATGTGTATTTAATGAGCTGATATATACTAGGTCCCGATTTCTACGTATATAAATCATACAGCAATAGATTCAGGATCATTATTTTATACACTCTAGGGACAGCTTTTCGCTTAATTGCTTCGGAACGGAACATCAAAAGTTTCGATGTCAGAGATTTGTCATCTTTCTGTGTATAAAAATCATACACAAATCGATTCAGGATGACATGTGCTACAAACTGATAGAAGCGTTTTTCGATCAATTACCTAGAAACGATATTATAACTCATGAAATTGCGTCTAATTACACAAACATTTTTCCGGTTACAGAAACAACTTGATATGACTTGTCCTAAGCATTGCACTTTTATTTATATTATCCATCTTCCTATGAATAGAAATGTTACTCTAGTCGATTCACAATGAAATTTGTTACAAATTCTGTGAAGAAATTTTCGATTAATTACTAAGAAGCAATATTACAAGTTTTCAAAGTTCAGTTTAATTACATCAACAATTTCGCGGACGGATAAATCATTTGATAATACTTGTCCTAAAGATTGCACTTTTATTTATATTTGCCATCTTTCCATGTATACAAATCTTAGACTAATCGATTCAGGGGAAAATTTGCTACAAACCCATGGAACATTTTTTCGATTAATTGCCTAGAAGTGCTATTATAAGTCATCAAAATTGAACCTCATTATATCAACATTTTTGCGATCAGAGAAATGACTTAAAATGACTTGTCCCAAATATTGCAATTTTATTTATATTTGCCACAATCGAATGAATATAAATCATACCCTACTCGATTTTTCATGAAATTTACCACAAACTCAAGTAACAATTTTCCATTTAATTACTCAGAAGCAATATTTATAGAACGTTAATGTTAGGTCTAACAGTGACAACTTCGTAGGTCACAGAAAAGTAACTTGTCCTAAAACTTCAATGTTTTTTCATATTTCCGTTATATTCAGGAGCATAAATTCCTCACCAAATGAATTAGGATGAAATTTTCAACGAACTATTAAAACCGTTTTTCAATTAATTACTTACGACCGAATTTATAAGCCATGAAAGTTAAGTTTAAATACTCATCGACAACGATGTCTATATAATTACACATTGTCAAGAAAAATATTAAAGAATCGATATCATAAACTTTGAAATATTACTAAAAATAAAATTAAGTAAAGTAGAACGTAACTTACTAAAAAATTGGCAACCGAGTTTGCAAAGTTTTATAACCGGCAATCAAATTTAAGCACGGAATTTCTTAAATAACGTAAAATCTTAAAATCTTACGTAAACTAGGTTATGCTTTATAAACTTTTCCACTTACTTTGACATATTGTTATTGTTCGCCGGCATTGGTGTGGGAATGCGGGGCGGCAGGACAGGAACGGCGGCGCGCCGCTTGCCGGCGCCGGCGGTCAAATGACTTCGGCGAAAATCCATTTCGTATCTTTTCATTCAGCACCAACGGCAGCTAGCGTTCTTGTTTTTCGGTTTTACACGCTTGCTCGCACACAAACACAGCTCACTCGCGGCACCACTGCTCCGGCGTTTTCGTTCCGGCACATACAACACATCCACAGCGTTAAGCCCTTTATTCCTTTATCCTCCCACCGACAGGCACCGTGCTGGCCCTCGCTTCTTTTTGCTTCGATTTGTCGTCTATTTGCGCTGATGTTATTACACTTGCACTTTGTGGCTTGCGGTCTGCGGTGCGCGACGTAACACTAGATCTGAAACGGGTAAAAAGCTGGAGTTAGTTACTGGAGTTCACTTAGTTTGCCGCGAGTTAAAGGAACGCGAAAAAACAACATATAAAAGCAGCACACAAAGAATGAAGTGAAATAAAGAAACTTGCGTTGTCTGCCACTGTTCGGGGCGTAATGAAAGATTTCACAAAGTTTTACAATCCCACGCTGATAGTGGGGGATCATCCATCAGAGACTCACCCTCTAATTTCGTCCCTGACCAATCACAATGTGGAATAACGCACGATACCCGTAGACTAATAAAAGTCTATACTAATAAAAACTATTCCGTAACAAGTCGTTAAACCCACATTCGAATTAGTTACACTTTTTTCAGGGCTTATCAATTAAGATGTCTGCTCGGCGATGTGCAGTTGACATGCAAGCAAGAGTCACTATTGACTGAGAAATAAGTGCAGCTAATCAAATACTGAACAATCACAATCATAGTTCATATTGTAACAAGATGACTACAAAGGAGAAGAGAGAATGATACGAAGTAATCTATTGATATTTCCAAGGCCTGACTTTTATAATTATTGATTGTTAATCTAGTTTATACAATTTGTAGAACATCACATTTGTAGATGTGATTAAATTTATATTTTGTGTTCAAATCCGTAGAACACCAGTGATACACTTTTTTAAAGGTACATAATTAGTAATGAATTAAGTTTAGATAGTATGAGATATCTTTATATTTTATCGTCATGTTTGGTATCAATCAAAAGAAAAATTAAAGGGAGGAACCACATTTTGCTGGTGAAAAATGATATACTCAATTTTCACGATTTTTTTCCGGTACTAATTGTAAATCTCAAAATGGCCAGAATTTTTTTATGACAATTTAACACGGTATAATATATAATCGTGCATTTATTTCGAAGAAAAAGTCATATATTTAAGCTATAAATGGAATAAAATTAAAAGATGGATTATATCGCATCGTTTTTAGAGTCTCAGCTGCATACACTCTATTGGCCCTAATTTTGAACAGAAACGAAATGCCAAAAAGTTTTTGCAAAGTTTACCAAACTAGCTTGAATATGACGCCGAGCAATTTCGAAACGTACTGCTGTATATTTTTATAATCTCAATAAGCTATAACTTTATAAATACTGCAACTATCTGCTTGAAACTTCAAGAGAATATGCTTGAATAGTTTATCTATTGATTAAGACTATTAATTGAGTATGTTTCACATATGATTTAACATTTTAAATGAAGGATAATGTGGTAACCCTAAATTAGTTTCATAAAAACTTGTGTATCGGCTTGTTGCGTCGGAATGTTTTATTTCCGCCGTGTTGCACGTGGAATGCACCACCACCAAATTGGAAAACTCTAATTCCGTCCTGCATAATGCACCACCAAACCCCAGAGGGTGAGGTTGGTGAGGTACATCCTCCACCAGCCCCGCAATTAGGATATTTTGGCAAGAGCGATGCGACGCGTCGCCTGTCCGTATAAATAACCCTCGAATAAATAACACAATCCACCCCTATGATAAATAGATGCAGACGTGGCGGCAATTCAACCCTAAAAACAGCGCGCGCCGTTTGTAGTTCGACAAAAACACGAAATAAACGCACGAAACACCACATTGAATGAATAGAATTGCAATGGCTGGGCTAGGTGTACGAAGTGAGCGTAGGTGAGGGCTAAATGTTAACTTTGCATTCGATTTGATGGAGGCTGCATTTATTTTACTTTATTTTTTCCACGGCGGGTCGCTATTATGCGCGTACATCAAAAGGACCTCAATGCCCTCATCGGCACGCCCGAGCGCACGCCTTCAGAGGGGGCCTATAAAAACGGCGCGTAATCGCAATTAACGAAAAGTACACATCGCCCACACGCGCATGAAATCTCGATAATGCCGCGCCGGGTTCAGTGCTTGATAACGCCGATGTCGATGCCGGTTTTATCAGTTGCCGGCGGTCGTATATTGAGATATCAAATTGGAATTAAAACATTTCGGCTTTATTCAACCGTTGCGAGAGGCTTTCAATTGAAATTGTAATTTGGGAAGATTGATACAGGCAATAAAAACGTGTAGCATGAATATTGGTATAAATCAATATCAATTATTTGTTATTCAGCCCATTTACAGTGGGTTTGTTTAGATTATTAAATGTTATCAGCTTATCAGCTTTTAAATTATGTTGAGTATTTTTTGATAAATTTTGATGGGTGATGTTAGGATAGGTTATGAATAGTATATTTAGGATTAATAATTATTTTGGGTGTAAACTTGACGCCCATTGGTGCAAGATAACTTTTTACAATATAATATTGACTTATATTAATTCTTGGAAAAAATCAATGAAAACGGTCCCAAAAGGACCAATTATTGAGACTATGTAAAAAAATAGTATCAATCTACTCCAGAGAACATCCTCTTTCTGATGATATTATCTTTAGTCCAACCTCATTGATTCAATTTTTTTTTGCACTATAATACTGATTTTTATATAAATTCTTGAAAAATCAATTAAACAGATACTGGAAGGGCCAATTATTGAGTCTATGAAATAAACTTTCAGTTGATATCATCTTTAGCTCAGCCTTATTGGCTCAAGGTAACTTTTTTGACAATATAATATATACTTTTATATTAATTTTGGAAAAATCAATTAAAATGGTCCCAAGAGGGCCAATTATTGAGACATTGCAATAAATTTAGTATCAATCTATTCCTGACAACACCTTCTTTCTGATAATAGTATTGTCGCGTGAACCGGGATGAATAATTGTGAAGGTCAAATATTTTTGTTTTGCTGCATAATCACTTTTGTTATGTGCACATCTGTCCCGTGGTGAGAACAATAAAGTGATTGTTTGAGATTTATGCATCACGGGCAGGATGTATAATTTAAGATAAAGTAAGGCAGCTGGAATTTTCTTGTCGCTAACGAAGATTGTTTTAAGAATTAAAATTAGTACGTTATTGAACTTGGTCGGGTTTACTTCTCTCCATCTTTCTCCGCATAGTTTCAGAAACGGGTAGTTTCGCGTTCCTGCAGAAAAATAAAAGACTCCAGGTGGGTAATCAACATCTCGTCCGCTAGGAGCTAATGTCGCGTGCAACACGGTCACGCGACAAGCATATTTAGCTCAGCCTCATTGGTGCAAGATACCGTTTTTGCCATATAATATTGATGTTTATATTTATCTTTATTCTTGGAAAAAAATCAATTAAAACATTCCTTAAAGGGCCAATCATTGAGACTATGTAGTAACTTTAGTATCAAAATATTCTCCTATACCCGCTTTCTGATGATATCATCTTTAGCTCAGCCTCATACGTGCAAGATAGCTATTTTGGCAATATACTATTTATTTTTATATTAATTCTTGGAGAATTAATTAAAATGGTCCTAAAAGGGCCAATTATTGAGACATTGTAATGAATTTACTATCAATCTACTCCTGACAATATCCTCTTTCTGATGATATCATCTGTAGTCCAGCCTTATTTATATGAGATATTTTTTTGCAATATATTTACTTTTATATTATTATATAAAAATGCCCACCTGGGCAGCCTAGTGGTAGCATCTCCGCTTACCACGTAGGAGTACGGGGTTCGATTCCTCGAGGTGGGCAATCCACCGGGTGAATATTATTCACCCACAACTTACCACAAACACTTACAACACTAAAACATTCAACACCCAACATTCAACACACTACAACTACACAACGAAAACAACACAAATTGTAAACATACAAATATATATGTACAAACGCGGCGGAAAAACCCTAGGGTTGATAGCCAATTAAAATATATACATTAATTTTATATAAAAAATCAAGGAAAACGGTCTTAAAGCGGCCAATTATTGAGACTATGCAATGAATTTAGTATCAATCTACTCCTGAGGATCTACTTCTGATGATATCAGTTTTAGACAAATTATAGGTGGATCTAATGGTATTAACTTATGTATTATCAAGCAAAACGTTGAATGTCATAAACATGAGTTTTACATAACAATTCACTTTCAAATTCGTTCAAATCAAATAAAAAATAAGTTAACTCGACCAAAAATACTAATTTAAGTCCTCTTGAAAAAGCGTTGTTTTTTTATTTGGCATTTCTTGGAACCTATTATTTGGTAACCCTAAAAACAAAAATAACAATTCTCACAACCCCCACAAATTGCATCCATCAGCATGAAAAGCCAACATTATACATTGGCAAGCTTTTATTGAAATTTAGTGAAGATTAGTTCGGATTTAATGTGTAACTATCAAAATTTATGGGTGGCTGATCAAATGTAAAGCTCCCTATAAGCCAAATTCACTCAAAACTCCTATATAATTCAACTTTGCAAAAAACTAAAACTATAAAATCATGCAAACCCCGAATAACAATCCTCAAAAGTTTCTACCCATTCCTGTTTAATCCATGAAGAGTTTGTAAACAATTCTCTCGTATTTTCCAATCTTTTATCGCAGAATCTAACTTGGCAACCACACAATTTCGGTATTTTGTTTTTATCTCCAACCTTTTTTTTCTGCCTTCTCAGGGATTTGTTTTCCTTCTTGTCACTTGTCATCCTGTCATATTGCCATGTCCTCCCGTGGTCATCCCAATCCTCCTACTTTCTCTTCATCTCACGCATTCCGCTTGTTTATCCTCCACATAACAAAACGAACATAACAAAATGGGGCATTTTCACAAATCTGGCAAAGTGTGCATTCTGCAAACACGCCATCTGCTCCAGAAACGACCTACGTCAAAGCTAACTGGTATTTATGCGAACGATCCCGCCACTAGCCACTGTAATCCAATAGGACGTGTCTCGATTATATGGGCTGTGGGGCATAGAAGGACGACGCTACTTTGCGTTTGTTTGCTGGCTGGCACGATGTTTGTTTACAACCCTGGGTCATTTCATATTTATTATGTGTTGCTCGAGTCATTTGCAGCAGAGAGCGGGTTGTATGGACATAAACACATTGGATACGGGTGCGGGAGGAGGGTTTGTTTGGTTTGTTGTTCGTCGGAAAAGACTCGGGTGTCTAGGAAAAGGCTGGGTTTCGGTTTTATTGTCCTGCAATTATGGGAATAAAGGCAATACGGTAATAATGTGATAAATTTTGAGTTGTGTCTGTTGTTTATGAAGGGACGGAACTGGCAATTTGGAAACATACAATTATATTCAGGCATTGAATTATATATCATCGGAACCAGATATTTTTCTAGAATTGCAGATATTATTCTAGAACTGCAGATATTTTTCTAGAATTTTACATTTATCGAAAGGCTCCTAGTTCTTACAAGGAGAGTGTTCCAATTGTCCAACACCAAATTGAATGAAACTTTTTGTACGTGTAGTACACATATAGAAATAACTTGTGTTAACGGGATTTTTTGCTGTTTTGAGCCGTTTGCACCAAAATAATTTTCAAAGTTTGCCACAAATGGGGAATGGAATATATTACATTAACAGCACGTTCAGGCGAATCCCTTACGCGGTGTAGTCGTCAAAGTGTTTGCCTCCTGATCTAAGGTTTGCGGGTTCGAATTTAGCCTGCGAACTTTTTTTTTCTTTTCAAATTATCTATTTAACAAATAATTACATAACAATAAATACGATCGCAAGCACTTCGCAACAGATTTCAAATTGCGAATCACGCAACTAATTCAATACTAAGAAAACCATATCTTTGATTACAGTAATTGCATAACGCATGGAACAATCAATTCCTCAATAGAGCCCATTGTAATTGATATAAAAAGCCAACTATTCTCAAGTATGCCAGGTATGCAGCAAAACATACAAATACGTACAAAAAGTTTCATTCAATTTGGTGTTGGACAATTGGAACACTCTCCTTGTTAGAGCCGACCTCTCAGATTGGTCTAAATACATTCAATTCATCCAATACTTTTCGTACCTAAACATTCGCCGCGTTGACTTTATTGAAAAATAAGAACGTGTAGGAATAAATTCTGTTTTCAATCGATTTTATTCGAAATTTCAAAAATATATGTTTGTGCATTGTTGCATTTGCATTGCATTTATACCCTCAATTGTATAAATGCAATGCAAATGCAACAATGGGAAAAGTTTGGGGATAATTTTTAAGATACTTTTCGAACCAATAATTCTCGAGGTTTCAGACGAGCCCAACACATTTTAAAGTTAAAAAGGGCGATATAATAGCTCTTGTTAACCTACTGAGAGCCAATACTGGCAAAGGCGACCACATAAGTAGAAGATTATGTCAATCTTCTATATCTCTATAAGTTCTATATCTCTAGAACTTACCTCTATCTCTATCACCTGAAAGACTTTCCCTAGTAGACAACGAGCATGTCTCTGAATGCAAGAAGTTAAGGTGATTCTAGCCTTTTTGAAGAATCGTTATTGGTCCATGGAATTGATACAAGTACAATAGACCAAAGTTGGTCAAAGTACTTGTAGCGTTGGCCGCACAGTATTTAAAAAGAAATGATGAAGAGACTCTGCGTAGGGAGTCTAACATACCAAATGGAAATGCAGACGCTCCACCAACTGCACCTAACTGACCGCATCAACGTCGTCTCGCTCAAGTCTAATTAGTTTCTAGTCTAATTTTATACATATACCAATTTTCAAATAAATCTGAAGGGTCAACTCCGGAGCCTCCCTTTGTAAGTTTCAATATATATTAGATAAACTCACTCAAAGAGCCATAAACTCAATTAAAAATCCATAATTACCCATCAATAAAATGAAAATAAATGATAATTAACGTATTAAATATCCGCATTCAACAACACATTGCACTAAAGTCTAATTACGCTGTAATTATTTAATTAACGACATCATTAATGCGATTCTAATTAAACTTGTAATTAAACGACTGAATTACACGATTTCATTATAG
>JAODAC010001575.1:11354-37847 GCA_027575185.1 Mimaenictus wilsoni | reverse complement strand
ACAACATACTTTTCATCATAGAAAGGAATGGTTCTATCCTGTTCCCCTTCTTCCACTTCCTCAGAGCCATTTTTCTAACAAAATTAACTATTAGGAATCTATAAAAATCTATGTAATTAAAGTACCTTTTTAGTACAAGACTTTTTGCGTTCACTTTTGTGTTCATCAGACTTGCGTGAACACTGACCCGATTTTCTATATGCTTTTTGAGAATTGGAAGCGTGCGAAGATTGATTTTCACTAGATCTCGGTGTACTCATTGTGAATAGAATAAATTAAGCTAATACATCTTTAATTTATCGCATGAAAACATAATGACAGAGTTGAAGTATAGCAATTCTAACATTTGTCAAGTTTATGCCCTGACGTATCCTCGACAGGTTTTTAATCATCTGAGGCCTCAGTACTTTCATTCTCATTTTCCTCCTCATTTTCGCAAGCTTCCGGACACTCGGCGGCAACCATTTCTTCCTCCTCAGCTTCTTCAGCTACCTCTTCATCACCTTCTTCCTCTTCTTCTTCTTCTTCGGTAACCATCTGGATATGATTCAATAAGCCTTGTACATTTGGCGGTGCATTTCCATCCGTATTTTTTATGCAATCAAGATAATCTTTAGCGATATTTAACTGAAATTCAGTGGGAGTATTATCAGACGCGAGTAACATTACTACGGTAATTAGATTCCCCAGTAGATTGAAGTCCTCACCGCTGTAACTTTCAAGACTTTCCTCGTCAGCTTCTTCCCAGTCTTGGTCACCATCAGATCCATCGCTTCCCTCATCTGAATCACTATCATACCATGTCAGACTTAAATACTATTCGGAAATTAACACATACCCTCCACAAGTGCAAGAGTTTCTGCTTCCACTTCCAGCTGGATGTTCAACTTGGGCATTTACAAGTTGTGGTGATACCTCCAAGTAGCCCCCACCACGTGGCATAGCTTCCATCAGGAATGACTTGTCCTCTTCAGATTGTTTTGTTTTCGAATTATTGTTTCTTGAATTTGAGTTGGACTTACTCGTGACCTCAGAGTTTCTCGATGTCCTTGGTGACTTTGTTTTTGAACATGATTTAGACATTGTGAAGAACAACTATGAAATTTTGTAATGGCAATACAACAGTCGTCCAGATGTCGGCCAGATTGACACAGACAACCCGTCAAATTTAAGCAAAATGTCACACCAGCAAAATAGCAGTGCGTGTTGTGATTTTACTTTTAAGAATGCCATACATTATAAAAATTCCAAAATTAATTACCAGCGTGCGGTTGAGGGTTTATTGTACATTCAACCCGATATTACTTCCGAGGAGTTGAATGAATTGATTTCCCTCGTTGACGAAATCGAAAGTAAGAAAATTCAAGACCGCTTGAAGCAACTCCAGAGTATTCGGAGGGCACATTTGCACCAAGCGCAATCCAAAATCGAATCTTGGATATGCAATGAGAATTAGTTAATTCCATTTGTAAATTATTAGTTTATTTAAATTTTCATAATGCCTAACATCGGATGTAACTGTGGTGGTGGTCCAGAAGAAACTGACGAAGCTCTGGAGATATGTATTGCTGAAGGAAATGCTATTGATCATAATACGACTTGTGACAAACATGATATGACTAGAACTGTTTGGGAAAATTTTAAGCCACCTTCACAGCTGACTGGGTTTAAACCTACGGTAACTGCCCGACAATTGGATATTACTCGAGCTGTGCTTAATTCTACTGCTGGATCGAGCGAAACAAGCACCGGTAAACCCAAGAAAATACGAATTTCAGAGGAGAATAATTCTACGTGCCATTTTGACTTATAAATAAATTTAACGCATGCATTTATAAATCTTATGTCAGAATATTAAAGCAGAGGTGTAGCCCTTTTCATTACTTCTTCCTCCCATTCTTTTCTCCAGCTAAGAATGACGCGTTAGATAAGAGTTTTCGACGAGCGCGCTGAAATTCTTCTAAATCGCGGAGGAACTGTTCACGTTCTTTCTTCTCAGTGGCTTCAAGATCCCTAAAAAGAGCGATTAATATGAAATAGTTTGTTCCTAGCTTAAGGTCTTAATTTATTCACTGTGGTCGGCCACCATCTCGTGTGTCCTAAAACAAGAAAAATGCATGCTCTAAGCATATATGATCTTTTGCACATTTCTCACATTCTTTCCTCCTCCGCCGCCACCGCCGCCTCCTCCCCCACCTCCTGCACCTTTCTGATCCTTCTTGTTCTTTTTCGCGCAACATTTCTTTTTTTCCGTCACATCGTCCATCGACGTCTTGCGTTTTGCTACAACTATCGGCTGTCTTTGCAGCGCTGAAGGGATCTCAATGATGGTCGTTTCTCCAGGGTTAATCATCCCCTTGGGAATGACGACCTTCTGAACACCACCACCTTTCTTCTTACAACAGGACGACATGCTCGGTGGCTATGTGAATTGCATTAGGAATTTAGGATAATTGTATACATGGTAAACAGGTCCAGATGACCGGAGGCAAAATACATCCAGCTGTCAAAAACACATTGTTTACATTGACACGATCACTATGTAACGTTGGAAATTTCGATATATTTCATTCGAGCAAATATATTTATACATATATTAAATATTATCCAGTGCTATAATTTTCTATTAGATTTCGAAGAAATTGTAATTGTTGCATTAACACTGGCCACCGGGGAAATTTACAGGTGGTTGGGCACTAGAGATGGTTGTGGTAACTTCAACTAATCGTCGTCTAGCTTGTTGGAAACGGGCGAGGTCACTGTTGATTTGGTCCCGTTCCGTGCATTCTAATTCGGCTAGGTGTCTTTGGACTTCATTTGTCAGGTTATTTTCTGAAGATGTTCCTCCTCCCATTCCTGAACCACCAGCACAAGGAGAACATGGAGCACAACCTTGTCCGCTTTGTCCACTTCCCATTCCTCCTCCACCCAATGCAGGTCCTGCACCTCCACCACCCATGCCACGCGAGCATGGACTCATTCCAGTTACACCTCCCATTCCAGATCCTCCACCTATGCCTTGTCCGCCCATTCCTTGACCAGATCTCATCATTGGTGGGCATCCCCCACCAGGACTTCCTGAACGGGATAGATTACCAGGACTAGCGCCACCGGGCGAGCCTCTCCTCTGGGGTGTGCTTTGCGCACCAGCTCGTACCCCACGTGTAAACTCACCCATAGATGGTCCACCTGCTCCACCAGGACTACATGCACCACCTCCTTGGCCACCTCCTTGACTACCTCCTTGGCCCACGCCACGATCTGTAGAAACTACCTTCTTGAATATTTTAGTGTAGGTAGAATTGTGTGGAGTTCCACCAGGTGATCCTCCACCCGCTGCTTCACCTCCAGC
Source organism: Mimaenictus wilsoni (assembly GCA_027575185.1). NCBI lineage: Eukaryota > Metazoa > Arthropoda > Insecta > Coleoptera > Staphylinidae > Mimaenictus > Mimaenictus wilsoni. Next base: position 34,495 of record JAODAC010001575.1, on the reverse strand, counting down.
ACCACCGTAACCACCGCCACAAGCTCCGCCGAAACCTCCCGCTCCTCCACGACCCACAGGAGGTCTTGGTGGTCCTACTTCAAAACTGGCAGGTTCGATATTAAACGTGGAGTACAAACCCATAGGTGGTGTGCTCGAATAGTTACAACTACTATCATACTCAAAATCAGATAGACCTGAACTATAATCCATGCCTCCCGGTCTGGTATATGTCGCACCTCCGGCACCTCCACCCCCAGCATTATAGGTGGCGTTTCCTCCGGGGCCTCCTCCACATACCCCACCACCTGCATTATATGTGGCGTTTCCACCACCGCCACCACCTCCTGCAGTATAGGTGGCGTTTCCACCAGAAGTTCCTCCACATCCCATACCTCCCATATTGAACGAGGGGCTCCCACCAGCACCACCTCCCATGTTATACGTGGCATTTCCGACGCCTCCGCCACCTCCCATATTGAAAGAAGCACCACCACATCCACCTACGCCACCTCCACCGCCAGGACTGCCTACTGTATATGTGGCATTACCGCCTCCACGGCCACCGCCGGCTGCACAGAAATCATCATCCTCTTCATCTTCATCTTCATCTTCATCGTCCTCTTCCTCCTCTGTTGTAATGATCGTTGTTGACGTTGTTGTTCGAATGCGAGGACGTGGCGGCGATGGTGATGATGATCCACCGCTACTATTATAGTATGAAGATTGCATTCCTGAACTGTATGGACTACCATATCTGCTGTCATCGGAACTGTACACTCCACTGAGACCGGCGGCTGCGCCGGCAGAACAATCAAACGTCGACTGCATATCGGATGTTCCCAATATATCGGATGATTCCATTATATTATTCGAAAAGTTGACGGGCCGGCGTTGCGTATTCGCGGCTGGCCTAGATGGGGTTCGACCCTGCGCACCACCATAACGACCCAGCGGTGGTGATCTTGAACCCGGAGAAGTGGGCCTGACGCAGACGGGGTTCTGTGGTGTCGCGGGAGTTCGTGGTTGAAAACCTGCAGTTATATCTCACATGTATAAGCCTAGAATCTCTTAAATACAGTGCACATAATTACCACCATCTCGTCGAGGGGGTGATCTCGGTCTCACATTTGGCCCACCTTTAGGGCAACCGCTGGCCATTGGAAGCTAAAAATTTCAAAAAATGCTCTCGAAAATTGCAAAGTATGCACTCAAATTTTGACAATATTAAAAATCCAAATAACATATGTCAACTTGCGGGAATAAAACAAACGAAGTGTCGTAATAATTGAATATAATTGAGCGCATATTAACTACATGTCAAACAGTTATACATATTGTGCTCATTGTTTAAAACTTTCGTTTATCGATTCCATTAAATGCCTGCGCGCCATTTGCCACTGCCGCAGATTCTTTTGTAGTTCCTTCATCTCATTCACTTCCAACGCTTCCAATTGACTCATATCTGGTATTTTCGAGGATTTTGATGATTTCGAGGATCTACTACAGTTCTTGGCTTCATTATGAATTTCACTTTCACTTTTTGTCTGTCCAGTGCTTGAAGATGTGCGACCAGGTTTTGAAGATCTATGCGCATCAACTAAATCTTCTGTACAATGACATTCAATCGATTCATCAATCGACTCCATTTCAGTCTGCAATTTCTCTTGGGGTACCTGGACACAAGCTTCTTTAGACTCCTTAGGATAAATACTTTCTATTTCATCAACTTTGCGCTGCATCTTTTCGAGTAAAATTGTAGCCCACTGTTCATTGTGGGACTTCTCCAAGTCTTCAAGCTCTTTCCTCAATTTGTTATTTTGCCTATTTCTCTGACAGCCAGTATTTTCACCACGACCATTCGACTGATATTGTTGAACCAGCTTTTCCTTTTCAGCGTCTTGTTGTTTCTGTAACCGACGTTCTTGGCAGTTCATATTGGTAGATGAACTTCTCTTCAGAGAATCAATAATTGTTTGCACTTCTTTTTGGATATCTTTTCGAAGATTGCTCCATTCATCATCAAAAATAGAACTTAGGTTTTCAACCTGATGGGCTCTGCGTTTCTTATAGTGTTTCTGCAGCATTTCTTTTATTTGAGCTATTCCTCTTCGATAAATAGCCAGGATTACACGAAAGATCACCATATAGTTTTCAGAATTGGCTGTGGATTCTTCGTCGGATATCAGAGTTTTAACTGTATCTATAGAGTCCCAGAAATCATTGATCAACTCCACGTTTATCTTACTCACCTCTTGTCGATCTGAATTCGGGAAATTCTTTGCTGCCTGTGGGGACATGCAATCCGTACATTCATCGGCTAATTTTTTTTCAAGACTTTCCTGAAGTTTGAACTGCTGTAGTAAAACTTCCTGAAAGGTGTTACCAATCTCAATTAGCATCGGATCTACTTCATCTTCCTCTTCTTCAACGTCATCATCCTGGCCACAAGTGCATTTCTCATTTTCAAATCTTTCCCATAAATTGATAAAATCCTCTTCTAGCTGTTCAGTCTCCTTTTGGTATTCTTGGTGATAAAATGACATCGTGTCACTATCTGCATCGTTAGCCGTCAGTGAGTTAAACTCATCTTGCAATTCAATATCCCTGCTACAGTATGAATTAATCGCGTCGGAAATTACTTTTATAAATTGTTCGGCAAGATGCTTTTCATCATCCTCCATATCTGCTTTTTGCAATGAGCTAGGATAGAAAAGATCTTTATTGCGTCTTGCATTAATTGACACCAAAGACGAGCGAGCGCTCTTAGCCTCGTGATACAGTTGCTTCCGGCGATTCATCAAATCGTTATAGATAACGTTGACTTCCTGGTGGAGGTTGTCCTCCAATTGGGTTTTGCCTCGTTTTTGGGAGCGTTTTTCCCTACAGTCCAAATCTTCTTGTGTCCATTTTATAGTCTTTTCCATACATTCACGCATTCTCTTGCGCCTTATAAGAGCTTTGGTGATTAAACCTTCCAAGTAGATCATGTATTCCATGAAGAGTCGTTTAATCTGATCCTGACACCCCGGACTTGTGCAGTCGGTGGCACAGGGCTTCTGTGGAGGTGGCTTTTTATTCCGGGAACAATTTGCACCACAACCTTGTGATACACTGTCTTGGTCAGAATAGTTATTGTAAGAATTACTTTGTGGTGGATTGGAATACATTGACGCCATGTATTGCTGCCGAGGATTGGTTTGAGAAGGTGGTAGAGGAGCAGGAAGGGTTTGATTCCCATAGTTGCCTGCTTGTTGCCCACATGAATAATTTGCTTGAGGGGGTCCCACATTAGTTGTCTCATAAATCACCTTCTTGGAATAAATTTGATTTCTTTGAGGTGTGGCCGTTTGCTGATTGAAGGTACATTCGTAGTTTTGCTGCATGTTAGCTTGAGCATTTTGGCCCCCGTATTGTCCTGAGAAGAAATATATATTACAGTTGACTAACATTCACACTTAGAATCAAGAAACTTGTTCTAATTGTAAAGAAATCAGCTTACTTTGATTGTAATTAGGTTGATATTGTTGCGGTGGCAAATCTAGAAAAGAAAGCATATAAAAATATTTTTTTTAAAACTTTCTAAATTGATTACATTGATCGTTTGAATAGGAAAGTCGTTGGGGTTTGATTTGACCATAAGGGGCAGAAGCATTCTGAGAAGCCGCTCGACGGGGCGAGGCACTTTGACTGGGATTATCTGAAATATATTTAAATGAATGTATTTCTAATTAAGTGTGAACAGGTACATTGCTGTGTATTGAAGTTTTGATTCCAATTTTGCCCCTGATTTGGACGGTTTGAGCAAGACATGTTGAATTATTCAATAAATACGGCAAATTTCGTGAAAACGTTACAAGAAATTTAGAAATTGTATAGTATAACGCGAATGTCGTTATCACATACTATGAAATAGTGTAATTGTCCTATTGACAATCAATTAAACAAATTGATAAACAATCAACCATTGACGATAACATTATGTTGAAACACTATATGCAACTCAAAATACTTTAAAACGTCATTGTACATTCCCTGTTAAATTGTGTGCGTCCAAACTTCTTAATTTTTCACAATAAAAAGAATTCATTGTGAAAAACCAAGATGAGTGATAAAAAGGGAAGTCCCTTGGACATAAATGGACAAAATTTCAACGCGAATATGTACTTGGAAAAGATGTTTAAGGTAAAAACTTACAAATATTCCAATTAACCTACAAATGACGTATCTTGTATTTTCAGGAAAATAACTTGAAACAAGTAATGGATCTTGAGACAGAGATTGTAAAAGATACTCAAACTTTACACTCTGACATGCAGACGTTGGTATATGAAAATTATAACAAATTTATATCAGCTACGGATACAATTAAGAAGGTACAGTCACTGAATTTATCAATTGACTTTCATTGACTGTAATGTATACATGAATGAAATTTCCAGATGAAAAATGATTTTAAGCAAATGGAAGCTGAAATGGATCTACTTGCGTCGAACATGGATTCGATTACATCTTTTTCAGACCAGATTAGTTCAACATTGAGCGACACAAGGCAACAAATCAGTAAACTTTCAGGAACTCATAGTTTGCTTAAAAGATTGCAATTTTTGTTTAAATTACCTGCAACGTTGAAAAGTCGCATGGAAGATAAAGACTATACGAATGCTGTTAAAGATTACTTGCATGCACAGCGAGTTTTACAGCAATACGGCGCGATGCCTTCGTTTCAAGGCATTCAGAGTGATTGTGATATGATTGTGAAGGAATTAAAAGAAGAATTGCGTCGTCACTTTGCGAATCCAAACGCCTCTGCCAAAGAGTTAGCCATGTCTGTCGACTTGCTTTTGCAACTGAACGAACCTGCAAAGCAATTGTGTATGGAATTTTTGCAATGTTCTGAGAAACGTTTGAGTGAACAGCTTGTGATGCTGCGCGATCAAAGTGAACAGCGTGATATCACCGAATTTGTTGACCTAGGATGCTCTGGTTTCCTTAGCGATCTTTGCCTAATGGTTGCCTCATTCCACGACATGTTTATCAATCGTATCAATCCGGATCATATTGAGAATAATGAGATTTTCGAAAATTTCGCCGCTACTGAAATGAATTCCTTCATTTTGCAAAATATGAATCGATACTTCGAGTTAATGAGAGGTAAAGTCGAAATGGAACAAGATGTGGGTGACACTAACGTGATCGTCCGAGCTTTGGATCGGTTTTATCGCCGTTTGCAAGCGATGAATACGTTGTGCATCAATGTTGATTTTGAAAGTAGTGGAACGGATATTGTGATCAACGCTGGGAAGAAACAAGCCAAGGGACATCTGCAAGTTTTAAAGCACTATTTTGCTGAGAGTATTACAAAGGTTAGGCAGAGTTTGACGAATCAGAAAATTATGAATCAAGAAGAGAGTTCGAAAAACTTAACAGAGTTGCTAAGTTCGTTGATTATGACTACAGTTGAGAAGATCAAAGGTGTTTTACAAGATTTGGTTGTCTTTATTCAGCCGGAGATACATTTTGGGCAGAAGACTAAGTTCAGAGATAGTTTCTGCGTTGATAATGTTAGAGAGGGGTTGATTGTTTGCTTTTTACATCATATTACAGCAACGGCGAGGAGTTTTTGTTCGAATAATGTGTCTGATCCTAAAGTTCCTCCGACCCTTTTGCTGCTTTTGTCGAAATTTTGTGTAGACTTTCAGCACGGAAGTGTGCATTACTTGGTAAGTTTTTGCTTTTAATTTTATTGCCATTCAGTAATTATTAAATATTTTCGACAAGTTGTCACAAACAGATGAATTATTTCACATCAATCCGAAGTCTTCATCAGCATTGACGACTGAAACAGAGCTGAATACATCTATGCAAGAATCTGCTCAAGAATTACTGAATTATTTCGTTAGAATTCAAGGATTAAATGTGTCTCAGGTAAGTTTATAACAATTTAAAAACGGGGAATTGGTTCGATGTTTTTCTATAGTATTAAATTTTGGCATGTTTATTCCTTTTTGAAACAACATTTTTTCTTTCAGATGCTAAGAAAAAGTGTAGAAACCCGAGACTGGTTGCACACAATCGAACCACGAACAGTACGTGCGGTGATGAAACGCGTTGTCGAAGATATCGCCGCGATTGATAACACCGTTGCTCTCCTCTACGATGATCAAGGGACGGCTACGGAACACAGCAGTGATTCCAGCCGAAAGACGCACAGTATTTCCGTGTCGAAGCATCAATTCCGATCGAATTGGTCGACGTACACGCCCAACCATCTTGACTCGACCCTCGTTTCCAATATGCACAAGTTATTCAGCGAACGCATTGAAATTTTCAGTACGGTCGAACCAAATAAAATCTCCATCTTAACTGGAATCATCAAAATTAGTTTAAAGGTAACATTCACAATATTTGCGATTATTTAACACCTAATCCTTTCATTTCAATATCTAAAGACTTTCATGGAATGCGTTAGACTAAAAACGTTTAGCAAGTACGGTTTACAACAAATTCAAGTAGATACGCACTACTTGCAGCTATATTTGTGGAGATTTGTGGCTGATGAAAAGTAAGAGGTTTGATTATGGTTACTTGTGTCAGTTTTTTAATTGCGTTATGTTTTAGTTTGGTACATTTCCTTCTTGATGAAATCCTGGGTTCGGCGGTACATCGATGTTTAGAACCTGTCTTAATGGAACCCAGCGTTGTAGATATCATATGTGAACGTGGCTAAACAGGTTGGTAAAAAGTTAATAACTCCTAACCAAACATTTATAATATTTATTGACTATTTATATTAATTGTTACCAAATAAATTTGAGAAATATATGGTCTTCTTTAAATGTTGTCCCGTGCTTTTATTTTTTAAGCTAATTTAACTCTGACTAACTCTGAAGGTGTTATCTCATGTAATCTTTTTGACCCTCAGCGTCATCAGCTACAGAGACGGACAATAATTCCATATATTCTCTGGGGATCCCGTTGTTGAGTAATAGTAAACGAAAAGAAACATATTTCGGATAATCTTCAAACCACTTATGCTTTAATCTATTTATGTTTGTATCAGACGGTTAGGCAGGTAGGGAAAGTAACCGCATTGCGTTGCGACGAATCTATGTCCTCGCGGCGGCGATGAAATAGAAGTGGTAAGCCATGGATAAACAAGACATGTTCCATTCAGAAAATGAATGCTTATTGGTAGCTATAAAAACTAATAGTCATAGAATAGTATATTGTATGAGTATGGGATGGTATCCGTTTCCCAAGGGCTATGTGAAATGCAACTCATACGAGTGAAGAAAGGGCATTCCATGCTAGTTGTTCATTATACTATTCATTGACTATTATGTATGAAAATAATAATTTCTTAATTAAAAACGTTATATGAAATGTGTGTTATACAACAGGAGTAGAAAAAACGTATAGCGTACAAGTTACATGGAATGGTTAAACTGTAGTAATTTCTGATTAAAAGTGCCCGCGTTTGCACCTTCGTTAGGGGTAATCCCTCATTACCGATATACGCTACTATCTATGTAGGAATATAATGTATTTGATGGAAACTTTTATAAGTAATGTGACAAGTCTCAGTTGGCATGAGTTATCTAAGTCATGCCACATTAGCGCTTCAATATATCCATACTGAAGCGGTAATGTCGGAGTTGTCTATTCCTTGAGGGTCTCTGTATATACTAGCTAATACAATAAATCAGGGCAATTAGTCAATCAACAAAATAGTTCACACTTCCCCTGCTAATATTCAACAGAGTACCAAAATTAAGGTAGAAGCCATAAAGCTAACGAACACAAAATAATTAGTAAACGAATCATAAATATGATCTGAAAAACGAATGCTGTTATTGTCGATAAAACTAGAAGTCACAGATTTCGTTGAATATGCGAATACAATAGTTGAATGTTGGAAGATGTTGCTAGAATAAGTAGACATAAGCGTTCTTGTAACGCGAAGTGCCTAAACCGACAAAACAATATATTTATTAGTTTTTCCAGCTATAAGCTGTAATATGTACGTTGTATCGATGCTAGGACTAAACCATTTCCATATTTTATTTGCAAAAATATCGATACTTTCGATATTTCTCAATACTATTTTATCTTTATGTCTCTTCAGTGTGTTGATGAAAAATATAAATATGTTTATGTATTTACAAGAACGTGAAAAATTTGAATATCATGCAGGTTACTTCGTTTCCTCTTTCCTTAAAACTATAATAGCATTTTCTGTGCAATGCTTCATCTTCAGAGTATTAAACTAACCTGATTTAACTCTGGTGATTTTATAAATGTTACTTAACCTTACTTCAGGTCTAGTTAACTTTATCGACCCAAATAACTCCATGATAACATAACAGCTAGAATGTGGTCCAACAAAGGTATATTCAGGTATTAGTTTCCTACCAAAGAGTTAACATAAAAATTAAACAATTATACAAATCAAATCCAATTGTTCGCCTATATTACCTAATCGTGAGAATCCCCCATCAATATTAACCGGTTCATTAACAAATTTCCAATTAACTCGTTGTAAGGTGACCTAAACCACTCTATTGATAAGCACTTGAGCAGCAGGAGGTAGGTAATGAACTCCTGCGGCACTAGTACTTAGAAACAGGTAGTTTTCCTCATAATTTCCAATTCTTCGACGGTGTAAATTAAAGCGAAGCGTTCCACGACAATAAAATCGTAATGCATGATTGCGCCATGACGATCTGGAAGCAAATTGAAAAATTACTCACTCATATTCACATTAGCGATGATTATTCACTAGCAGCACTAGGCGGCTGCACTAAGGTCCCAACGCAACGAAAACCAACTTGTACGCGCAACTATCGCGTAACTTTGCGTGAATTAGTTTCAATTTACGGCCTCACCGATTTACATCCTTAACCATGCACAATGGCTGCTGAATGGCGTCGGTTGGCCCCATTCAATCGACTTAAGGCAGTTCCTCGCCCGACTGAGACTGAGTAATAAACTCAGCTCGGACGCTTTACTAGCCGCGGCCGTTTGTCGTCGCCTGGAAGGTTAACCAATATGACCCCAAACTAAATTAACGACTACGGCTTTACCAGTGTTTTAATTGAAATTACTATATTAGCGTGTGCGTGAGCGCCATATATTCGTAACGGTGCGCGCATCATTCATGGCGGTGCAGTTTTGTTTTTGAATGGTTGGTCCCCTAACATCACGCCGGCCCCCCTTCTCTCAAATTAGCCGAATTATTAGTTTTAATTGTCTCCACTACCCACATGTTTATCCCTCCGACGTCGAATGACCCCTCGTGCGAATGATAGGGGATTAGCACACGCAAGGGAAAAAGGCGAAAATTATACTGATTGTCGTTGTTAGGATATTGGGTGAGGAGGTTAGGTTTTATGTGAAGCAGAGGTTATGGTTTATGTGTACGAATGAGGGAATTATACAAAATAAGCGAAGTCGAGAAACAGGAGATAATAAATATCATTGTTATGCCTACATTTCCTAAATGTAGAACTGGAGTTTGGTTATGTCTCGGGTGTTTTGAGTAACTGCGGTCATTTTGTGCATGTTGAGCTAACCGCAGAGGAATTTCGCGTGATGCAAACACTTCGTCGCTCATGCGACACTCGCGGTATAAATCAAATGTGCTGGCGGGAATCGTGAATAACGAGACGCCTAGAACGCTCGCAATTAGCGCATTCCCGACGATTCGTCAATGCGCGATTGTCTTCGATATTAAATTATTTATAAAACCTCACAGTAGTAACTAGTAGTAACTAGTAACTGTAGCGTTAATCAAACACAGCACTTAAACACTATCTAAATTGCAACCAGAACGTTTTGAAACCCAAGGAAACTCGAAAGATAGACTAATATACCATACACAATAATAATCTTGCGCGTTTCTTGAATGACAGCCGATTAAAGTGATTTTTCATGGCCGTTTTTTTCAACGTGTTGTTTGTAAATCAAAATTGTAATCATATCGCATTTGTAATCGGGTTGCCTCTTCGCAGGTCATAAATATCGCGTCGGGTCAAACATTATAAAATTTGATAAACAGCGACTAGAAACGACCGAAAAGATGAACTTCTCCAAAGATGATATATTGTAATCAACGTGTTATTTACTTACCAATCGTTTAATTAAGCTCGAGTGCAGCGATTATTTTTTGTGGGACTTGTTTGAGCGGGTTGCAATCTTGTTGCCTACTTGGTTCTCACTTGTTTAATTTTAATTTTATTTTTAACACTTGCAACTTTAACGCCTAGGCCTGCTAGATTGTTATTGTTGCACCTTTGTTTCGTTTGTTTTTAGTTTTGTTGTTGCGTGGTTTTTCTTTTATTCGAAGTAGCTTTTGAAAATGTTTAAAGTTGACAATAGTTGCACACGTGGTGCACGTTTGCGCTGAACAAATGCGACTAACCACTCATCGCATCCCACCCGACTTTATATGCGCCGCATGCCCACATCCTAGCGCTAATTTAGCTTATAAATTAAGAGATTATTTCCTTTTGTCGTGCGATGTATTCATCCAGGGCGGCTGGTTGACACGCACATACACGGATGACTCTTCTTGCTTCATGCAATGCGAAATGGAATCAAATCACTGCACAAAAGCAACGAATTGCTCCCTAAATTAATCTTGTATCATTCCTAAGATTGTAAATTTTACAATGTTTAAATCATTCCTAAAATTGCTGGAATGTTTGAAACATTTTCAATATTAGGTTAATTTTTCCAGTTAGCGCAACCTAATATAACCTAAATTTTGGTTCATTAATGGCGACTTTATTGAATGCAATTAGGTGCATTATGCGCGTGGTTACTTGTGTTATTACTTAACATTGTTATGAGTTGATGTTGATGGACGTTAAGAGGCACCGAAGACACGGGCAGGCGAGCGCGTTCGTGTGATTGAAACTTTTTTAATCGGCGTTTCCTATTTAACGCCACTTCCGGTGCATCTCTCCGGACAGGCTCTGAGCGCTTGCATGAAAAACGCATTTGTTAATATTTATTGGCTCCCCTTCTTTCCAATTTCATTCATTAGCTACTTTTAGTTTTAATGTCCCGACTCACAAATCTGATGAACTAGGCTAATAGAATTTGTTTTGCTTACCCACTCACTACTTTTTTCAAAGATTTTGTATGAAAACTTCCAATGTTTTTAATAAATATTGTAGATTATATAGCAATTAACTAGAGTTTATTGCCACAAAATATAAACCTTCAAAATATTCAGAAAAATAACTTATCTTCCAAAAAACAGAACTTATCTTCCAGATAACACCCTATATTAGGGTACCTTTTTAAGAGCAGATGGGAATGTGGGAAGACTGATGAGGAATAGTTTCCTAATGGCGTTATCCCGCATGATTTCGAGCCGAAAAAAAGTACAAAACACGACATACACAATTGATATACATTAATTCCCACATTATTCCTACACTTTATAGCAATGTTGATTTTCTACGAAAAGATTCATACTGGTATTCAGTATTCAAATGACACAATGACTAATTTGCTTAAGTTAAATTGGACTAACTATGAATAACACATATACTTTATCAAATGAAACCTTCGTGAATACAACACTAAGTTAATTTAATTTCACAAAAGCATATTACACTGAATTGTAATTTATTCAAGTGATAAGTGTTTTCCTCTTTATTTTTAGTTATTGCACTTTTGAAACATTTGTGCAAAAGTGCAATAAACGTGATAAAATTGATTTTCGTCTCCAAAAAAAATTTCAAAAATGCTTAATATGAATTCATGCCCTGACGAAGTGTCATACAATCAACTTCATCAATTTGCAACGTGTCTGGCCTGATGTTCCGGTATTAGCATATTACACTAAATGGTAATTTATTCAAGTGATAAGTGCTTTCCTTTTTATTTTTAGTTACTGTACTTTTTGAAATATTGATGCAAAAGTGAAATAAACCTGATAAAATTGATTTTCGTCCCCAAAAAAGTTTTCAAAAATGATTAATATGAATGATAATTCATGCCCTGACGAAGTGTCATACAATCAACTTCGTCAATTTTCAAAGTGTTTGTCTTGATGTTCAGATCCTCTTCCAATTGAATTTGAGTCTTTAGTAGATAACGTATGGATGCTTGTGCCTTGAAATGAATTAATTAAATGGGGTTTAAATGATAAAGTTTAGAAATACTTCGCAGATTGCATGTTGTAAATAGTTGACATTTTGTCGCAATTCGAGGACTTCATTGACCAAATTCGTCTCAACGAGATCTCGGCATAATTCCATACCCGGTCGCTGAGCACGATTCCCCATTCTGGTATGAGCTAAAGCCATATAGCCTTCTTTTTCAGCAAGAGAGACCTCCAGTTGGCTCAGGGTGCGATTTATTTCATTAACCTGACGGACCGTCTGAAAAAAAAGTCAAGTGTTACAATTATTTATAAACTATAAATAATTGTACACCGTTCTTTTATGAGTATGAGACATTTCAATATACGCTATGCTTTTTCTACGACTATAATATGTGAAAATATTAATGAGTAAATTTAGTCGATACTGAAATGTGTATATTATACAACAGGAGAACAACATAGATGTTACCTCAGCATGTTGAATTTCCATTTTATACTTAGTTTCCTTAGTTTCTTCAATCCTCTTACGGAATGCTTCATTCACAACATCAAACTGATTCTTTAAATCAGCCATACCTTGATTAATAATCATATCGATATAAACGGTCAACATTCGTGAACTATTGATCTCTTTGGCTCCACGCTCTATGTTTGTCTGCGAGAATTGTTGCCATTCCTCCATTGTAATCGTACTTTTTGATAAAAATTACAACTATAAGAAATTTATGCTGCTGGATATTTTTGATACTTACGCTGGATCCAATGGTGCTATTCCATGATACATACTAAGTTGTAACGATTTCTCGTCCAGTCCTAAATTATGCCCGTCAATTTTCAGCACATTGGTCTTATCTTCCAGGTCCCTGTCCATGAAATAAACCGTACTTCTAAGACGGCGCAGTTGTTCCTCTGTCTGGTTCAAATTCTTCCCAATGAGTAGCTGAATTCCATCCAACATCTCACGCTCTTTAAGCAACTCTAGCTCAACCGGATCGTGACAGAGATCTATTCCAAGGCGACCCTCTCTCAAAATTATACATTTATTGCATATATTTGTGCATTCCTTAATTAAAGCGAAGCAATCCTTAATTCGGTCTGCATATAAAGTGAGATTGTCCTTCTCGCCGACGACAGCACGACGCTGTTTATCGATTTCATTCTTCATAAACTCAATTTCGTCGATTTTCTGCTGGAGATTGTGGTCCACTTCCCTTTTGTTCATAGATGTTATCTCACATACTTGAGTATTTGCCTGTAATTATTCGTTTTATAAATTAATTTATTAATGATATAACATTGAACTCGACTGAGAGAGACTTTGATGGTACTCACACTTTTGTTACAGAGGAAAATAAATTAAAGATGAGTGTTATTCTTACCCGATCACATTCTGCTATCACTTTATCAGCTAATTGCTGTTGGTCCTGGCATGACCGGGACCTTAACCGATTGTTCAAATGCCATTCGTTCAAAGAAAACCTAAAAAAAATAAATATAGTCCTGAAATATCAAAGAAATCCCTCACCTTGTTGGAGGTGGAGGTATAACAACTACATGTTCGTTGACCAAGTTTGTTAAAGTCATCTTGGACTTAATAAAAATATTATTTTCCGGTTTAACGCAAGCCATTTTGCTTTTTTGCTGTGTAAAATCTGTATCGAATATAATGTGTTGAATAGCTTGTGTAAAATCTGAAAAGTGACTTTTTAAATGTCCTAATGTGAAGTTTTCCCTTAGCCAAACAAATGCTAGTTTTGTTTTGTCAATAATTCGAATCTTGATAGATCAATGAAAGTTGAAAACAACGCTATCGGTCGTCACAAATCGGCTGATTTCGCAATGCTGGCTTGGAGATCAAGCTTATATAACGCAGTGCGTTTGCGCGGACAGCTTACCATCTCTCAGGTAGAAAGAGTTGAACAAGTTTGTTTGAGACTAGTTCATGGCCGCTACCTGTTAGAATACCTGCAAGGCGTGCCCAAACAAAACAATGCATCGAGACGCCTGTTTTATTACGATTTTTATATTACTTTACGGTAAATATTTTGCATAAGACCTCTTAATTTATCATTTCATGCAGATATATAACGTTTTTCATTTATTTACTGCATTTCCAGCCGGTCAACTTAATGCAGACTGCACCTTGCCATTCATTGTAAGAGGGTCCTGGTTTTCGTGGGAAAATGGACAGAATACTCTTACGGTAATTGATGCTAACTCGATGAGCCATCGGGGATTCTGTGTGACGATTCAAGATGACTACAAAGTGAATTATACTGTTGTGTTCAAGAACAATAAGTGTTATACCTGCGTGAAATTTATGATTAGGACTGTAAATGTTATTGAAAAGATTGAAAGTAAGTTTTCATCCTCTATACTGGATTCTATGGTAATTTAATTATGTTTTAGCATCATGTTTAAGTTTACCCTATGGCCAAGAACCTTCCTTAGAAAATGTCTGCCGGGAACTACATGCGGATCAACAACTAATCACTTTCTTTGCGGAGACACCGGTGGCAGTTAATTGCAGATCTGCCCTTGAAGGAGTTTGGCAGTTCACTTACCAGAATAGGTTTAAATTTACAGGAGAGTGTAATCATCCGGATGCGCAGATCAAATCTTGTCAGATTGCTGGTTCCCAGTTCCCCATAGCCAATCAAAAATTCAACATAACTTATAAAAAGTGTGAAGGAATGACGGGAACTTTTGATGGTGGTATGTTTCAATTGTATTTCCATTTATTATTGCTTTTGACATGGATTTTCTCTATAGTGGTTGAGTACAGTTGCTTAGGCGATTGGTTTGTACAAAAGAATCATTATTTTGCTGTGGTTAATACGAAAGAATCACGAAAGGACGAAAAGTATCGATGTTTTTTGAAAAATCGTGACGACGATCTTTACATAGGAGCATCTATTACTGCGGAGTGTAATACCTTGCAAACTGTGGAAAAGTCTCCGGAAAGGTTACGAATTACACCAGGTTAGTGTTTATAGACATAATAAGTTATATGGTTAATGGCTAATCCGGTCCCGTTTTTAAACGATCTTATTTTCAGTAAAAAGAGAAGTTGTAGAACCAAGTTGTCGCCTTCCTCAGAATTTTACGGGACGTTGGATTAATACTGCCAATATCGATGCCGACATCTATATCAATGAGACCCATATCATTGAAACTTGGTACCCGGACGAGGGACGTTACCGAACTCACACCTATGTTTGTCGTGAGAAGAGAGACACTCGGGTTATGATGGCGCGCCTTACAGTTGATGGATGCCAGAAAGATTACGTATGCTTCGATTTCGTGCCCCAGCATCATAATGTAATTCGCTACCGCCGTGGTATTGCTGTGATTAAGGATGACTTCTCCACGGTTTGTTCATGGGTACAATTTCCGAACAAAGAAAAATGGAAGTACGACTTGTACTTGGCAAAAAATCCAGTTGCCGTGAAATGTCCAGTTGCTGGTAAATTTAATTTCACTCAACGAGGAGATATTCCGTTTGAAACTAGGTAAAATGACAACAATCAAAACGACTGTGGTCAAAACTCTTATCTTACGTTCTGTGTCACAGAATTCTAGGTGGTGTTACCCTGAGTCCACGTCCCAACACCTACTGTAAGCAAAACATTTCCGATTTTTCGGTATGTGACATAGATCAGAAAGAGATCGCCATTGATGAGAATTACTGTCTTTCTGTGGACCATCTTGGTCGACCTGTGGATATCTACAGTGATCCCGATTACAAAATGAAGTGCATTGGATTTTGGAAAGAGAATCTCAAATCTTATTTGATCACGTACGACGAACTGGACCCATTCTCAAAGTATCGCTGTTGGATATATCAACGAGCTGATCTGAATAAAGTTCTGATGTCCCAAGCAATTGGACCATTTTGTGATTTGAGTCAAGATGTCTTTTCTTCGAACTTCACCCAAGGGGCAGCAGTTGCCATTGAAATGCAGGAATATGAACGAGAACGTAAGAACGAAAACAATGTTAATTAATGTAATAATTAATAATTTGTCACACTTTTCAGGTGATCAATGTCCAATGCATTTCGACGATGGGTCTAATCCATGGTTGGATACTGAAAATGTTATTCAGGTATTCAATTTTGGATAAGTAATATAATGTTTCTTTTTAACGTAGGTCATTAAGCTTGAAGATCAATATTTTGATTCTTAGTTGTATTTTCTACTGGACTTTGTTTATAAAGTTTGACAATTGTATGTTCTTTATAAAACAAATAAATGATTCTTGAAAAATGAATGATTGATAAACCAATTCAAATACATTATATTCCTATACCGATAGGTGTGACGCAGACTATGACTAACACCATGCTCTTTCCCTGTCCACCCAGGGAGCATATGAAAGAAATTATTTAATTCTGTTCAAATTTGTTTTTTTTTAATTTTATGTTAGGGGCGACATCTATTTAAGAGGTTTAGACATGATATATACAGGTTCAGGCAGATTTGTGTTTTACATACGTTGTTGAGGACTGAAGTGGAAAATTTCTAGTTACAAATATTTTCAATTGTTTAGTGCATGTTCCTTTACTATAATAAAAATTGGAGCCGATTTTACAGAATTTCACAACTTTCACACAAATAGGACGTCTGTTATATATTTTATTACATTTTATAGTATATTATAATTTAGACGGTCCATGTTTAGAGTTTAAAATTTTCACAAGAAGCAAAATTTCCTATAATAATATTAATAATAATAATAATATATTTATTGCAAAAAAGCAACAGGCTTTCGACTACATACTCTTTCGGAATATGAAATATATAATACGATTTATAGAGATGTATATCAGAAAAAATGTAGAAAAGAATAAAAAAAAGAATTATGTTTTGAAGTAGTTCTTCATACAAAGACATTTCATTATCAGTTTGAATAAGTCGTAGAAATTGGTGTAGAGAGGTGATTTTGTGTACCAATTTAATAGTGAGAGATTTCTTTTGATCCAGAATAGGTGTTATTCCGGTTTCTTGATACAGAAGTAGGTTAGATGGATTGTGAAGCACAATTTCTTATATTTGTGTGAATTACATTTTAAATTCCATTGATGTGGCGCCCTCTAGTGTGAACTAATTTAATGTGTATGTAGCTAGTAATGCAGGTATCTACACGGAGTTTAAATAATCTTTAGTAGGGGTAGTAATTAATACCCCAGCTTGATAGATATCGTTACTACGACAAAATTAAATTTTTCCTTAAAAATGATTAAAAATTCGGTCGTAACAACGGACAAAACTGTTTGGAAGATCGTATTTTATGGTTAGACGAATAAAGATAATTCAATTTTACCGACCAGGGGTTGTTTTGATTAAGAACATCCCTGGATCTCTTGATAAATTATCAGGTTTTAAACATTTTCAAAATTACATGTTCGAAAATTTGATTTCTTGTTCTTTCGAAATTATCGGTAAGTCTTCAAGTTTTCTTGATACTAATTTATAACTCCACTTCTTCCCCGTAGCTTGTGAATTTCAGAAAATAATTCACAGATGTCGCAACAATTATTTATATAATAATTATTCTTATCAGCAATGCGAATTCTTATTATTCTCTTATCATGAAATGTGAAATACTAACACGAGATTCACGATGGGGGCACACTTAATGAGGATCCTCCACCAATTTTCAGAGCTAAAGAGGATATGTTTGTGCATCCACTTGTGTTTCACGTATTTAACTATGTACGCCAGGCTTATGGCCGGAAACCGGAACACTGACGACGCATATCTTTACCCAGAAACATCTCAACCATTAAATAGAATACTACACTTTGAGCAAATATGTTTTCGATAGAGTTTCCTCGTGTTCCACCGTTTATGATCACATCGCAAGCTTGAACATCCCACATAATTCGCCGAATGAAATATTTACGCGAACATAAGCATATTTTACAATATCAAAAACAAACTTTTTGCGTCGCGCACTCGTGCAGAAAAAATCGGCCAAGAACAACCTTGACTCTAACCGAATTTACTTAGGCATCTGCATATTTCATTGGGCGATTTGAATTATTCATGGCGACGGGGGGCGGAAAAATACGTTGGTGGCTTTCGTGAAATGCACGGTTTCAATGAGCCCATAATTAACACAATGTCACGGATGGAGTGAGATTGCTTTAGTTTAAAAGTTGCGCCTTTTCATCATCGATTAATGCCGGTCTTTTAATTTTTATGATCGTCTTGGTCGTTGTAGGGAGAAGCATTTTTACGGATAGGGAATATTTTACATTAACTTTTATAAGCGTACCGTAAAGGTGGATGAATTTTAATTTAATATTTATGAAGATTTATCTTCGAGCTTTTCATATTTTATATTTACTTTTCTATAATAACTTCGTACATTATTTAACAAATATTACCTTTTTGATTTATGTAAATGTTTCTATATATTATAAAGAAAAATTGAAATTATTTATTTCATTTAATAATTCCCTAAGTAGATGTAAATATAAGAAATCCTCACTATACAAATATAATTTGCTTTTAGCACTGATTTTTAAAATTATTTACAAATATTACTGGCATTTTCAAATCATTCATTTTTCACCCGTACGGTTTTGAAAAGTTACTGAAAGAGTCATTAAACCATAGCAATAAATAAAATAGATTTTTTTATTCGCTGCACCCAAATGAAATATATCCGGTCAACTCAATATTTATCATACTGCGCTTTTGTAAATTATTTTCCACGAATGCGCACACTTGCCTGGCGCTGCCACCGCTCCGCATGCAAAAATTTGCTCAAATTCATTTGCACAAAATCGCACCACCGGTTTATGTAATATGCTTTAATATAGCTTTTAGCATTTATTGTGCTCGCACAATGCTGTTCAGGCACTGCAATTATGTCCGAAATATGCCGGAAAAGTGCACGCTCACATTTTCCCACCGCAAACACGAATTTATTCAAAGCAATGTATTGCGGTGAAATTACAGCGCGTTGGCGGGCTCGTGCTGCAGCTGGGAAAATCAATGAAAAATCCCACTTAAACACGGTAATTCTCATAATTTGCGAGCACCTAGCGGCGTGCAACGAGGTTGTAACTTTATATGGCGTGTAAGTTGTATGTGAGTGTTTTTTTGCTTCGCGTTTCCGCGAGCAACGAGGTAATAGCTTACTATCACACTGGCGTTTTCGAGTGCACTCTCATCTCTTCCTATTTCTGTTTACCAGCCAGCCGGTGGAGCGACTTCCGCCGACAGACGCGGAAAATAAGACGGCTTATCGGTGCTAAACTTCAAAAGACTTTTGCGAACAGTGAATTGTACTTGAATGTATCGACGCTTTGGGCCACGTGTAATCTAAAGAGTTTTCAATTTGCTGATTTACGGGGGTACGTAGGTATGTCGAACCTGTGCGTATGGATGCCTTTCTTGAATGTTTTACATTTTCACGATTGGATAGCGAATACATTGATTTTGTTCATCTTGCAGCCAAGTGAAGTGGAAGTACTCATAAATTTTAGATTAAAAGCGCAGATATTCGCTGAAACAAGCAGCACAACCATTTGAAAATATCTTAATTAAGAATTTCCTTCAAGTTGATGGAAATGTTTTCTTACAATATCCATTAGTACACTGTGATTAAATTTTAAGTCAACTATTAAATAATTCAATAAAAATTATGATGTGGTAAAATAACGAGCAAGAAACGTTATTCTAATTAAGAATTTTCGTTATTCTATTTTGCAAAGTTCGAAACCTGTCAAATACGGAACCTTTTGTATACAACGGAACACTTTTCTGCTCCATATGTTTACGTGACTTATGTAATGTTAATTGATCTATAGTATACGGAATCTACCTAACGCGGAGAGGGAATGAAATATTTGAGTATAACTGAAAGTTTTCGATGGGTAAATCATGTGTGTTGATATATATGCCAAATGGGGACCCGAGCCTCTTTCCTGGAATCTTCTATTTTTTTCATTTATAGCAATGTGTACTGAAAATAGTATATAAAGATACAATAGTGGAAACGGCGATTTTGGTGCACCATTGCCAAGTGCACCAATAGCCGTTTTCATCCGAGTATCGTTCGCTACTTTTTCGTATGATTTGGGAAATTCTTGTTCCAAAGTTTTCATAATGCATACATCATAATAAAAGGAGGCCATAACCATGTGCAATGCAGCTCCTAACTATTTTATCGAACTCTTACTACCATTGTCTTCTTAACGTATAAATCTTGATAATGGTAGTCTATGATGACTAAAACAAATGTACGCATGTTAATGCGTTTAATTAGTAGTTTCTGTAAGGTGCTCGAAAGTATTTTGATGCTCGCTTGATGATTTTGGCATACGCTTACTTCAAAAGGCTTGTTTCCAACATATAACCCCATAGCGTTTTCCAAAGCCGCCTCTTCATGCATACATACGAAAAACAATATTTTTTTGATTTTTACCTCCCCTGCCTTCCAAAAAAGCCATGTTGCCTCTCGTGGCTGTATCGTATTCGTTTGTAATAGCCTTTTATATGCGAAAATCTGTCAACAACAGGTTTCACTGTATATACAAAAAAATATCCAACACAAGAAACATAGTGAATTGTAAATTCAAATTTTGTTACATATTTTTTACACTTTTACCTAAATAATGTATTCATAACTATAATAATATATTATATACACTTACAGACATTAAAAAATAATGTTAGCAATCAATATTACCCGAAACGTCCCCAAAAGCACATCCATAATATGATTAACAGCAACTAGAAATATGAAAGTTATTACAATATTTCCTAAATATTACCTACCTAAATTGTCATAATGTGTGTCTAGATAAATAAAAAATACAGGCAATAAAGTGGGGTTGAACCTTCCTAAGTGACTCCTACGATGTATGCGCAATGTATAAAAATGCTACCCGAAGCAAGTTATAAAAGGAGAAGACAAATGATTTGGGTGTGCTTTGTACTTTATACTACGACTACTTGCCCGGCACCTCCACCACATATACCACCTAAATTTAACGCAACCGCCTTGGGCGTTTCGAAAGCATCGCAGGCAAGGAAACAAAAGCGTTTGCCAGCAAAAAAACATTTTGCATGTCGATAAAACATCGTGTCTTCGGCGCAACCTTGATGTTCAATTCACTTGTTCGCAAATTGCGTCGGCGATAATTAACACTCTTTCTTTCAGCGTAATAATTTGTAAAGTTTAGTTATTAAATTGGCCTGTAATATGTACATTTGGCGCTCTGAACTTTCAACCTGTTTGAAGTTGGTTATGATTACCTGCTTTGTTGATGTTTATTTAGTGAAACTTTTAACAAGGTGGCGCCTGCAGCCCACCTCAGCATATTGACTCGAAATGTTCAGGGTATTAGTTTGTATCATTTGAAATCATTACAAGATTAGATTAAAAATTATATATTTTTTGTTGGAATATTGTTGCAAAATTAACGTCCAGCGTTATTTGTTTATAGCTCTCATATAGAGGACAAGTTCGGTGAATATTTCACAATACTCCTAACAACACGAAACAACTCATGTGTAAATATAAAATAATTTCACGCAACAATTCACAGCCAAATTGAGCAAACAGAGCAAATATGTTTTATTTATCAGTTGCAGCATATGGTGTACAACTCGGGAGAGGATTTTTTATTCAGGCCCATTAAAAATAGAGGTTTGAATAAATATTGAAACATATATAGGTGAGCAATGTTTACTTTCTAGTGGAATAAAAAATACGTTTATGTTGTATTATTAGCATGAACTTGATGCTCTTATAATAACCTCATATTCATTGTTTATTTATACTGTTTATGCTTGATCATTACGATTAAAAAGTAAACATTAAATGTCACACTTGTTTTTGGAGTAATCTTCCGGGAATAGCGATGTCAATTATCATTTAATGCTGTATTTATTTTATTTGACATTTTATGACCGTTCTTAACTTTATTTCTTTCATCTTCATTCTAATCTTGCCGCTTCTGGTCGCCGAGATTCTTTAAGGGTTTCCCGTGAATTGCGTGAGTCGCGTGAATTTCTTGCGAATTAATTCGTGGGAATACGAACGCCTAAATGATATATTTCTCGAGCGCGGATTGCGATAGCGAAATGGGTGCGAGAATTGAAAAATGTCGCAGCGCTGACAATTATTTTACACAATTGATGAAATATAACGCAGTGTCATAACTTCGGCGGGTGCGAATTGTTCGCGTTTGCGAAATAAATTCCCGTTTTGATGCGAAATAAAGTTGAGTTCTCGTGCGCCATTCCTGCGAAAGTGTATTCACTGGCCCACATTACGAGGCTGTTTCGCGTGGTGGCGAGTTCTAGTCCAAGGTGCTGCACAAATTCCATGGCTGGGTGGAGCAAGGGGGTGTCTCGACAGAAATGATGATGCTTTATGGCACACTCTTATTTATTTATAGCACTTGGCAAACAATCTAAGGGGAAATAGGCGACTCGTTATGTTTACGGCTCGCTTGGTATATCATAAAGCAGTGAGTGGTGTTGAAATTTACTTTCTAAATTGATATTGACCATTCCAGCATAGTGCATTACTTGTTTTGATTTTTATAACTTCATATAGAAGATCTACCCCTATCTTATTTCTGGTCAAACTATATTCAGAATATTCACCTGAAGCAATTCATTAGATGTCGTTGGTAACACTTGTCTACTTTGAATCTGTCAAAGTTTCATAATGTGGATATTTCTGTTTCCCAAATTGAAATATGGGGAAATGGAGTTTTAAAGTGCCATAAAGTGACTTGCAGACTGCTTCATTATTGATGCAAATTTGTTGATAGGAATGTAATTTCAACGTGTTGAAAGTCAAGTAGTATATGCTCCTTTTTTGTTGGAGACGCTCTAACATTTCCATTTTTATAGCTTCATCTTATGCTGTTTTACCGCATTACAAAATTTAGAGCTATTTATGTGACTAGTCTTTTGGAAAGAAATAGTAAGTTTCTTTCCAAAAGACTAGTCACATAAATCATGTTTAATTCAAGTTTGAACTAAGTAATCCATAAGTAATTTACCAA
>JAODAC010001564.1:0-37858 GCA_027575185.1 Mimaenictus wilsoni | reverse complement strand
GTAGAACAGCAAAGTTTGAATTACAACGAACGACAACGAGGCAATGCGCAATGAATATTCCCGCATTGGTTGCCTAGCAAAGAGTTTTTATCTACTCTGATATGAGAGGTAGTAGAGAATATTCGTCCATAGCAGTGGCACCACATGCGTCGGATGCTGAAAAAAGTGGGAGAACAGGCTGGGAAGGTATATACGTAATGTAACAGGCACGGGCGGGCAAAGTAATTGGGATTGTCATATTTTAAGGATATTAATATGAATTGCCTTGGATACTAGGTGATTTGGGTTTGACACGAATGGAGTTATGTTTTGTGACAATTTTAATATAATAAATTATATTACAATGAAAGACTTTTTCGCATTTAAGAAATTTAATTATCAAATGTGTTCTTTTTAATCCCTAAAAACCTCAGCGAGGTGCATGCCGCCCAAGTGGCTCAGTGGTAGAGTCGATGGACGTGAAGTAGAGGGTCGTGGGTTCGAATCCCAGTGGGGGCTGTCTGCCTCTGCTGCCAGCAGAGGTAGTCGTGACTCGGACGTAGTTCGCCGCTCCGCGGCGAACTGTAAGATTGCAGGCCAGCGGGACTGCGAACCACCGCCGCGAAGCGGCGGTTGACCATTTCATTTTGCTAAAATGTGTGATTGAAAATAAAATTTGAAAAAAAGGAACTTCTGCAAGCTCCGCGGGCGGGATTCGAACCCGCCGCGGCCAAATACTACGCATACGCCTTAACCACTAGACCAACAACCTCGCATACCTCCTGCTGTCTCCGAACAAGCCAAAAATAGTATAAATTGAAAGACTCTTTGATGCAATGTAATGTAACTATACGGATCGAAATTTGTAACAAACGGAAAATAAATAATTGAACTTCTTTAGTGTGAAAACGTCTTTCATTGTAATATAATTTATTTGTAATTTTCTCGTCATAAAACATACCTCGAATCGTATCAATCACAAATCTCGTCCTCGTGCCCCAGGCAATTCATATTATTAATCTCCTCAAAATGTATGACAATTCCAATTCAGTGAATTGAAAAAGTCCGAAAATTTTACGAAAGTATCAAAAATTTTGATACAGAGATGACAATACTAATGAAGCTGTGAGCTGAATTGCTATTTTCGAAGGTTTTAAAATTTAATGAAGAATAATTCCGTTTACACAGTCTAAAAGAAATTTAATGAAAATTTAAAAGTAACGATTATCGAATTTTGAGTGATTTTGACTTTTTTGCCAAAAATCATTTTGAAGATTGCCATAGAGGCGAAAACGCACGGTGTAGACAGCCGAGCTTAAAGAAGGGTTTAGTTGATCTGTGTACTTCATCCGTTGTTTGGCGTCGTAGGTAAACGTAATTAGTCACCTTATAAAATCATTCAAAATAAAACACTTTAAATTTTAGTTTTATATAAGTTTAATGATACAATCACTACCTTGTATAAAGACATTTAACAAATGTAGATTGAATATCGTTCATTATAATAATTCGCTATGTAATTTAAATAGAATAAACCTGTTCAAATCATATTCCAAAGCGTTACATAATACGTGTACATATTTCTATAAATGCTGACACAATAAAATGCAATATTTGTTATTGAAAAGCTGTTAATACAGAAAGCCAATAGTTCGTTAAAATATTTTGACAGCAATCATACAATGGTCTATGACGTCGGCCTGGTTTCAGTTCAAACGAAAATCGTACAAGATTTAGTTGTTACAATGCAGTAAGAATGTCGGAAAAAAAGTAACTGATAGAGAAATTACAGTGTAATAGCGAAACAAACATGTTTGCAATTGTTTAAATAAATATTATAATGACATTTAGAAATAATATTCAATGTTGTAAATTAAATAAATAATACATACATACGCATTGTATAGTCAAAAATCTATCTATCGCTTTTAACAAGGTATCTTAAAAAAATATATCCATATGTTGTATAATACTTACGCCAACTTCTTCGTTAGATAGCTAAATATATGTATGTACATTTCATAATAAGATTATGACGAACCGGACAAGACAGAGAATTAAACAACATATTTAGCGATTTATAATAATGAACAACATACGAATCAAAAGCGTTCGTTATTATTGCACGTACAGTATGAGTTTCTAATACATTAAATGACCCACGACACTTCATCATCGCCCTGTTTTCCCTCAACCGTCTGCAAATTGTCCCAACATTGTCATGAAAAAAAAAGAAACGAAAACACGTTTGCTTAAACCATTTTTGAGTGGAATGTGCTCAATATGACGCTATATAAACATTCGGAAAGAAATCTGCATTTAAGTTTTAGCTACATGGGTCATTCAACCACCAGTTACACCCTACTGTATGTAATTCATAATACAAATAAATACTTTTTCATGTATGAATAAATCAAAAATTGTAATAGGTATATTCATAAACAATGTTCATGAATCAGCTCTCCTTTTAAGGAGACGCCGCCCGTTTATGGTTCAGGCACAAGAATTGATTTTCCATTTTGGTTATCCATTGAATTTCATCTCAATGGTACATTCATCATCGCCGCTAACAATTTGCCTTCCTTTGCTTTCATTCTTCGGGGGTATAAATTAATAACTTACGTTTAATTAAATAGTTGATAACAATTTCATTTATACAAAAATGTCTGTTCTGCGATGCAAAACCGAACAACTTCGTGAAATCTTCATAATTCCAAGATTATCAAAATCAAGTCCTCTGTCATTCAAGTCGTTTCAGTCTCAATTGGACTTTCCTGAAATTAAACATTTTTTTTCAAATTAAATATCATTTCGAAATCGCATTATTTCTAAGGTAATTGATTTCAAGGCATAATTGTTTCTAAGGCAAATGGAAATATTTTATTTTGTGACAATGGAATTGTTTTCCACTTACTTCTATACTTTCCAAGTCCCCGGATTGTGATTCATGATGAACAGATTCTTCGGAATCATGATGATTAGCTTTGGAAGCATGCAGATTGCATTTCTCATGCAATTGCTCCCTCAGCCGATGCACCTCTTTCCGTGCTTTTTCACACTCTTCATCCTTATGTTTCACAGCGCTCTGTAATTAACCATTTTAACATTTAACAATTTGTCAAATAAGGTTTGAATTAGGAACCCTGGAATTACGCATTAAAGCGAAACCATTTGCAAGGTGTTTTAATATTATTTTCACCCGTCATTCAGTATGCGAATTGGAGGCAAAGTTCCATTGACACATATTTAACCGTAGTTAATTGTTCTTGGTATCACAAACTTGAATGTTTTTGTTCAAAGTCACGTTCAATCCCCACGACCGCGTGATTTTCTAATTTGTGATCTTTTAATTGATATGAAAAACGTTCGTTTTTAATTTTATAATTAATTATCGGACATTGAGTTATTCATGTACATGAATAACATGATAAGTTAAAGAGCATTTAAAATTCTGTACATACCAGTAAACTTGTCAGCTGTGACTGCAGTGTGGTAGCAATCGACTGGATTTTAGAAGCAGGTACGGAAGGCACATGATTTTGTTTCACTGGCAGCTCATTGCTGTTGCACGCTGGTTGTTTCCCGCCGGTGGCAGCAACAGCATCCGCCTCTGTTATGTTCAATGAGTCGTTCACAGCCGCGAGAAGTTTTTGAACTACAAAAAACCAAGGTTTAAAAACAACGAACATTTTGATGAAACTAATTTTATTTGATCCCTGTAAATTACCTTCATTCAGAGACGCCAACACCAGTTCACAGGATTCCACGTCGGTCTTCTTCTCGCCGACCATATCCACGATATCGCGATAGCTCTCGCGAGGAATACTTAACAAATCGGCGACCAGTACTTCCTTGTCGGCGAGCGCTTTCTTCACCTCCTCATCCTTGCGCTTGATTTTCTCTGTGACGAATAAAGGAAAACGACATTATAGAAAAATTCCCCAAAGAAAAGCAGAAATTTGAGTGCTACCTAGAGGAGTCAGAATAAGTTCAGCAGTGTGGACAGAGTTTTCGGCCACCTGCACCTCAGAAGGTTCGATCAAAGGCCAATCGTTTGCAGTTAGTACCACCGTACTACCTTCACCAGCTAAAATATCGAAAGAAGCCATTAGAACCGCAACAAAACACACAAAAACACACCCAGAAAGTGCTGTTTGAGGTGCAAAACAAATGTGCCGAACACGCCATACCTGAGTGCACCACAGGCGGGGTGACATCATCGTCGGGTATCGTCGATTTGTCGACGGCATCATCCTCCAAGGCGGCGCTATTTCGCTGACTACTACCACCGCTAGTGGTCGCCAACTCATTGTCGATGATCGGCTCTGTCTGTTCCAAGGATTCCGGCTTAGGCGCCGACATCTCCTGCGGTGCTTCCTCGCCCGAGTCGTGATTCCGCTCATTGCGTTTGTTCTTACCATCTTTGGACTTGAAAGGTTCACTGGCGTCCGCCAAATACTTGAACCATCTAAAATCAAGCAAAAAAAGGCGAGATTACGAATGGCACATTTCAAACGAAACTCGTGAACACCCTACTTGACATTATTGAACATTTTCTGAAACGTTACTGCGCAATTAAGCCTCAGGCTCAGGCATTCACAAAAACGAGATTGTTTGGTAAAAACCTATTTTTAGCGCATTACAGCCGCACATTATTCCTGCTTCAAACACGCCGAAATCTATGCGTATTGAGAGGGAAAAAGTTCAGCGGCATCTGCAGCCAATTCGAACACTCGGAAATCACGTTTTCTACGCGAATCTTTACATCACCAAACTTTACATTAAGAGCATCAAAATTGGTTAAATTATGATTAAAGATAACCAAAATTTAAACCTATTTTAAACATTTAGATTACAATACCTGACAATTACACTTCCACGTCGTTTTTCATTGCCACTGCCGTTGGGTAATAGTTGTTTAGTACCACAAGGCACATTCAAACTACCTCGTCGATGAACTGTCGTAAATAACTGTTTGGTGTCCTCCAGACTTAACGACTTACGTCTATCTGACATTTTATCAAAATGGAAATGCACTGAATAGTTCGCACTTTTAACTTCTAAATTGCATAAGCAAAAAACACGGCCAACCGAAAGAAAGAAACGCTAACAGCAACGCGTTTGAATGTTATCAGGAGTCATCAAAAATTTCTCCATACAATCCATTTCCAAATCATAGACCTGACGGGAGTGCAAACGCATGCACATTATTACCAATTGATGTTGAACAATGATTGAATCCGTGATTCAACCACTAAGTTTACAATCAAGACTCTAAATCAAGCTAAAATCAAACTGGATCTCGAAAATCTGGACAGTTTGCTTCAATTTATTCACTCATTTGCAGTGATTGAAAGCTACGTTTTGATTGCAGATAGTTTCACTCCAGTGCCTTGCAAATTTATTATTTTATTTATGGCAGAAAGTTAAATATAATGTTAACGTGTTTTCGCAACAGTCACTTTTCATAAACACCACACTACTGAAAGTTTATCCGAACAACACAAAGTTCCGTTTTACGTTTGCACTGTAACATAATAGTTAGCGAGTTAAATGTGAAACGGAGCGACCCCCGGCAGCAACTACGTACGAAATATGCATAGTTTTCTATTGTTATAAAGAAAGTCAGTTGTAATTTTGATGTGTTTAGACTGCTCCCGTTTGTGCGAGATTAATATCTGCCCACGATTATTAAACGCACAATATGCTTCATTCGTGTTTTAATTGCTGTTTTTTCAACGAATTTCCCTCAGATCAATGCGTTGTCACTTCACATCACGTTCCAATCCACTGGGCCTATTTTCCAGCAGCCCCAATAATAGATGACAAGAAAAATAACCAACGCCAACAACAATTATTCATCGATTTCTTTTACTCTATGCCTATTATTAGATGACACTAAATTATTGAATATGCTCGAGAATAACAAACACCGACAATTTCAAAATCAATATGGGGAAAACACGTAAACAAATGTAAAAAAATGGAGTGAACACTAACGAATCTCACGGAATACTAACTGCGACGAGTGAGAATACGATTGTCAGATTAATGAATCGTTCGTTAGAGCTGTATAAAAGTCCCACGAATTACAGCAGCTTTATATTATTTATAAAAAAGTAATGCCGAAATGTTTCTTGTCGGATTACGGTTTTCGATGCCAGGAAAAAGATTTCGACACGCGCATAGTTTCACAGAAATGTGTAAACTAGTGAACACTCAGCGAACGCACACGCATAGAACATACACCGGCGACATTGAAATGCACCCGTCAACGCACGCGGAAAAAGTGACCGACTAGATTCGCAAATTTCATGCAAAGCCGAACGGCTCGCCCGAGAAAAGTGCGTATTTGCTCGTGAAATCGCTTGTGTTTGCGCGTGTTGGTCATCACTCATAAAGCACAAGACCTTCACTTCATTATCCCAACAACAAACAGTCGTCCGGCGCCGCGATCTAAACAACATTTTAATTTGCGCCACTCGGGCGCACTTGATAATTTCTGAAACACGCATTTTTCTCGAAAAACACAGATAAATAAACAGGAAGCACCCAGCTTCGACCACCGCTACAAGTTTATGCGATCCTTCAAAGAAAACTCTCAGATTCTTGCCATTGGCACAAATATTTTCGCGTAAAAGGCCGGCCGGCGTCTTGAAGGCAACCGCCGGTAGACGCATCGAATCTATGCAAATAAATTACGTGCTTGACAAATAACGCCGCTATAAATTCATTTGTAGTCGATTGTACGCCTGTAAATATAGCCCTCCAACATTGTGTAATTTTCAGCTATTAATTCATTATTAGCGTCAGAACAACGCAACGACTATTAGGTTTGCATCAATGTTATTAGGGAAGTAAGCCATTAGGCAAACTGGTGCAACCGACCTAGTTTTCTAAATAAAGCTTATTCAAATTAGATGCGCGAAAAAATACAGAATGCAACTAATCCTAGCCGAAACACGTATCGTAATGGAAATTTATGACTTACGTTTTTCGCTCCGTCTCGTCGGGACATTGTATTTCAATCATTTGAATGTTGTTCTGTGCATTACTGAGTAGAAACAAACATGTCATATCTGAAAATGCAAACACGATTAGGCACGTGTGCCGTGTATGTACATGAGTGATATTAATAAAATAACGAGCGCATAAAAATGCGATAGTCAAACTTCAAATAGGTATTACCTGCGGCATTAGGCCGACAAATTAAACCCGAAAGTTTAATCACAGGCGTTTGCAGCGTCGTGTTTACGTGAAAGCTTTTCAATATAAAGCGGTCTCCTTCTTTGTGTAGTAGTATCACAGAGTCTTTTAACAATAACATGTGCACTGGAACAGTTTTGTTCTGTCTTTTTAACATCACGGTACCTTCGCGAACCAGTACCCAATCTAATGAACTTCCCTGGAACAAGAAAATTACAATTTTATTTGAAAAATATTAATAACAACAATAAGAAATGTTGTCCTTATTGATATTAGAAGTGAAAGTATGTTCGAATCATGGTAATAAATTGCAATCTGGTACTTCTGAATATTCTTACATAGCTATATAAATAAATGGAGCGGGCGAAGACATTTTTCGTGAATCGCTAATGACATTTAATAATTTACCCTTAGACAAGTTCAATCCCCATTGAAGTTCCTCAGTTTCGGAAAATTAAACATTACATTTGAACTAGAATAGACCGGGTTCACATACAAGATTGTAAACCTAAATAATAAAAGTCTCCCCTAAATAATTTCTTTCAATCTCAATCATTAAATGATTACATCTCTGCTTATACTTGC
The DNA here is from genome assembly GCA_027575185.1 of Mimaenictus wilsoni. Lineage (NCBI taxonomy): Eukaryota > Metazoa > Arthropoda > Insecta > Coleoptera > Staphylinidae > Mimaenictus > Mimaenictus wilsoni. Next base: position 30,088 of record JAODAC010001564.1, on the reverse strand, counting down.
TATCAAGGTTATGCAAGGACCGTTTACCTCAAACCTCAAAATGATCTTAAAACTGACTGCAATAGCACCTAATCATACTCGTTGCAACTTAAAATGCCATATTAAAAAATAATACGATTAAATCAATGTACTCTGAATTAGAAGAATTTAATTTTCCTCAAATTGATTATTGAATTATCATTTATATCATCAAACAAATTAAATGTCAATATATTGATATTAAAAGACAATAGAAGCGTAATATTTGATTTAGAACAAAAATTGAAAAAAGCTACATACCTTCAATTCATTAGGTATGATATCCAGGTGATTTTTAATCTCCTCGAGCCTGTATTGATTGTACGCTGCTGCTGCCGCTTCATTGGTAGTGAGTAGAATCCCACGGATTTTACTCAGAGCTATCTTCAAATTCTCCAGCTCAGTGGCGCATAGTTCAGGGTTGAGGCGCATCAGACTCTCCTGGATGTCAATCAGTCGCTCCACGAGCAATTTATACTTTGTCGTCCGCTGCATCTCCTGAGGAATAAGTCCCTGCAGCTGCAGTCGCCGACACAGATTGTTCTTCTCGCAGGAGGAGAGAATCGCGTCAAATTTCGAGTCCTTTTTGCGCTTCTCGGAGATCATCTCCAGCGCCATCTGCTGCTTCTCGCAAAATCGTGATACGGCCGAACAAAATTTGTTACCCAAATCTCCATCAAACTGTAACATTTTAAATAATTTTCAGAAAATGAGATTTTCAGACTTCAATACAATTAAAAATAATAATGAGCATAATAAAGGCTTAATCAATGTGATTGAGATTGAGGATATTAAGACCTACCAAACTGAGTAGAAGATCGCCAATGTCAGAGACCACGGGGTGTTCGGCACGTTTCCGCTTCATCGCCACGTTGAACAGATTATGAATGGCCAGCACCTCCGGCAGGTTGGCAAAGACTAGGTTCTGTTCCTGCTCGGTGGCGACCTTTGTTTCAGCGATGTGCTTACGAAACACCAAATCTAGGACCCGCAGATTTCGATAGTGTGACCTTTCCGTGTGAAACAGCTCTGAAAGTAGTAATCGTTAGTACTCTGCAAAACGATAAAAAGTAAAAAATAGCACACCGTTAATGACGTCCTGCCGCGCCATTTCTTTCGCATGCAGACCGGCCAATTGTTCCTCGGTGAGCGTGCTTTTCCAGTCTGGCGGATCGGGTTCCACGTCCAAATCGCTATCGTCTTCTACATTGCTGAAGCCCTCGATCGATCTGTAAAGAGGGACTTATTCAAATGGCACCCTGACGACGATGCATGCTGCAACAGGGAGAGAAGGCAAGGGAGGTATGGGAGGGTTGTGCTTACCTTGAACTTAAACTGCTACTCGAAGAACTGCCAGAGCGCTCTTGGAACGTGCCGGTCGATTCATTGTAATTGAGCGATTCGCTGCAAAACGCAATTTCAAAAATTAAATTAAGCACGTCGAATACGTGCCAGAGTTAAAGATTAAAGCGGACGCGAACGCACAAGCGTCACTTAGTGATTGATTGCTCAAAAATAGCATCTCAATACCCGAAGTTTAATGGGGTCGTAAAAAAACGCGACGAATGTCTTTAGGCGCAGGATCGCACACACACACACACTCATCAGAATGAAAGAGAAAAATCGAGTCTCACAGCTATTCGGAGATGTGTTAATTACACAAAACGGCTCTCTTTACAGATTTTCGAATTACCTTTCCTGGAAAGACGCTTTACGATTTGCTCTCACGTGAACAGGATGATTATTCACACTTGTGCATTCCATCATATCACAAAGGGGTTGCACCGCGTAAATAATGCACTTAAATTTCGGAGGTGACGCGCACGAAATTTAGTTGATCATGAATCGCGAAAGTGCACGTCGCGATTGATTAACAGGCACATATTGCGTTTAAATAGTAAAATAGTGCGGAAACGCAGAAGGCATAGCGATAGCGTTGATGTTCGTTCGCGTCGCACGTATTGTGGAAATGCGCCAAACGCACAGCAAGGAAGAATACACGGGCACACGGGCGCTCGCGGGGATGGGCGGCGATCCATACGATCCCGAAAAAGGGGTTGGCAGCCGCCGCGAGTGGAAAAGCGCAAGCGTGCTTTCACCTTCGCTGGGCTTTCGCCGCCACCGCCGCCGCCGCGCCGAAATGCACTAAGCACACGCGGCGGCGCGGCGCGCCAACCGAATGCTGCGTGCACCGTGTTACAACACAACACAGCCGAGATACGGCGTACAGTGGCAGATTTTTAGGATGGGAGCGGCCAAAAAGCTTTTCAAAGGCGTGCCTGAAGTTTTCAGTTATCGACAAGTATCAATAGTTATCGAAAGTGCTGATAATTACCGAAAGTATAGAAAGTATCGAAGTTATCAACAGTACCCATAAGTATCGAAATTATCGACAACTTGTTTCCATACTCTTTCTAAAAAACGATTTCTTAGGCATCTTTACGTATAGAGTATAATCTCTACAACATAATCCTTATCGTTAAGTTGTGAAATATATTCAACAAACATAGAGAACTGATAACTCAAAGCAATGAATGCTTTTATTGCAAATGATTTATTTGAGGCAATTCATCAAAACTTCTCTGGATATACGGCGTCAATATGTATAGATACAATCATTCGATTTTACTATAGATACTTTCTACACTTAAGAATATTGATTGATATTGATGATTAATAAAGGAAACAAGATAAAAGTAAATAAAACATGGAATATATGAAACACAACATGAATATGTTTCAAAACGCGCATGTTCAGGTTCATTTCCGCTATGTCCAAAGTTATCAAAGATCTGTATCAAAAATTATAGTTTCACTGCGTAATGACACTTTTAAAGAGCATTTTCATATACTTTTGGCCACAAACGCCTTGTAAATACCCAGTGTACAAATACAACGAACAAACTGAATGGTGGCAAGACAGCTGCCGAGAAACGCAAATTTCGAGCATACAAGTCTACTCTAACTCTATATACAGTCGATCGACAGCCGCTCCCTCCATTCACACAGAATAGGACATCCTCAGACCGATACTCACCCTGAACGTAGAGGATCGCTGACGTTGCGCTTCTGCTTGCGATTCTGCAACGGAAACAATCGAAATTAGTATGCCGCACACGCATCGTGCATAGCAAAAAATCAACAATATCATTCAATTGCCAGTGTACACATAACGACGGCGACGCAAGGAACATATGTGAAAGCCTTGTTCCAGATACAGATCAGTAAATCAAATGTCAGTCAAACAGCCCGCGTGAACTTTACGGCCCGAAGATTGAACGCGATGCCGCCAGATGCGTCGAAATGGGCTTCCCCAGCTTTCTGAGCAAATATACAACCGAAGGATAAAGGCTGGCGAAATAGTGCGCATTACAGCAAAGACAATAAGCATAATCATCATCGCCGGGCAAACATTCTTTACCATGTCAATATCTGCCAGTAAATGTTTCGCAACTAAATATTACGTTATATATGAGCAATACAGAAAGGAAAAACATGCGAAAATGTTTTCCGGGTGCTCGGGAAATGTCTATAGAGCAACAAGAGCACGTTATAAAACAAGGCATGTGTGCATGTTTGAAATAATATAATAAAATAAGTGGTTTCGTACGTTTTTTATTTGTTCGATGCGCCTTATCAGAAAGCAATTAATTTACCCTGCACGGTGTATAAAAATTGTTATACTGATTTCAAGGGGCATTTAAACGTGTTACTGGCAATGGAACCGTTGGTATTTTTCGCTATGTTGGTGTTGATATTGGGCGGTAAGTGTATAAATCGTATACAAACATTAAATTGTCATATTTATGCTTTTCAACTTTGAATTAGTTCAATAAATTTGTACTTTTAGCTGTATATTTGGCAGAAGCTAATGATGAAGAACTAGGCGAAGATTTTCATCGTGACCTTGAACGTAGAATTAGAGAATTAATCGATTTTAGGTCGTAAACGATTATTTCTTTTATATTATGGGAAGAAATTAAAATCCTTTTAGTATATATTTACAAATCAACAGTTTCAGAAGATGATATGGTTATTTCTTGGGAAATATGTTTGATTTTGGTTTTAAAAGAATTGTGAATGTAAGGAAAATGTCAATTAAAATAGAATAAAACGATTAATCGCGTAAAGTGTTTTCTTTTTCAATTTCTCTTACACTTTCTTGCTTTTCAGTTTGATTTTATTGATAACTATTGTCTTGAAAAGAAAGTGTATTTAATTACTGATCGATTCTGTACTTACAAGATTATATGTACCAATCTTCTCAGTATTGTCCATTTAATGTACCCAACGATTATTTTAAGAAACGATTTCATTGGTAAGCTTGTTACATTAACCTACCTATGAATTTGTTTGTTATCATCGACCTAACCTCTTTATAGATAACATACTTTTTATAAAATTTTAGCTGTATATTTAGTAAAACCTAATGATGCAGAACTAAACGTGGATTTCAACCAACTCTTGAACATAGAATTCGGGAATTAATAGAGTTTAGCTCTTAAAATATAGTTCCCTTTACAATATTTGAAGTCATTGAAATATATTTAAAATATGTCTAATAATATATTTTTTAAATATGTTTAAATTTGATTTTAGAACTATTTACAATGAAAATAAAATGTAAATATAATAAGAGCAATATATTATCTAATCCAAAGTATGTTTTCATTTCAACGTCTCATACCTTTTTGAAAAGTTTTATTTAAGCAGAATATTATTTATCTAATCATAGAGATTATTTAAAACTCACCTTTTCTGAATGTTCCTTAACACTCTCCGATCGGTTGATATTATTCTGTCTTTGTTTGTTTCCAGTATTGGAAGCAGGTAGACTCACCACCGAACTAAAAATAAATTCAAAAAATACTCATAAAATTAAGTTATAACAAAGTACAAATAAAACGCAGTTATTTTAAATATCTGCTGATGCCCTTGAGCTGAGTGATTTGAGCTCAGATATTTCACACAAACCATAAATTCGCTTCTATTCAATAAATTAAAAATGCACCTTTAACGCTTGTTCAACCCCTTCGACGTGTGGTAGGACATTTTCCATGTGTTGGCCAAAAATCACTATCTTTCACAGCCAGCAATTGAGGTACAAGAAAGTACATAAAATCAAACGCGCCCAGTAAAATTAGAAATTTGACAGGCGTGTTGATAAGCAAATCACCGCCAAACTTGAAATAAATTTAAAAAAACTCATAAAAGTGATAAAAATGCACAACTAAAACACAGTCGTTTTAAAAAAATCTGATGACGTTCCCAATTAGTCGAATGACTCAAAAATTACGCACAAAACCATAAAAGTCGCCCCCTCAACACATTAAATAAAATTAGTAAAACACCTTCTCAACCGCTTGTTCAACCCTTTCGTCGTGCTGTAGGACATCTTCCGAATGTTGACCAAAATATCACTTTCCATCACCGCCTCATTGAGGCACACGAAAGTACAAAAAATCAAACTCGCACAGTAAAATTAGAAATTTCGACAGGCACGTTGATAAGCAAATCCATGGAATCGCGGCCGCTGCTCGATGCCCGACTGCAAGCGCGATTTGCTTTGCAAGTTCCGCGCCGTTATCACGCATTTGAGTGGCGATAACCGGATAACCACGTATCCAACAACACGCAGATAATGAGTGTTAGGTGCGTTATATAATGGCGGAGAGTAGAGTGAAAAGTAGGCTGTAATTTTTGAGTATTTTTACTGCACGTACCTTCGAACGGGCGCGTTGTCCGCTTCGGCATCGCCTTGACCTTGCACCTCCGGATCGCGCGACTCCTCGCGAAACGCATCGGGACGTCTATCCGAAGGCGTACGCGTCAATGGATTTCCGGGTTTTGATTCTGTAAACAATAAATGCAATTTGAATGGCAGGTAATTTTCACGGAAGCTAAGCGGGAGCAATTTACATATTTCATTGGCGCATGTGTGCCAGTTTTACTCAATTTCGTAGGTGAGAGACTCATGACTCATTGCAACAGATGATGATTGTTTCACCTGATTTTGAATTCACTTGCTGAATTGAATGTGCGAGGTATTACAACATAGTATTAAATAGTTTACAAACCGTTAGATTTCAGATGAGAATGTCGCGCATGATTCATCATTATGTGGATACACACACGCTTTGTCATGGTAATTTGTTTATAGTTCTAGTTAAGAGTGTTTTCTATACGATGCCTATATAGTTAATTACAAGTTATTTACGTAATTCATTTAATTTCGTTTTCTTTAACCTAGATATTTTAAGTGGTTGTTATTTTCCTGCATATATGTTAATAAACTGTAATATTTTTCAACATTTAAATGCGATAAATTATATTGGACAATTAAGAAATTAATTTTAATGGGAATAAATCGCCGCATAATTGAATATATTTGAATTTCATAATAACCGAGAACATTTTTGTTACGATTGGTGCAGGTCTGACAATATTATAATAATAATAAGGAAACCTTTATTGGCATTGCCTCTTATCTGATACTTCCTTGTACAATTAAATATTACACTTCAAAATATTATAAAATATTATAAAAGGTGTCTATTCTTTGATATAGGAAAAATGGAATATAGAAAGGATAGATCTTCATTCTTAATCATAAGTATTCATTTTGACGTTCCTAATTGTCAGTCAGGGGTGATCTCGAAACAAACTAAGCAGAAGGAGAAGGAAGGATAAGGAGAAGAATCAATTGCTATCACAAGTCTAGAGTCATAGTCAATTGTGGGACCATGCTCAAAGCAGGGGCAAAGCACCTGAGTGACGTTAAAAAAACAACTTCTGTCAAATCAATGAAAGTAAAACTTCTCAGAAGTATTAGAAATGTTCCTTCGACCTTAAAATGTACTGAAAAAGAGAAAAGGTCCTTGATTCTATTATGTAATTTCAAAATATATCCTTGGAAATATATAAAAATGAAATTATATTCATAAAAATTAAAAAATTATAAATACTTTTTGTATATAAAAGAAATTCCCTGTCCTAAATACTCAGGGAAAAGGAATTTTCTAAATACAAGAAATACAATTCTCATAATCAATACTCTATTCAACAAGACCATTATAGGACTTAATAACTGCGCTTACAGTTACAAATTGCATCGAACTGATGCAGCAAACCATTAAAAACGCTGAATTGCCTGCAGGCTGCTGCTGCAAGTTGATGTGCAACCCGTTCAGTCGTGCCGAAAATTTGCGCACGCCCACAGAAAACAATAAGTGACTGGGTCAATGCACTTCTGCGCCTCCTCAAAAATCCCACATCCCACCCCGCGTAAAATGCGTTAAAATTCACCACAATTACCTGTAATACTGACACTGGGTATGCAGCTCGTTCGCCGATTCATGTTGTTGATGTACGCGTTCGCCACGTTATTATTCAGCGTATTGATGAAGTCCTGCGATCCGAACGACTTCAATAGCGCCACTTTGCTGTTCGTGTAATTGTTCTCGAACGCCATAAAGTCAAACTCGTCGTCGACGGACTTCGTATTGCACGAATGCTTCGACTTTCCGTCCAAGACTTTGCGGCGCGAACGCAGCATGCTCAAATTGATGGCACTACTCGACTTGGATTTCGCCAAAATGGGCTTCTCATCCGGCACGACGATCACATCGCTAATGGGCATCTTTTTCGGTGTAGCCAGCATGCTGGTGACCATATTGCGAGGCCGAGTAAACTCCAAATTCGACGATTGCCTTAGCAGTCTAAAATCGAAACTTTTTCGTTCCTCTGGACCATTATTCGTCTCTTTGAGTCCGGCTTTATTCTTTGACTTTTTCTCCTTCTGCTCCCGAATATCAGGCATGGAGGGATGGACGCTCACCCCATTCTCGGTCTTCGTCTTGTAGATTCTACTCCTCACACGTTTCAGCACCGAATTGGGCGTGAGATCCGTAGGAACTTTATTCTCACAGGGCTTGGTGGCTTTAGGCTTTGCCAATTTTGATTCGGACCGTTTGACGGCCTTCTTCTCAGCCTTTTTATTGCCCCCATCCAGGAGCATCACATGCCCATTTTCATTAATACCAAACTCAGACATCTTTACAGGTTCTGGGCCTGTATCGTCCACGCTGCTTTTGCCTAGAGAATGTCGAAAGAGGTCGCTAAAGCGACGCTTCTTCTCCTTATGCTCAGCGTCCTTGGCAGCCGTGGCGTTTGTCATGAAAAACCCACTGTGTGCCCGTGACAGTGTGTGTTTCACAGGCTCCGCGTCCCGAATGCCATTCACGAAATTGTCATTCACTATACTGTCACTGTAGCGTTTCGTTGGATCCGCTGGTAGTGTCCCACCATCGTCAGGTTTCTTCCTCAGCACCACATCGGCGATGGCGCCGTCGTCAACTTCATCAACACCAATCTGCTTCAGCACACTTTCAGGCGCCTCGTCCCTCTTAACAACATCAATCTGTTGCTTACAGCATTCTTTGATGTCCTCAATCAAATCAGGCGCTTTTTGATCCACCACGTCTTGCTGGATCCGTTTTCCGGCTTTCGACTTATTACTCGCCTGTTTCGCATTCTTTTTCGTATGGTTCAGCTGGGTATTATTAACCGGCTGTGACGTCACTGCGTTCGCCTCCTTCTTATCCGTCTTGCGCTTCCTCTGGGACTTGGAGTTGTTCGTGGTCTTGCTTGAATTATTCGCCGAGTGTTTGTTACGATTATCCGCTTGTTTCGACCACATTTTGCACTTTTAGAAACTAGAATTAAATTTCAAATCGGCTTTTCGTCGTTTCTTATCGAACAACGATTAAACCTTGTGCCATCTTCCAACGCGAACTTTGCAAACACTTTCGTAAATCTACGTAAAACCCATTGAACCGGATTAAGATAGAAAACCAACGATTAATCGACACTAAACTAATGCGTAATCAAACATATGTCAAAATATGATGATCATGCGCTATTTTAATGCAGACTATGCACATCTACACTGGCCACTAATTGATGACTACTGAAGCGCAAGGGTTCGGTAAAGCGTCCGAAAACTTAATACGAAAACAATCTGACGTCTCCTCTACTAGCGAAAAAAAACATACGCCCGCATCCGTTGCTACTGCTACTGCGAGACTGTTGATTGCTGCTGGCGCGCGGTTTCTGATCGCACAAGGCGCAAAATGATTTAGCCACATGTCGTGTCGACAAATAAACAGTTTTTTATTTATTTGCATGTGCAACTAATTCAAGAACACGCGAAGCGCATCATCCAACCCACCAACCAGCCACAGCCAGAGCGTGTGTGGTAATATTTAACAAAATTTATGAGTATGGAGAATCCGAACAGAGTTATCGATAGAGGAGAGAGATGATCAACTGTAACCCGCATGAGTTAATGTGGTGGGTGATGATGGAGAGACGAGAGTCGAGGAAAAAATATTTACAGAGTTTTATGCCAGGTAGAGCAAAATACGAACATGTTGTAAACTTAACAAACGCGTGTAAATAAATGTGCCATTGACTTTATGCAAATATTTTCTCGGCATGTTTTAGTGTAGACTTAAACAAGGATTGAATTCTTGGAATTGATAAAAAAATGTTTGAGAATATAATTTATAAATATGTTCGCTTTGCAAGTAAGAGGTTATAAATTCAAGTTAAATTTTCAAAACTTCGTATCTTTTGTAATATTCCCGGTTATTTCTCCATAATTCATGATTTTCGTACGATTCCACTATTTTCTATTGATTCTAGATGAATTGATGATATTCAATTAATATTCAATAAGGTTGGTAAGATTTTGGCGGCTTGCCGCGTTGTGGGGCTCGGTGCTCGTTAGATCACCGCAGTTAAGCAACATTGGACGTAGCTACGCGTTGGATGGGTAACCACTCGATCTCTCCATTCAACAAGCGGCTGCGGCGCCGCAGTGTCCAACATTACATTCGCGCTCGTAGCTAGTGACGTTTTGCAATTTTCGAGGAGTTCTTTTGCTCAAGATTTTTCATACTATATATGAAGCTATGAAGATGAAACAAACATTAAAATGTTCCCCATTTCTTCTACTTTCTCATGGTATCAAACATATTTCAATTGGATAATGATAAAACTATTTAATACTGCTCTTTAAAATGAGCTGTTTTATGAAATTTTGAATCTGAACTTCAATAGGGGTTTTTCATCCTTATCCGTCAAACAATATGCCACATATATCAATTTATTCCCCTTTTTATGTACTTTAACATGGTATTAATATTTTTCTCATCCGTTTTGTGCAACTACCGATTATACCTTGTTATATAACATATTTCATGCAGTTACCGGTTGTTTTCTTACAAATCAGAAGATTTGGGGAACATTTTGACGTTTGTTTCATCTTCATACCTTCATATTTTGTATGAAAAATCTTGAGCAAAAGAACTCCACGAAACTTGCGAAATGAGCGCGCGCTCGTAGCGAGCGTAACGGGCGAATAATTTTGGCCCACATTTGCCCACTGTGCGCCGTCCGCGAACTCCTGACTTCGCGGTAAAAACGCGAACGAACGTTGGGTGAACCGCTTGCAACGGTCCCCGGAAAAAAAACTCATATGCACTGTGTTCAGAGCGGTGATCAGGCAATACCACATAGATGAGTGGAACGTCAAAAAGAGTTTGTGGAAAGAATTGCTCTTTACTCTCTTTCATCATAACAATCGCCTTCTTTTTATAGGTTTCCAATAAGTGAAAACTTAACTTGAACAAACCCTTTTAGTTTAGACCAGGATCAGTAGACAATTTCGCTAAAATGTATAATCATTTTGAATAAATAACTAGAAGTCAAATAATCATACTTTGATCATTTTTACAAGTTAATTTTTAAACGTCAATCAAAAATAAATTTAAAAAATCAAAGAAAATGGCTTATCACTGAAATAATGCAAGCCCATACAATGCAATGCCATCCAGAAAAGGAAAATATGTCAAGTTCGTTAAACATCTGATTGATGACTCACCGAGCGTGCGCGGCAAACACGCAATGCGCAGTTTTATTTACGAGCTATATTTGTGTACATTCAAATGCAAATAATTTGCGATAAATTCAGTCATGGCGCGGCGCGGTATGGCGGGAGAGCCTTGACTGTCGCGTTCCACGTTTTTATTTCACTAGCCAATACAACATAGAATAAAAAAACATTTCCATATGCACGGAGATAGGAATGTCTCGATAACTACCGCAAAAACTTATTCACATCAGCGTCATTTTCGTCCGAAACGCAGCGCAAAATGACGCAGAGGATTCACCACAATATCCGCCTGCAAACATCAGCCAAACATACATTCATACGCGGCAATCAATGGCTTCATGGCACTTAGAAATTAAACGCTGTTTGCCAGCAAACGACAAAAACGTAGCAATTGACGAAATGATTAAGTAAGTGGTCAGCGCTTCCGGTTTCGAGGACGGGTGTGAGCGCGTGGGCCCCAGCTGGAAGACGTAGGAATTGCGATGAACGGAAGATAAACGACATCTTAATCTAGAAGCAAGCTATTCTCACTGATTTTTATCAGAATCAGTGAGGAGGTAGAAGTTAAAAGTAAGTTCGACGTACATGGTTTCAATGACCGAAATAATTTACATTTACTACGTTTAGAGCGTATAGATTGCTTTGATTGTACTTAAGCATTTCCCTATTTCGGATGTACGAATATGAACTATTTTTAGCCCTTATGCATATTTAATGTAGTGAATGATAAAGTGCGCAGTACGTTCGTTGTTTGTTATTTGCGCGGTTTTTAGGTCGCGCGGAGTGTTTGTAGAATTCCGACATAGATGCGATGATAACAAGGCAATCACTAAGTAATCTATTTTCCTAATAAAAGCGTATTAAAACTCATCGTTGCAAAATTTATAACATCAATCTTTGGTAAAAATTAGTCTTAGGTATTAGTATTAAATTTAAAGAGGAACTAAATTCGATGTTGAAAGACATGCTGCCAACTTCCTATCAGCGAATTTTAATCCATTTTGACAGTCAGGATTAATTGCAAATAAGCATAAGTCCCTTAGAAATTATACATACAATTCCACTATAAATTTATGATTGTATGTTGATAAAGCCTAACATAGTATCAAAAAGGAAAATTTCCAGTTGTCATACTGAAATTGTTCAATGCATTTCGCAGGCACGTGTCTACTGATAAAGTCGTTGTAAATACATGATAGGAATAATTGTAAGTAATGGCTATAAGTAAACTTCCAATTTCTACCATTAAGGAGTCCATTTTCAGAAAAAAACGCTTTTAATTTCAATTAGGACACAAATTTAAAAAGTGTACGTAGTTTCCACACTCGGTTCATTACAGTGTAGTATCAAAAAGGATTTTCCTGATGTCACATTGCAATTGTTCAATGCATTTAAAAATAAAATTGGTCTTCATGAAGAATCCCTTGCAAATTATATAGCTCTATTTTATTACCTTTCACTTTAGATTTGCGCATAGAAGTAGAACTACTGATAACGAAAATTTTCCAATTGACACGACCGCAGTTTACAACGCATTTGACACAAATATAATGATAAAGCAACCTCGTCGCCGTAAACACAAAAGTTTCAATTTTAATCAATTATACTAAACATCACTAAATCCAATTAATGTTAATACTTGTAAGATTTCGTTTGCAAGTATTAAAATTTAAAAACAAAGCCACAACTTAAAATAGAAAAAAAGTTGTCTCACAATGAAATCCAAACCAGACGTGAATAAGATAAAAGTCATGTTTTCACAGACGTTTAGCGCGAACATGCTAATTTCGTAGCAGTACACCTTGCATGGTGCACGCCGTATACCAATCAAGCCATTCTGCTAACTCCTATCGCAAACTAACGATAAGCATGCGTATAAAACGTAAATATCACTAATTGATATGAACTTGCGCGTACCACGACCGCGTCTAATTTGTATTCTCAATATACTTTCATATCTCTTTACTACCTAGGCAAGTTTGAACCGCTCTGCGCCGGCGTGTTGCAATCATGGCGATAATATACTTCAAAGTCACCGAACAATCGCCTGGATATCAGATTCGTGTTTTTCAGAGTTTTAACATGATAAATCCATTCTGGATAAGTAATTGTCAACTAGAATTGATCTAGGTATTCACAGCAGTTTCCCAGCTATTTTCCAGGGTTTACATTAATTGTTTTCGGGTGTTTACTGTCTGAATGATATTCATAGCCGTCTCTGGGATGAATTTTGGCATCAAGGAAACAACTATGAACAGGCTGTTGTGTGTGTGATTATTTTTCATATTATTGTAATATTTATGATACGAATGGTTTGCAAATTTAATTATCGTGTGAATTTCGGATGAATGTTTATTATATTCGTGTGTTTAGAGTTTTTACAGCTGAGCTAAAGGTAGTTCTTGTTTTTTTTTCGTAATTTTTGTTTTCAATAGATGTCTGTTTTTTTGTATTCAATATTAGGGCAAGAAAGCAGGAGTTTGATGGCATCGTAGTATTGTTTAGATGAGTCTTTGCTTTCGAGAAAATCTATTTAACTTAGCTATCTCCCATAGTGATTTTTTGTACACAAGATAAAACTCTTCAAGTTAATGTATCCATGCGAGATGCACACGAATGGTAGTTCGTCTCCCCATCCCCATGTGTAGAATTGTATACAGTAGGAATTTTGTAACTTGTTTTGGTTTTTGGAAAAATATATTCAGTCTTAAGCCTAACTTGGTGGAAGCAAGCTTGAGCATAACTTGGTAGACTTTGGTTAGGTTAGAGTTTCGACACTCCCTTGTTAAGGTACCCCAGCCAAGTGGTTGCTTTTCTAAGTTGCGAAACTTAGAAATAATCCATACTTTGCATCCGGACTCCGATCCTTAACAAGGCTAACAAGTGAAACCCAGTCACTGTTGAAATTATTCAAAGCATTAAACTGATTTTCAAAATCATTTTAATGGTATTGAATATATTTAAAAAATTACTGCGCAAAAAAAGTGAAAATGCATTCGTATCGAAAAAATTGGCAAATATTTCCACGTCGCAAAACCGCCGGCATTTCCAGCACTTAAAATGTTTGCAAAAGCTACTCAGCCAATCACGCACGGCGCGGCAGGCGCATTAAACAATTTAATTGCACGCCGCGTTGCATTGCTTCAACGTTCGTCATCTCATATTTCTATTGCTAGGCGAAATATAACACGGCGTTCCGCACGATTCCCTATTTTCTATTCTATTCCATTATACGAATTCAATGAATCGGGAGCCAGACAAAATATGAAGGCCTGCAAAATATGAAGAAAAATATCTAAACTCCAGATAATCTACGATAACGTCATTCAGGCAGCGTTGAAAAGACGGCCGTAATGCTTAATCTGGCACACAAAGACGCCAGCGTCGCCGGTACGATTCGGATTGTTATAAATATCACGGCGGAAGTAATACTTCCGCACGTAACGCCATGGCATTGCGTGCGAGATTGGCGCAGGCCCTGAAAACAAAACGCTGCCAAGCTGCCAATGTTTTATGCAACACGCATACCAACGCACAGCACAGTAGAGAGACCACACAGCATTGTTTATCGCGATTCGAAATCTTGGTCCTTGCACTTCAGTAGTCTGTGTATTCATTTAGATTTATTTGCAAACAGCAAGACGATAGCATGGTAGCATAACAAACGACAGGAGCGGGTGTATATAGAACTTCATAGAAAATAAACGTAAACTAGTTGTTGATAAACTACGGCTACTGTAATGACATATAATTAGAACAGCGTTAAATTCTAGAGTTTTATACATATTCATCGCACATTTTTCATAATTCATACCTTTTCTAGTAAAGTACAGTTATTTAATTTTATTGTTTTGAAATTTATGAGGAACCTAATGAAAAGCTAAGAATATTGATAATAGAAACAATAATAGCGAATGTATTTCCAAGAAAATAAGCATAAACTAATTACTGATGAACTACAAGTACTGCAATAGCTGAAATTTAGAACGGAATATATTTCTAAAGTTTTATACATATTCAACAGATGTTTTATTTTTAATTTTTGAAATTTAACAGTGGAAATTTAAGATACCTAAATAAATCCTGAGAATATTGGCATTACAAACGATACGAGCGAGAATATTTCCAAGAAAATACATATAAACTAATTATTTATAAACTACAATTACTGCATTGGTTGATATTTGAACTGTATTCTCTTTCAAGACTTTATAAATATTCATCGCATATTTTTCATTACTTATACCCTTTCTACTAGAAAATGTATAAATAATGTATGTCAAATAAATAAATATGAAATTCGTTATTTTATCAATATTCGGTTTTAGATATATAAAATTTTGATCATTTTTTTGGCATGTTACATTGACCCAAGTCTAAAAAGCCCCTAAAATAAGTATCGATCTATGAGTATTTGAAATAGATGTATTGGAATATAATTACTAGATATATGCAAAATAGGAAATATCGATATTTCGTCTGCTTTTGCAGTTTTCGCAGACGACTGATTTCAATGTATTACAAACGACAGTATTTATTTATTTATTTCCCTATTACATTCCAGGCTATGAATAAATTACTTCCAGAGGTTTAGGAATTTAAAATGCTTTCTTGCAAATTGTTTCCTGTTGGAATGTCTTTATGGTTTTTGTTTGACTTACCAAATGGACTACTGTGTCATTAAGTCTATTCAATTGCTTTTCAATGTAATTGATCATATTAGAAACTAGTTACTATTGATTGGAATGTATTGATCAGCCTTCTGAATTTTGATATTCTGACCATTTTGCTGTGATTCTTCGCTGCGAATTTAGTCTCATTACTTCAAAGAACACCCAGAGAAACGTATCGCAACAAATTTCTAGTTGATATTCTTCAAATGCAAATGTCAAGTACCTTATCCATTTAAAATCTTATCCTTGTACATAAAATTATTTGCTATAACTTTCCATTCTCTAAACTATAGACCCACTTCTACACACTTTCTTATAATTACAATCCTTTCTGAGATACACTTTGATAATGTCTAGGTATTTTAAAATGAAGATGACAATGTGCCATGGTTATGATATGAGATTTAGGAGTTGCCTGGAAATGACTGTGTATACCAGATTTAGTTTCTTAGTAATATAATCACCTATTTAAACAGGTACGACCATATCATTTAATTTTTTAGAACTAGACAATTCACTATATTTGTTTGTTCTCCAATAAAATGATTGCAATCTAAAACTATTCGATTCAATTTGTTTCTTACTAAAATGCATGTTTTTACAATTACTCAATGAAATTCCAGACATATTTGAAGAGCGTTTCCCCGAGTTGCCAAAGAGTATTCATCGTCAACAACTATAAAGCTAGCATATTTGCTATTTCTAATTAAGTTAATCCTGTTAGAATCCATTTAGAATTACAAGCATAGCACCATTGTCGAATTGGCATAATTGCAACGACGTTTCACGCTGTTTCGCCTGTCGCCCAAAGCCGCACCGAGCCCCTTGCCCAGCTACTCAAAAGTATTCCAACACGCGTTCAGCAGCAATAAACAAAGGCGAAATAAAACGCACGAGCCCGACATTGCACAAACACACACAGGCCGGAGAGAAGGCCCACAGAACACGGGCCGGTTCGCTTATCGCGAAACTTGACGCGTTAGCCAAAGCGTGTAAACACACGCGCCTAGCGTACGACCTGATACAGCCACACACGACGACGATGGCACAAAACGCATCCAAATATATATGTAATACGTATTACTACAATACACACATGGGGGACGGCCGAATGAATTTTGTCAGCGTGAATTGAAATGAAAGCAAGTCGAGTAAGCGCAATCGCGACAACGTTATGCAACGATGCGGTAACACAACTTTCGTCTTGCTGTAATCCTTGTTCTTCTTCTTATTTTTAGCATGGGGTACACCCTCGCCATGCCAACAAGTGTAAATAGGTAATTCCAAGATGTACGCGTTGGAAGATGGCACATTCATTGATGAACGTCAACTCACGTTTGTTTAATATTAAAAACTGTATACACTAGTAAAAAACACACATTGGATGCTGGTAATCGCGGCACAGGCAGAAGCTCTTGATGTCTTCAGGGGTTCAGTCACACCGCGTCGTGCGCGCACACGACCACGCCGGGTACCACACGCAACTGACAACCCAACATCGCGGTTGGTTTCGCTGTTGTGTGCGCGCGCGCATCGAGCTCAGCAGCTTGCCACTTGCACCGTTTGCAAGCGCGATGTCGAAGGAACGAGTTAAATGCGACCAAAGCAATAATAAAATGCAATGACTAACAGAAAACACAAACACAACAGCCAAGAGGAGCGGGGCAACGGCACTAGCTCTCATTTGTGGTACGCGGGGCCTCGGGGACGGGGACGCGCACGTAGTGTACCCACTCGTACGTAGTGTGTGTCCGATTTGGTACCACTTACTCGCAAGTGGTACGAACAACTGGGGAACCTGCGTTTGTTGAACGCGACCGAGTGGTCGAACAGGTACACATACACACACTGCCTGCCACTGCTGCTGCTTACTAGTAGTACACCTTGCCACTCCGTGCACCGGTGATGACACATCACGCGCAACACCGAATTCCAGCACCAACGCTTACAGCAGACAATGGAGCACCAGGCATGGTAGGGTCGCGCGCGGGTGGAACAGTGCGAATATCCGAGGGACACGATCCGTCCCGGTCCCGACCGACACGCCAACGACGAAGAGCGAGTGTCTGTCTAACGTTGCAGGGCCAACTGTCCTGCCACAAGTCCGAACCCGCGTGTTCTGTCGACGGCGAGATGCAAGAGGTCTCGAATGTTTTTCGTGCCCCCTACTTCGGTCGTGTGCACGTTGCAGTCATGCAGCCATGATGGCCCCAGTGAGTCGCTGCAAACCAACTGCCACCCCAACTCCACGGAAGACAGACAGAGTTGCAGTTGCTGTTCGCAGTCTTGCTCTTCGTCGCACTCCAGTTGTTTGCACGCCTCCACCACAGTTTCACAAAACCCACGGGCCCAGGGCTCGTGAGGTTCGGTTACTATGGTGGCGAGACACCACAGCCAGTCATAACATTACGCTTGTTCAATTTCATGAAAATTTCCCGTACACCCGCGGGCAACTGTGTAAACTTTACTTACTAGCCAGGCAGCCCCTAGCTGAAAATATTCTCTATTTGCATTCCTAAAATTACATTCAACTTTATCTTCAATAAATGTAAGTAAATGTATGTAACAGCGGGACATTTAAATTTTCCAATTGGATGTATATGTGGTTGCATATAGTGTAAGTCTATATTTGCTGCACAGTAAAAGCTGCTTATTAGCACGTCATTCGCGTTCACCATTTTCACTATTCGCGGATTTAAAAATGCCACCTAATTCCTATATTCACGGCTAAAAATGTCTTTATTCACGTTTTTTGTGACTGGTTTCGGAATTATTGTATATGAAATATCGTTACTTATATTAATACACATACTATTTTTAATCTCAGATTTTGTTGTCTGTTCTTAGTTTTTTCTTCTGATTTTTAAATCACTGTCTAAAAACTCGTATCAGTATGTTCAATTTTGAAGTGTTGACTCGGTAGATTGACTCATGTTTATCAATAATTGAGTAGTGCAAATAATTTTATCAAATTCTCTCAATTGCAAAATATCCAACACATCACCACATATCACCAATATTATTTTTTCCACAATGAATCAGTTGGGTAAATGTAAACAATTCAAACTCAAACAGGATATACATTTCAGGATTTGCGTATTTAGTTGGCAAAATTGTTTAAACCCCTCCGACATTATGTCAATAACGAAAACTAACGCTTTTTAATGAAAATTTCAGTAAAACCAAATATCAAAATTAAAGTTGATGTATATTGGGTTGTATAACGTTGTTCAAGCTTATACATTCAGATTGGATACATCTAGGATTGTTTAAAATTACAACGTTCACATAAAAATTCAACTGACTAAAAATAAGCACCGAAAATACGAAATGTAATTAAATGATGTTCCAAAAAAACTATGTTCCAAGCTAAAAATACTCGTTTTACAGGGAGGCAGGCAGTCTTTGGTGGGACCAAGAGAACTTTCCCCTATTTAAAGGGGCCTGATGATGCTTGCACCTGGTCGAGTGAAGAATTGTCAGTCCCAAATGGTCTGACTGAAAATCTATTAAATTAAAGTTTCGAAAAAAAACATATGCATTGGTGGAAATCGCCAATGGATCATTTGCACGGCATCACCTATTCTTAGTCACACTAATGGTTATTACTGATGTCTTTTGGCAATAAACGCGATGATGACCGCTACCCGATTGCTAGTCGCTAGTGACAAACGCAGATAAAAATACTCGTGGCGGACGCATAAAGAACGCACTCACGTATCTGCGCTGGCTTCTTTTTTGTTATTGTCACGCACATCGTACGCGTTGGAAGGCGGGCGGGTTTGGTGTTTGCTGGCGGTTAGCTGGCATCAGCATTCGGGACAGCAGGAAGTTTCATTCAGTAATTGGATCAAAATGTCGAGTGATGCGACACGTGCCAAAATTTATACCGTCCGACGACGATGGCGACCGACGCTAGTTAACATTTCTCAGAGTGTACCGTTTGTGCAGTACTATCACTATGTATAGCGGTGCACCAATAAGAAGCTAGCAGCTAGTCTTTTAGCAATGAATTAAATATTTGTTATATAAAATAAAGAAATTGGATTGCTTTGTTGATTATATCTAATTCGATAGCCTTTAAAATATATAAATAATAATAATAATATATCTAATTGAAGGAGGGCCGGTAAGAAATTAGCAGCAAATGATTAATCATCCAATAGAAATTGTTGTAAGGGTCTGTAGAAGTGCAAGTGCAACTGTATTATTGATATGACATAGGTAATGATGATCAGGGGCCTGTAACCATTTTTATAAGCGGGCCAGAAAATTTTGGATTCTTTTACAGTTCCACAAATCGGGTAGCGTCTCCAATGAGAGGTCCCCTTGATCCAACAACAGATATAGCAAATCTTCAAGCAGATTCATAAAACGAGTATTTTGAAGATACTCTTCAATTATTACATATAACACTTTATTACATAAAGATCAAATGGAGATTTCACATCCAGAAGACAACCTGCTAACTTCCTATCGGTCAGGCTCATATCCCCATGCCAACGACTAGATGTCCAGCTATATTCTTGAATTATGCACAATTTGCTGCAATATTTAGGAGCAATTTGTGCAAACGGCAACACTGTCGAGCATGTGCGCACGTCCCTGGCATCCTGCAATCTGCCAACCAGGGAAAGTCGACCCGGCAGCGGCGCAACGTGACGATACGGGAATTCCTCGTCTACTGGTCTCCGGGGTGGTTCATGACATGGCGAGGAGATGGGGGTTTGTTATGACGCCACGGTCATGTTCATCCACGCGCCCCCCGCTCCAACCCCAAACCGGCGGAATGCAACTGCGATTGGCCGACGGTGGGGCGGAAAAGCATTCGCTTCGAAAACGAAACGACCGTTCGCAATCCCCCCAACGATGCGAGTTAACGGGGAGTCGGTTGCGATCGATTCCTGGGGCACACAACGGACGTATGAACGAAGGAACCGGGTGCCTGGCGTCGCCGTCGAAGGCGAGATGTGTCGACTTTCTTATAAATTCACTGCCACAGACAGAGGAACAGAGCATACAGGATGTGTATCGACTCGCGAGCCAAGAAAATCAGTGGCAGGAGGCAGGCAGGCATACATTTGCCTAGTCAAAACTGTTTTAGCATTCATTCATAAAAATACAAATTTTATTTTTGAATAAACGGTTGCCAAAACCGAATCCTGTTTATGTAATAATGCATATTTTAATTTAAACAATGATAATATTATTCCGACTGAAGTGAATGATTTGGTTGTTTGTGGTTGTCAAATTAGGAATATTTTCAAACAAGAAGTTGGTATAAAGAAATTGATTGGTATAATTGATTTACCTGAGAATCGGTGATAAATTGGTCAAAACTTGCAAAATAATCTTCTAGATAAGTATTGTAGGATCAATTATATCAGAGATAATAGATAAATAAGAAGCAGTTAATAGAAATGAACCTGATAACATCCCAGTAACTTGGGACAGAAAAGTATCGCCACCAACAAATATCGATACTTCATATGTACTTCATATCGATATTCCAGGTTTCCGTACGATATATTTCAGTATTGATACACTTTCATTTTGTTTGTTTCCATTCTGTGCGCCTAGTATCGATACCTTACGTTTCGATACTTTTTTCCAAACTTTTATATTCTTTCATGTACATCACCACTATGTATGCACTACATGTATTATATTTGTTTTGATAAATATCGAAACTTAATGTTTTGATATTTTAAGACACTTAAAGAATTTTCAGCCATTTTTTAAATTATTTGAACTATTTTGCAAATTTGTTCATAGATGGTGACGGAGGTATTTTTCGATACATGATAATTTCAATCGATACTTTCTCAAATTTGGCTCTCCTACCATTCCTAATTCTTTTTTTGAATGTCATCTGAATACAAATGCCAATTAAATATAATTTACAAAACATAGAAAATTGGAAATTAAATAACTGCAACTTTGTTGTCATCCGACTCGGAAATAGTAAAAAATAATATATAATTTACCAGTTTTCATTTACATAAAAATAATTTCCATTTATAAAATTAAAGCACTCTATCTACAGCTCTTCAATTTCTTATTTGTGAATTTATTATTCTAGCGTTTGGAACGAATTAATTAAATTTGTTTTATTTTTATTTCTTCGACTCGGACCATGCAATTTTCCAGAACGAATAAGCTGACTCCATGTTTCGAAACATCGCAATAAAATGTATTTCCTACCGAATGAATGAAATCTTTCTGTGATCTACGTAAATTGCGTAGCGCTAATTACCAAAACAAAATTCCTACGTTAATTTATAGCTCGATTTGTAAATTTTTGTACATTTTTATCGCGGAAATATTTACAGACGCAAAAAAAAACAAATTACCCAAGTTATTTTTCACGCCTTCCCGCCCCCAATATTTATAATTAAACGTATAGTTTACCGAAAATGACATCAGTTACATCGCGAAGCCCATTCAGTGCGGTTTTTAAACTGTTTACGCATTAAAACCGCGTGTTGGACGTACGAATTGTTATTGCAAAGACGCTCCCAACAAAAACAAATCAAGCGCACGCAGCAATAAAGCCAGCCGCGTTCATTCATACATCGTACATGCCGCCTCCCTCGCCGCCGCACCGCCGACGCACCAAACATGACGCCCAGCCGTTGTTTCCGTGCGCAAATTGCGCAAACACTGGCCGCCGCCGCCAAACCAGCAAGCTTAACGCAGCTCACGCAGCCACCACCGAGTGCGTCGATTATCGACTACATCAAGCTTCGACCATTGTTTGTTTTCACTATGACTACATTAGATGCGCGACGGTGATCTGCACCCATCCCCTCAATGTACACTATTATTAGATCGAAATTGACAGCAAAAGCAAAGCAATGAAGAGTTGAAGAGAAAGCTTTGAGGCGAATTAAATGCGAAAGTCGAGATTACTATGTTTTTGAGATGCGCTTTCATGTTTTTGAACGATTTCTTCTTCTTCTTCGTTCACCCGCCCAACACTTGATAAGATTTAAAAGTAGAAAACGATACTCGAGTGTAAACGTTTATTGGTGCACTTGCCGCCAGAGCGTGTCCAACAACGCCGTTTCCACCCATATATCATTACATACTGTAATATTCATTTTTGAATATTTGCACATGACCAATCATATCTGTCTTCCGTGGTTGAAAAATCATGTCACTTCCTCGAAAGCAAACACTTCATGTCAATACTTCAAAATGCAAAATCGCAACGTGCGATTTTCAATAGACCCCTTCGAGTACTGTGGCGTTGTTATTACGTATGCGCTTATTGTTTCGCTATTCCACTCAACGTTAATAACACACACTTGCGGTCAATATGGACGGATTTGCATTGCGTCGAAGAATCGCCTCGAGCAAACGAGCAAACGCTTCCAATTAAAATCGGCGCGTACGGGCCACAGTGACAACTCAATGCGAGCACGCGCATAGGAAACCATAAAATCGAAATTTATCGTTTCGTATAAACGCGTGCACATAGGTCTCGTGTCCTATGTTATGGGTACGTACGCGTGCGTTTTGCGGAGCATAAAATCGCAAATATGCGCATGGTGGTCAAGACCAAACCAACCAACCTAACACACCGCGAAGAGTATACACAATGTTTAATCAGGAAAACATGTTCGGCTTAATGAGGCCGAGACTGGGCGCGAACCGGGAAAAGTTCCACGCCTGCATCGAGCTTATGAAATCGTAAAACTTTTCCTATTTGCTTGCTAAAGCCGGATTTAAATGACGCTTATTCAAGCAATTTTTATTGCAAACGGTTTTCGTATTTTACTAGCAAACAAAGTACAAACAATTCGCGTTGATTTCAGTTAGAGAATGTTTGTTGAGCACATTATATAGGAAAAGAGAATTATTTTGTGATTTATGTTTACTTGCAATCAAACAATTTTAAATGGTTTGATAACAATTTTTAAAAGGGAAAGCTATGGTCCTTCGCTAACCTCAGTGTCAATTTCAACGTGGACAACATGATTTCTTGGAATTGACGCTGAGCCTACTACTGCAGATCCAGTTAAGCTTTGATTGCAATATTTCTGTGAACGATTTGTTGTTTCATCATCTTAACTACATGGGCAACACCACATATAGGTGAGGGGCTTCCTTCCCCACTTCCCCCAGCCTCTGAAAACATTCAATTTCGGAATTGCACAATTTTTTTCCGAAAAATGTTCAGAAACACTCAATTTCGGTTTTGCACAATTTTTTTCCGAAAAATGTTCAGATTCACTTTTGTTTTTTTGTCCCCCTCCCTCATTTGTCTCCTCTTCCTCTTGCAAAACAACTGCAGGAGATTATTACAACTTTTCTTGTTTTCTCGCCAAAACCTGATTTAAACACCACTTACTCAACTTTCCTGCTGCAAATTTAAACGTGTTTCAATATTTTACGTGCAAACTATTCACGTTGACATTGGCAAGAGAATATCTTACTACTTTAACGTCCATTATGCAATGTACGAAGACGCTCTGCATCATTACAGATGCAGTTTAGCAAGAACCCAGATACATAATAATATTGTCATGAGACTCACCGGACGGATGCTACGCAAATTCGCATAAAGATGTGTGCTGTGGCTAAATGCACTTACCTGAAACATAAATAAAACGTTCATTAGGTTTATGGTACATAAAGTAATAATGGCAAATAATCTCGAGGATTGTGGATTATGAAATTAATGGATATGCATTATCGATAATGACCCAAGAAAAGTGGAGCAAGTCGTAACTCGCCAACTCAATCCATTACTCGTATGTGTGCGTTTGCATTTGCGTCTTTAAAAGTTGACTTTGTGCATTGGTCTTGTGATGGATGAGTTTTGCCAGGTATAACACGGAAAATAACTGAAGTCTATTGCATGTTTACAATGCAATTATATGTCATTTTCAGTGAGTGTAAATTGCAAGTTAATTATATTCGTAACTATCAATTAAATGCAGTTCCATGCTGAGCATGAACAATGCATATGCTCCTCAGGAAAATGCTGCAGAAATTAAAGAAAAAACCCTCAGGGGGTTTAAATAAAAACAACAACAATAGAAAGTATCCTATCTCTCAAGTTGAAACAATACACACATTAAAAATAGGAATAATTAAAATAGGATTGTTAGTTTTTGAGCTATATGCTACCTAAATTCGACTCACATTCACCAGTCAAGCGCACGCCGAGAAATATTACTTTAAAAAGGCAAACGAATGATTGGAATGAAATGCAAACGTTCCCCATAAGAACAATAAATATTCTAGACAAAAACAACTTGGACAAAACGCACAATGCTTATTTTTGTAAAACGGTATTCCCATTAAACTTATAATTACACCGATAAAAACAAATATTTGCTTTTCGCTTTTTAATTGCCATCCTTCGAGACAACTTTACAAAAAAAAAAACAAATATCCTTAACTTTCACGTATGAAACCAACAAAAAAGCAAACATGCTAAAATGATCAAAATAGCAGCCATCTGTATGATGGTAATGATGAATCATTGAATCGTGGGAGTGCAATTTGAAAAATGTCATCTTCGGAGGACCCAGGTAGAAATGAGCTCGCATCTCTACGGCAAATCCTCATCGGGTCTGCGATCGGAAATTGCACGAATGTTTTCGTGGTAGAGTCCCGGAATAAGTTTATGCATATTCGCAGGGTGGGACGAACATAGTCGAGCGCTATGGCCGGACTTTGATTATTCATATTTTAATTGGATTTGGAGCTTCTTGCTTGCACTGGCAATGCAGTTAGTTTGGTGCGGGCATGGCTGGAATTCAATTAGTGGATAATCTTAGAATATGCTTCGTGGGGCTTGTCGAGCTCGTCGAAGCTTGGAGTGACCTTATTGATTTCGCACACCTGAATTAGTGGACTGCATTTGGCGGATAATCGATTTCAATTAAACACAATTTATTTCAGTTCGAATACCTGGTAAAGTTTCAAAATTAATTTTGGGAATGTTTGATTAAATTTGTTATAAAGGGGTGGGTAAATTGAAATTGCAATGAATCATCGTAGCAAAATATCATGGTTCATTTGTATTTTAACCTGAAACAGGCAAAAGCTTGATATCTTAATAAATATAATAATAAATATTTAGCATTTTAGGTCATCCTGTACATTGAAGATCAATGTTTAACTTATAAACGGATATGACCTAATCTAATATCGACACTGACCAAATTAGAGTAACCTAATTGGACTTTATACTGCCAATGCAACTACAATATGTGCGAAAAACGAAGAAAAGAGAATGTCGAGAATGTCGTTAAATGACTATATGCGTACACTGCAGTGTCTAGATAGATATAAACGTATAGAGCAGAGGTACCCAAACTACGGCACGCGAGCCAAATGCGGTCTACAAGACAGTTTTAACTGATCCATGACTATTTTCTGTCTGCACTCTTGTGAAATGGTAACAATGCCAGAAGGGGACCCCCCCCTTTGCGAAGTCAAGAATGTCATAGGAGAACACCTCGCTTCCATGGAGACAGATCCTGTTGGTCGACGAGGGAGCTCTCCTGCGTATAATAGCAATGTCACCTTTGGTATACGCCAGTGATGACGAACGATTTTGAATCATGGGTCAAATTTTCCCATGGGCCATCGTTTGAGGATGTTCCTCAAATTTCCGAGGGTATCCCGCTGCATGAGATTACCTATCGTGGTTAGTCAAAAGCTTCCTTGGGTTCATAACTGACCCCCGGGGCATAGGTTCATCATCACTGGTATAGAGCATAAAGGCAAACAAATCAAGAACATTTCAAGAGCAGAACTATCATTTAGTCATCAAACACGACGACAACACCCTATCCAGAAATAGACAATTATTCATCATATCAATAGCACCTCGCATTCGCAAACCTACATAGTCAAATAGTCTAAACAAAATTGACAATTCTCGCTCCCAATTGTCAGGTACTCGTAAGCTCCAATTCAAACTCTGAGTAGCCACAATAAAACAGCACTCTATTTATACCTCGCATCACAATTTCGAAGCCAATAGAGGTGTATGCTATTCAGTTAGATCTACAAGACGTCATTCAGTTTGAACAATCATCAACGCACTTTCGTGAAAACGTACTGCCTGCAAAAGTAGGTTTATATGCCCACGAACTATTTATAGCAGGCGTAGTTAATTCGTCGTCAATGTCGGTTCAATAAATCAAACAGTACTTCATAGGCAGAAACAACCGAAAAAAAAAAAACACATAAAAACGAGGTAATCATTCTCACCTGCCGTGGTGGCGTTGGAACCCCATGTCGGCAGCTTCAGAAGCTTCTTAAAGCTACTCGAACGCTTCAGACTGCCGGTCCTCGAGGCGTAATCCTCATACAGGCTCATTTGGTTGCAAAAATTTAGGCGTGTGTGCCAATAAACACAATCGTATTACACTCACTCATTATCTTCACTTTCAAAGACTTTATAATGTACAAGTTTTTAAATTAACAACCAGGAACGACAAAAACACTGAAAATGTAATATAAATGTGACAAATCGCTCTATTATCACCACTTTCTGCAATTATAATGTTTTGTTGCAATCGTAATATTTTATTACAAGTGTAAGGTTTTGTTACAATTGTAATATTTTGTCGAAATTGTAACGTTTTACCGAAATATTCGATGTCTTTATTGCTACTGATTTTATTGCTGCGCTTAAAAGTGTCGTTTGGTGATAAAAATATTAATCAACTCGACACTTATACTACTACCACGACTGAAAATGCTACTTGCATGTGAAGCTACTAAATAATAACGCGCTCGTGGCCCACATAAATCAAAATAAATGAGACACTGGGTAAATAGTCGCTGGGAAAAAAGCGCAAACACAATTGTCAATGGATACCGCCGCGTTAACGACGCAAATTGATTTGTGTCCAAATCGTCGATTTGCTATCAACAAAACCGACATGACAAGGGCTAATTGATCTCAATATTGAAATTAACAGTTATTTATAGTTATTTATAGCAATCGTTGGTAATTATGGTAGTATTTGGTATGCAACAGCAACGACTGTTGACTGTTTTAGGTTGCTGTATGATGATATATGGCGAGTCGAGACAAAACGGCTCTTCCGGTAATTAATCTAATAATTTCCGAGCATATTTTTGTGACTCATTATTTGTCTAGTCGTTTTATCTTTGTGGTTTTATCGCGGTTTGCAAAACATGCAAACTTATTTAATGTTGATATAAACGGAAAATTTTAGTAATTTATGATAAGAAATCGATAAAATGAATATTTGAAGAGGATTTAACACTTTTTATTGATATTTCTTAATATCTCGCAATATATTTTAACAAAACTCTATTTCAGAATCCGCAGAGCTTTTATTTTCATATAATTATCAGACATAAAACCTTTCATCATTCCTACTTAATGTAAACATACCTATCGAAAAGTAACTACGTTTGACTTCTGATGCAACAAAGTATGTACTTGGAATGTTCAAGACCTAACAACTTTGACAACGTAATATTTCCTTAAAAAGGAAAAACTCTACTATACTTAACTCAAATAAACCTCAAGAAATATAACCTACCTAATTCAATATTGTCCAATCCAATCAGAACCTCAGTAAATTGCATGTAAAACAGTTTGTCCACAATTTAATCCAACCGAACCTGCTTTAAAATTGATAGTGAAGAAATAACAAAGAAAATCCCAATCTAAAATATAACCTTTCATATAAATATATAAATCTAAAGTTAAACGAACACGCCAAATGTAACCATTAAAAATATTCTTTAATAATTTAAATTTAACAACGCAAACATCAAACAAACATAAACGAAATATAATCGAACCCGAGATTACAACCCAAAACAAAACGCACATAAAATCAAAATGGAAATTAAATGAACCTCGTGAACAGTAAATGAATTTTCCGGAGAATAAAAACTTTATCGTCGAAAATACGCAAACTCGTTAAAAACACCTATATAATTGCGAACAATTAATGTTTTTTCGTTTGTTTAGACTGTCGATGACGAAACGGCACATAAATCGCGGCCTATAATAAAATGACCTGCAAATATTTTCCGCACGTGTCGATACATGCAACCTGCATACGTCGTATAGAGGAAAAGTCGCAAAACATGCCCGTCCGAACGTCCGTCCGCTGCAAAAAGAAAACAATTCGTTTCGCAAAACGGATGTTTCCTTATTTACGCGTTGAGTTCGCGTATTATTGGCATTGGCACTGGACGCAGGACACGAGCGCATAAAGAATGGAGGACTTATGCAGATTTCCGGAGTAAGGCGCGGGACGGGCAGGGATAAATTACGCGCTAGCGCCGGTGGAATAACAACTTGCGTCGTGGGGAAAGTTTCAAGGATAAGGACGGTGGCCAATAACAGACGTAAGCAGGGTTTTTCGCCTGCCGAACACAATCAGGGTAGTGGCTATGGAAATTTTGGGTGGATCGGATATCGTCGGGTATTCAAGCGAGGAAGGAATAGAACTTTGACAACACAATATTTTGTTGAAAAAAAAAGCAAAAAACATGACAATAAATATCACAACAGCTCACAAATAATCGGCGTTGTTTACGATACACAAGTCTACTAAAAACCAGTTTCCATAACCAAGTTTCCATAACCTAACTTATTATTGAAATGGAAAAATAGGCAACCTTGACACCAGATATTTTCTTTAATTAGTCAGATGTTTTCTAAAATTGAATACGAAACTAAATATATCCAAATACTTCACTTCCACTATACATAATCAGACCTATTTTAACATAACCAAACGTAATTACAACTATCCTAACCTAAAATTGATATTTAAGACTTGACAACTTTTAGATCTCAATATTTTTGTTAAAATTAAATAAGGTAATAAATATATTATAATATTGATAAATATCGATAAATCGAAATGAATGTATCGATACATATCGATATTTTGATTTCGATAAATATCGAGATATCGATATTTTCCTCGTTTCTTAATATTCAAACGATACGACTATTATTTAACTAATATCATTACAGTTTTCTAAATTTACTGATTTTAAACATCGATAAATCGAATTTCCGCCTTATGATTCTACCAATATCCTTATAATTTCTGAATGCCCTTATAAATATCCACACATCGAGATAAAATTCGATATTTGGGTTCCGACAAACTTCGATATATCGATATTTCCTATCGTATCTTAATAATTAAACAAACTATCCACCATATCTTTGTTATACTATCAATTACTTTACGATTTCTTGAATTCACTTGTAATTATCGATATATCGAGATGTATGTAACAGTAAACATCGAAATGTTGGGTTCCATAAATTTCGATATATTTATATTTCTTAAATTATCCTTCTTATAAATATCGATATAGAGATATCGATATGTATGGAGAGATTTCGATATTTTAGATTTAATAAATTTCAATCTATCGATATTTCTTTGCTATATATATA
>JAODAC010001553.1:0-37875 GCA_027575185.1 Mimaenictus wilsoni | reverse complement strand
AAATTAAGCAGTTTTGGAACAAACTACGCCAACACACGTTTCAGTCCCTACACATTGGAAAAACTGTTCCACTCCTTTAATTTATACTTAACTTTCAGTTAAAAACATTTCACTGCACGAATATATACAGTAAGACATAAGGGCCGATAAAAGAATAGCGTAAACTACAAGGCTCCATTCAACAATAATCGATGTGAAAATTCCTATTCCTGATATTAGAACATGAAGTTGATATAATTATAATTATGTATAATTATTATCAATAAAAATATAAGAGTTCTCTTCGTGCTTCTTGCGTGTCCGTTCTCCGATATGGTCTAGTGGCTAGGATAGCTGGCTTTCACCCAGCAGGCTCGGGTTCGATTCCCGGTATCGGAATCCTTTTATTTTTCTTTACGTTTTAACTCACAACTAGAATCGACTGTCTTCATTTCCCATTCCGACATGTAAATGAGCATATTTTATAATAATTTTACTAATATATGGTAATACGAAATAAATTTTAATTATCATCTTCAAACCACATGGGCCACATGCTGGAATGTGGCCCAACATTTCTACTGACTGAATGTAAGAGCTAAGGCCAGGTAAAAACGTACCGAGAATCGATCGGCACACGTTTGATTATGGAATAAGAAGATTTGAATAATTATCTTTACTTCCGAGTAACTAATATAATTCATGATGTGTAATGAAAATACAACTCGTTCAAATTGGGAAGTAAATGTTGGAAAGAACCAAATATGTCAATTAATTAATGGTCCATGTGGTATTATCTTTTGCCTGATATAATAAATTCATTAAGTTGTCATAGTGAAGTATTTATTATAGAAGACCTTCGTGGTTTTTTACAAAGATTCTTCCTCCGATTTGTTGACTAGATTAGCTAGTAGAATAATTCACCCAACAGGCCATTTCGGACATATACATTGCTCGTATTCAAAGGAACAACTGTCTGTTATCATTTTATGATAGCTGCAAAACGGAATTATTGAACGTATACTTTAAGACCTAATAGCTGATTAAAATATAATAAGAATTTAGACAAGTTTTAAAAAGATAATGAGATCTGTATAAGCACGTTTACTTTCGGGTATGTGATAAATAGGTGTGTCAATTATGGAAAAGTATGATTCATGATGCTTCGATATATAATGTAACGA
This sequence comes from Mimaenictus wilsoni, assembly GCA_027575185.1. Classification (NCBI taxonomy): domain Eukaryota; kingdom Metazoa; phylum Arthropoda; class Insecta; order Coleoptera; family Staphylinidae; genus Mimaenictus; species Mimaenictus wilsoni. Next base: position 36,712 of record JAODAC010001553.1, on the reverse strand, counting down.
AAATACAACCCAAAAATTAGGAAGTAAATGTTCGAAAGATATTAGAGAAACCACATGTGTGCATTCAGTAATGGTCGATGCGTCATTCCCTTTTCTTGGTATAACTATAGAAGAACTGAAAAGCTTCTTGGTGTTCCTTAATGGATCAGCGGCCGATTTCTTTCCTTTTATAATTTCGTAGTTTTTACGCATAATTTAATACAATGCCAAAAAATATGTTTATTTATAAAAATAATTTGAAATAAGAAAGCACATAACGTTTAATTTAATGAAAAAAATAAGTAGCCGATATCACAATAATTACTAAATTTTTCAGACTTTAAATAGAGGTAAACTGTAATTTCCAAGGTTACTATTCTTCAGTATCATAATACAGATCAGCAGATCGCTGGCGTCGTTCTAGCTCCTCCTCAAATGTAAGAATCTTTAACACCACAACTTCTAGGGCACACACCATGAAAATAGCCATAAATACATCTAAATGCGTATTGGGAACTTTGTTCACATCGGGTAGATTATCTTCCATCATCGTGAGGCTTTTCATCGAACAAAATAACCACATAAACATTTTAAGGAGTTACTTGTTCCTACAATCAAATATGATACATTTTGGAAATGTTACTTATGAGGAGAAATACATTTTGATTGTCTTGATATTTACTCAAATTTGCGGATCACTAAGCACAGGTCACTCTTATTGGAATAGACATTTTAGTGCACCTCCTCTTCGCTCCAATACGCAAGACGAATTAAATATAACTAGCCAAAGGTCACATATTTTTACTCTTTTGAAATAAGCTTCGTTTTCTATTAGTTTCTTGCCGAGGATGCACTTATGTTGAAGATCAGGATGCACTGAGAGAAGTATTAAACTGCCACCGCCGCCAGACGCGGACAAATAAACAGTGAAAAGTAAAAGCAAATTCGGAATTCAAATTCGCTTTATGTAACAATTCGGACGCAGCGCCATACACACCGCGCCGCAGACAGAGCCTAATTGAGAACTTTCTCAACATCACATTGCTATACAGAGTGTAATCAAAAATAACGTGTAATTCCCTCACGCATATTATATCCTTAAACCAAAGATTTTATGAAAATCAAAAGATTTCCGAACATTAAGACTATATAGAAAAAGATAGCCTATTTATAATTTAATTTTCGTATTGCTTAGTTGTTACTTATTTCGTTACTGCATAACCCAGTATAATTTATGGCTAAAACCATGTGCAAAAGTAGCACACGCGTAATAAAAACAGAGACTGATGGATGTAAAGCAGTGGAGGTGCGAGCAAGATGCATTATGCAAAATAAACTCTTCTCTGCACTTTGACAGCGGCTGTGCACTGCGTCTGAATGCTAAGCATATAAGAATGCAGACTGGATGTGGCCGTTGATGATTATGTCACTAGTTGCATCACAAATGTTGCATGATTGGCCCACATTCGTCGTCGAGGCGCAAGCCGTAATCAATCAACTTATAATTGCAAAATTACATGCAAAAAACACCAAACACGTTTAACTAATCCTAATAATTAAACATGTTTTCAATCAAATTATATTTTACTTATTTTATAGAAAATCTACTTCTATTTCCGACGAAATTGGGGCAAACTTTAAAAAGTTGTTTCATTGTTTTATACTCTTGACAACACAAATACATAAAGATAATTACTTTTGATTACATGGACACACAGGGCAGCTTAGTTTATCATATGACTTTGGATTCAATGGAAAAGCTTGCCGTAAGCAGAGTTAGGAATAATAAAACCACAATCTTTGGAATATACTGGTTTACTTATAAAAGAACAAAAGTTCCGATACCGGGAATCGAACCCGAGCCTGCTGGGTGAAAGCCAGCTATCCTAGCCACTAGACCATATCGGAGACACACTTCGCCCGGAATCTTTTGAATACTTCTTAGACTTGTGCAGAACTATCTAGGTGGCTATTGTAAGTAATCAGCAGTGATTATTAAACCATTTAGTATACTTTTTCCAGGGGACCTCTGACTAATTCAATAGTTGGTCAGAATAGCTAGACTTGTCTGAGCGGGCATTGTGAAAAATAATTTTATAATGATGATTATATAGCTTTGTGAGTATCTCTGCATCAGTCTGTATTACTGAGTGATTGTAAGGCAGACGTGATAGTTTAGATAACCACTGCGAAGAGAAGGATCTGGGTTTGGAATCGCATAAAAAAATCTAGACCGACTGAAACGCATGAGCAGGCAAAACAATTACACGAAGTTTCATACGAAAGAATTTTTATTATAAGACTACTCATAAGCCTGTTAACAGCTCACGCCGCGACGAGGTGCTTTAACACCTGGTCATTATTAGCCAAGGTGAACTGAAATGGTATAGGTCGTGCAAATTTACAATAGAAATAGCCGAATAAGTCGTACGATAAGAAGAAGGCACCTTCTTATCATAGAAAGCGATTTTTCCTTCCTTTTTTGAAATATACTTATATTTTGATCAAAGTCCAGATAATACACGAATGGTTTGGCTGGAGATATGTCAAGGGACGACATCTAATAATCATTTAAGATGCTTTTCCAATGACTTATTTCAAAGAATCTAAATCGTATATTTAATTTAAACCTATTGCCTCTAACTTCCCTTTGTAAAAGCTCTTATCTTTGTATCTTTGTTATAGTCTTGAAAGACCAGACACACCCTGGCATTGCACATTCTGTGGTACACAGTTCCATTCCATTGACGGCGTACTGGAGCACGAGGAGGTCGTCACATGCATAAAGTGTGCACGCACTTTTTGCAAAGAAAAATGTGCGAAGCGAGCCAAGCCGACTGCATATCCACCCACACTTGCCTCGAAGTTTGCTGACATTAGCGATGATGACACATCGCGACGCTCCTTCTATAGTGCCACCGAACGCTGGATTTGCAAGAAATGCCAGCCGGATTCGTGGATCAGCGGAATCGTCCGCCTGCTGCAGTTTAATGATACCAAAGGTAATCAAGCCAAAACATTGCTACGATACTATCTTTTACAACACCCACAATTTTTTTTAGATTGGTACGCCAAGAAAATGACATCGGAGCAGGCTCAAATCAATTCTGAGCTACTCGCAATGCAGACTAAGGAAAGGGAGCAGGTGCGTGATTTCATTGAGCGTCTGGTTGAATCACTTCTTGGAGGAGAATTGGATACGGTTAGCGTGAAGAAAATCTACCACGATGAACGCTGTAAGTCCCATAATATGTGCCGAATTAAACATATGCAGCCAATTCTACATGACGACACCTAAATGAGTGTGGCAGGTTGCCAATGTTTGCATAATGTCTACATGTTTAACATAACATGTATGCTTACATTTTAATCCGTTATCACACTAATGACTAATTCATCGATAAACTAACCTTGGCTTGCAGATGATGCGATTTGTGCTCGGTATCATGGTGACTTAAGTAGCGCTTTAACAGATTTAGGCTCAGCGCTTCATATAACCATTAGCAGTAAGTGGTGTAAGTTACAGTAACTATCATTTCATTTTATTTATTTGCGGTCAATTTATTATTATTGCCGCTTTACTCGGGCAACAATTTTTGCGTTCAAATATTCAAACTAATAATTTACCGAACGTGAGTCAATTACGTGCATAATTTATAAAGCAATGACATGTTGTTTGACGTCAGTGATAAAACCTGAATTATTAAAGTGTATGAAAACATTTCATTTACTTAAAAGTATTCCGATACCGGGAATCGAACCCGAGCCTGCTGGGTGAAAGCCAGCTATCCTAGCCACTAGACCATATCGGATGTGCGAACGGCTTTTCTAATTGCAAGTGGAACATCAAAGTATTAGAAATTAAATGAGCCTTCAAGAAGGGTCTTACTAGGGTCTCAGTAATAGTAAACTAACTGATTTATTAAAGTCTTTTAATTTCGATTGTTGTACAATTGAGACTTCCAAATGAATATCTCGTAAAAGCAGAAATTTTAAATAACACCTCATAATTAAATAAGATTTGTGTAAATACAAAGGCAGTATAACTGGGAAAGTGCTGCGTTAGCTTTCTGGATTACACTCCCTATGTGCTTCCTGAGTTTCTTATCTAAGATGACTCCTAAATATATGACATCCATCTTTTCTACTATTTGTTTGTCACATAGTTATAGTGGTGGGTTGTAACTGTTTAGTTTTCTGCGGTGGGTTGCAGTTATTAGTTATTAGTTCACAGGGGTTTGTTTTATTTTCCATTTGGAGAAATAATTTTGTAATGCACGTAAGTGTGTTTGGATTTTCAGTCTCCCTATTGTTTCGTCGCTCGTAGATGTATACAGAATCGTGTCATCTGCGAATAGTGCGAGCTTAGTGTTTGTAAGTTTGGGTACATCATTTATGAATAGCAGGAATAATTTGGGGCCAAGAATAGAGCCCTGTGGAACACCTGCATTGATGAGTTTGACGCCGGAGTTATGATTGCCTAACTTTACCATTAATTTGCGATTGGAGAGGTAGTTATGTATGAGCGCAATTAGTTGGTGCGATAATCGCATTGTAATTAATTTGTATATTAGACCATCTATCCAGACACGGTCAAAGGCTTTCTCTATGTCGAGCAGGACCATGTGGACGATTTGATTATTGTTCCAAGCTCTTTTAATGTCATTGACAACTAGTGAGATTTGATGAGCAGTCGCGTGTTTCTTTCTATACCCGAATTGCTCGTTTATTAGAATGTCAGCATTCTCAATCGCTTCGTCCAATTACTTGCAGATTATTCGTTCCGCTAATTTTTCAAGAGTGTCTAATAAACTAATTGGTCGATAGCTAGACGGTTCTAGCCTTGATTTATTTGCTTTAAGGATTGGGATTACAGCGGAGGTCTTCCACGCTTCTGGAAAGTGGCCCAGTCATAAATCGCATTAATTATTACTGTGAAATGCACTAGTACCTTACGAGGAAAATTTTTATTGACCATATTTTGGATACCATCCGGTCCCGGGGCGTTTTTCCCAAGTAATGATTTTACCGCGCGTTTGATATCGTTTATATTTTTTCCTCTTTCTACGAACGACTTGACCACGTTGGCAATGGCCATTTGCTCTGTGTTCAGTTTTGGGTCGATTGTACACGCTGAGGCAAACTGCCTCGCCAGTATACCTGTTTCATCTTTTGGATTGGATGTGATTTCTCCTCGGTCAGTACGCAATGACACTATTTCAATTTTATCACCTCTTATATTTTTGATTACTCTCCATACTTTATTGCAGTTTGGATTTATGGTTTTCAAATAGTTGGTCCATTTTTCAATTCTATATGATTTTATATCGCTGTGTATTTCCCTAGATAGGGCTGTAAAGCGATTTAGCAGATGTGGGTCCCGCGTACGTTGGTATTTGCGCCAAAATGCATTTCTTAAATTAATTTTTATCTTAGTTTCCATAGTTATTTCAGTGGAACATATGTGCCCTACTGTGCGTTTTTTGATGCAGGTTTGCATAGCCACCTTGATGTTACCCGTTAGTTTAGCTACTTCCATATTGAGCTCCTATGGTGTGTCTATATAGCTAGGAATGTTTGTGACTGCGCTTAATGTTTTGCGAAAATTTGACCGGTCTGCGTTTTTATTAACGAATTTTGATGTGAACTCGAATAACACAGGTAAGTGATCTGAGCTGAGATTATTAATAACTATGGCGGATCCTGAGATATTTCTTGCAATAGTTAAGTCTAGGACGGAGGGCAAGTTTCCATTGCTTGGGTAATGAGTCGGTTCATTAGGGGCTGAGATTATTAATAACTGTGGCGGATCCTGAGATATTTCTTGCAATAGCTAAGTCTAGGACGGAGGGCAAGTTGCAATTGCTTGGGTAATGAGTCGGTTCATTAGGGCGTATGATGCATATATTGTTAGTGCGGGCGTAATTAGCTAAGACCGTACCCCGTTGATTATCAGAGCTACATCCCCACAACGTGCTTCTAGTGTTGAAGTCGCCAGTAATAATTTGTCTTCTGGTATTGTTAAGCACTAAATCGAGATCTTCTTGCGTCAATATCTGATTTGGAGGACCGTACCAGGTACTAATTAAGATGTTATTGATATGTATCTGTAGTAATTCAAGTTTATCATTAAAATTATGGATTTGTGAGTAAGAAATATCTTTCCTGATTATAAATGCGACGCCGCCTCCATTCGCATCCCTATCTTTGCGGATAATGTCGTAGTTCGGTATGTTTAACCGCATACTAGCAGAAAGTTTTGTTTCGTTTACGGGCCATTACTTTTACATTGTGATTTATTAGAAATTGTTGTAATTCTTCAACCTTAGGAAGAATTGAATTAACATTCCAAAGTATAATTTTTAAACTAATCATGAATGTTTCTCATGAAGGTAAATAATATCTCAAATCTTTGAGCTTCAGTTGTAGCACCTTGCAACAATTGTAATTTGGGGAGAAAATGGTGAATGTGGGCCGAATTTTGGCGACGTATAACAGATAAACTAATAATTGGTTTTAATTTTTCTTTTATTATAAAGCGTGTGTTGATTTAACTGAGAGATAGGCTAATTTTTATTTTTGTACTTTTGCATTTTTGGCCTTTCAAATAGTTTGAGGTTTTGTTTAATTACTGTGGCATTTGCCTGATGTGTATAAGAGATGTGTATGCGAGGGACACATCGCGGCCCTTCTCGGTTGCATTGGGCGCACTTATCCTAGAACATCTATCATGGATAATAATAAATCAGTAACCATAAAGCGAAATAATTTCATTTAGTTTTCATTTAGAATTTAGGATGTGTTATGATACTTTATAAATCTCGAGTTGGAACATTCAATGAAGTTGTTTATGAATATCAAAGGACTCATTCTCCACTATTACTATGCGTTCCTCTATCTTATCAACATTATATGACTAAAAGACAATGATAATGGACATTCCATATTTTATCTGAAATCGGATGATTGAAGTCTCAAAATCAATCTCAGTAATTATTGATATTATTAACCGACATCAATATATTTAGTTTTATTTCAGTGGTGTGGTCAAAAGCATTCTCATTTTTTAGTTCTTATAAGTTCTTATATACATGTAAACTTTCATGAAATTCAACTAATTTCAACATTGTACATGAAACGAATGTGAAGAGAAATAACTTTGGTCTACTTTATCTGATAGTACAATTTAAAAAATTGAAGATATATTTATCCGAATAACAACCAAATGACATGTATATTTGGTTATTAAATTTTAAATTTGCGAATCATTTAGAAAACAATTTCACATTTTAAGTTTCATGTGAAGTTAATTTTTGCACGTGGAAATAGATACATGCTTTTTAATAACATATCGAATAATAAAACAATTATACAATTAGTTATTTCTAGTGTCTCCTTATATACGACAATAGCATCTTCGCACATAAAACTGTCTGTCAATTTATGTTATTACAAAGAACAAATATGACGATTATTAATCAATTAAATAATAATCATTAATGATGATATCGTAAAGCATCCTCATTATGGGATATAATTGTTAAATGAGTTTTTATGTAATAAAGATGTTTATCATTATTTTGAATAAAAAATATTTCGAATCGAAGTTCAAATTTTCAATAGCTAATGTCCTCGAGATAAGTCCATGAACTGGTAATAATTTATTAAGAATTTAGGCAATTATACCAAGATATGATTAGAGCGTAACCACAAATACAACGCTAATTAATTGTAAATAAACGTGCTTCGAAATGTAGCCAAGATTGAAATGAAGCACGAAACCACAAACAAAGTATAGTTGTTAAAACTATTAAATTGTTATTGAAAATATGAGTAAACAACAGCAGTTTTGTTAAATGGCTGACAATTTGTTCAGGATATTTACATTTTAGCTAATTACGAAAGCAGCCTTGACCTTGCCTGCCGAAAAATTCGTGGGTTACACTTTTTAGTCTTAATATTATTGATATTTAATTAACAATAAGATCTTAATTCATATCATACAAATTATGTTGTAAGATGTTTCCAGCCTATTAAATTGATGTAACAGATGCACAGCGGAAAATATTGTTAGCAAATATAATCGAATTTTGCAAATTAATCGATTATGTTCGATTCTCACAGAAAAAAAAACGCTGTACGGGATCGAAGTACAACCAGACATCAGACATTGTACTGAACCTGACGTGTTTGCGGTATTCACATTCAACGTGCGAATCGTTAGTGTCTGTTGACGTTGTAAACGTGATCAGTTGTGATCTCACAATCAGCAGTGCAAGTTGTATCATCTTCCTAATTTCAATAGTTGCAAGTTATATATGCAAAAGACATCCGGTGAAAAGGTGAAATTATCTAATCGAGTAAAATTAGAATTAAAACTTTCCATTCTAATATTAGAAAATAAAGCTTTGTAAAAAAAGTGATTTAAAACTTTAAAAGTGCCTGATAGGATTTTTAAATAACTTCTGTTGTGAGTGAGCTTTCAAATATTCAAATGCAAATCCTGAAATACTGCAGAAACGTGCATGGAAAGTCATCGGGAACGATATTGGGTGCATTTATAGAATAATCGAAGGGTGAATGAAATCAATACATTCAATAATTCAGTTCTCTTCAATTACTCAGGATCAAAATAATTTTGAATGAGCATTGATAGTATTCCTTCAATAAATATGTATTGTAAATAAAATATGTATTTTGTCTCTAACAATTAAGTGCAAATTAAAAGGATTGAAAACTGAAAGTGTTTTCTCCATTTCTAGTTTTTCCACATTCACCGAAACAAGTATAAATAGAAATTATTTGCGGAGAAATTCGTCGTATTCGTCAATACAGGTTAAACGAGTATGAAATCATTTTGCCATATTTGAACAATCAGGAATCTTATCGCGCTGTAAAGTGTAATTCGTTTCTACTTTTGAAGATTGAAATGTAATGCAAAAACAGCGTTGTGTAAGTACGTTCATGTTCAAAGATTCGGTACACATTATTACATGAGTTGGTACGGTCAAACGTTCAAGGTATAACGAATTAATTTTCTTTTGTAGAAAGTTAAAAAATTAATTGATGGAAAATAAAATTTATCTTCCTTATTGTCTTCCTTTTGTTAGTCGAGTGTTGTTTATTCTTACTGCGATTATTTAAGGAATAATTAAGTTTATTATCATAAGTAGCAGTAAAAATAGGAAACATAATAGGTAAGCTCACGAAGGCAGCAGCGATGATAAGGGCGATGATGCGTTAGAGAAAGAATGATAGTAAAAAAGTAATAGTCTTTCGATCGAAGTGCAGGAATATTGCACTTGGAATGCATGAAAAGAGAAGAAACACATGAAGTTAAGTTTTATAGAAAAATAAAAGTTAAAATGATCCGATACCGAGAATTGAACCTGAGCTTGCTGAGTGAGATGAAGCAATTTAATAGTTTATTCTTTCATTGTTTTGAGTTTACCAAGCATCGGGGATCCCCAATTTCAAAGTGTGATCACTGTCGACGAGCGGGAGCGGGTCCCAATGCCTGGGAGAAGGATAATTCTTAAACTAAAATAGATCACTGGTATTGTTAAATGTGGCATTCCGTTATAAGTTTCTATGGCTTGTCTAGCCTATATTGATAGAACATCGGTTCTCAAATATACCCTTTCCACTGACTAGACATTAAGAACGTATGTGATAGAAGATATTCTCAAGATGTAAATATCTAAAAAAGCCGGTACCCGCAATCGAACCAGCTAAACAATATCCAACATACATACATAGCACAGATCTTAGTCGATTTCATATGTAGTTCTTTAAATAACTAACGTATAAATAGTCAGGACACCGCACAGCAGATTGAAATACACTTGGAAATGTCTGACATATAAAGACCGAACAGTTGGACGTGAATTATCAATAAAATAAATAATGAAGGGCCTACTAAATTGAAGACCAATGATTGGTTTCAGAAATCTTAAAAAGGTTTCCGATACCGGGAATCGAACCCGAGCCTGCTGGGTGAAAGCCAGCTATCCTAGCCACTAGACCATATCGGACGTCGCTGGACGTCACAATGTATTATCGGTACTACTCAAATTGGACAAATTCCAAAATATACTTTAATTATGGTCGTCCATGAGGTCCTGGGTTCGATTCTCGGTAGGGATGCATATTAAAGTGAATTCTTTTTTTTATTTTCTTTTTTCAATAGTGTTAGCCTCCAATATGACTTAATTACATTGAACAAGAACTGAATAGGGCTAATGACTATAGCAGTCGATGCTCGGCAAAATTTAAAAAATAATAATGGTCGAGTGGAAAGGGTAAATTCTAGATCTGTGAACCCAACCCAACATCTGTATTGCGGCAATTTTGTGAGCTGAGAAATTTCAGATATTAAGGGTAACTGACTCATTCCAAAAGTTTCAAATTCGATTCTTTTTGTGCACACAAATGTTGGAATCGATAAATCGGTAAGTAGGCCGCTAAAACAAAGTCATTGTTTCTTATTAAAAAATATTATCAACAATTATAGTAATGGTACAATTCCGTGTAATATCTGTCGATGGGCCTGCTTTTCGAACATAGATCTACTTACAATAAATTTTAGTTTTTACACGTTTATTTTTTTATTTTTGTTTATTGAAAATTCATGAATTAAAAACGTTCCGGTTCCGGGAATCGAACTCGAGCTTGTTGGGGGATAGGATAGCCAATTATACAAGTTAGCCAAAGTTGTCCTCTATTATAAAATTTAAGAAACCATTAAAAATACAAATCAAAGTACGGTAGGAATGATAAAACTATATTTCAGGCTAATTTAATTTGTGTTACGACACTCTCCTAATAATAGACACCATACTTATTAATACCTTTCAATGTTATAATAATTAACAAATGAACTATATTCCAGAAAGACAATAGCGTCAAGTTCTATTGTTATGTCTACACCAAATATGCGTATTTGACAGTTCGAATGAAGAGGTATATTTCAAAGATAATCATCATTTATTCAACAATGCACAGCTCTCTTTTCTCACCTAAATGTGCAAATAATCACAAATGAGTACAGAACTGAACTTTGCAATTATCGCAGTAAAAATATTTGGGCGCCTATATGGAAAAACACTCATACAATGCGACACTTATAAGATGCGATTATCACATTTTTTTAAAGTTATTTAAAGTCGAGATTAAATACTTCACCTCTGTTTGCAATGACAACTTGTAAACTTTTTTATCCACTTATCGACAATTCTCCAATGATTACGACATGATTACTTGTTTATGCACCTGATATTGTTCCAACAAAGACACGCCAAATAATCGAATTGCCGATAAGCACCGATAATACCTGTCATGCGAGGTATTTGACGATAATTTGCACAATTTCGTTTTAGTTTGCAGCAGATGTCCGACGATAACGTGAACAATTTGTATTTTGCGTTAGAGGTTGCAATATGTGACAGTACGTTGTGAATATTTTAGTAAGTAGTTGAAACAACTCACAGGGAATACTCTAAAGTAATAAGTGATAAATTAACAAGTGCAATAAAAGACCACATAATGTTGGCTGCAGCGTTTGCGTTCATGACAGCAACGTCTTGGATATTATTCTCTCTAATTTTATATGGATTGCATTATTTGTTTGAAGTTGTTTTTGGTAAGTTTTATGTTGACGTCACACAATGTTTCGAAATTGCTGGATTTATTGCAAATAAACTTTTGTGTAGGCATGTTTGTAATTGACCCATAAACGATAAAATCTAATGATATCATAATAGTCTTATTTTATCAAGGTCTAATTTTTAACGTCTCATGTTTTTAAAATTTTATCTGAAAATCATGATCATAATATGTTAAGTGTTGGATGTTTTTGAATTAATTATCATTTTGTGTGATGCGATGTAGATTTGCCGATAGCAGGGGAATCACCATGTGGAGCACATACTACTCTGAAGAGATTAATTCAACGCTTCATTCGTGAAGCGTCTGAATTACCTGAACTACGGAAAGCTGTGGAAAACCACGAAAACCAACCTGCCATTTCTGATGAAACTAATCATAGAACCTACGAAGATCTACTCTCTACTGCCATCATTAATAAAGTAAGTTCGGACAAGCTTAAATTTATTTTTGTAAAATAAGTTCCGGTACCGGGAATCGAACCCGGGCCTGCTGGGTGAGAGCCAGCTATCCTAGCCACTAGACCATACCGGATACACATAAACTAACCGAGATCCTACCAGACTTTACATGCATGTATAAATAGTCCTACAACAGTCTCATTAGTCTTGTTAGTCCTGTTTATAGAACAAGTAAAGATGTGAATTATCAAACAATAAATAAGAAAAATCAATAATTGAAGGCCCAATGATTGAGTTTTAGAAATTTTAGAGTAATCCGAAACCGGGAATCGAAACCTAGAATCGAAACCGAGACCATATCGGATACTATTACAGTGGGCGCAATCTGTAGTACTCAAATGAACAATTTTCCAAATATTCTTTAATTATGGCCTGGGGGATGTGACTTTTGCCCTCATTACGTATGGTGCCGTGATTTTGTTTAGACGCTATTGACTTTGAAATTTGTGTTATTCCGGGTGCAAGGTCCTTCAGTGTATAAATTGGTCAAATAGGCGCTGTGCGTTTTTGCCTCTTTAAGGACGGTGCCGGGTGTAATTCGCCTCTTTACGCACGTTACCGAGCATATGGAGCCAAAAACGCACGGAGTGAAGAGAGCCATGCGTAAAAAGAGACTAACCTGACTTGGAAATTATACGTTATTGTTTGTTATCATTTGAAGTCGTAGGTAAAGAAATATATTTATTACAATAACGATTACAATAATGGTTCAATTCCGAGTCATGTCTATCGATAGGCCCTTACTTCATTCACAGATCATTCACTTTTCCTGAATAATTTACTTCTAGTCATTGGACCATACCGGATGTTACAGAGAATACTTTCATAGTTTTCAGAAAAATAAACTTAGCAGACTAAAGACCGTTGATATGTAATTGCCCATCTTCAAAGTCCTTAAAGCAATAAATGCAATCAACACAATTGTACACTCGAATAATTTTAATGAAAAGATTGAATTTACATGTGCACACACATTAGTGTAGTTTTGAGTCTGTGATATAATATTACATATAAGTTGTCAGTTCAGCAGTTTTCCAACTTCTAATACCACTTTGTAGGACTTCTGCATTAAGCGCATAATCGATTAACTGTCCTTGAATACTGCACGCATCACTTAAGTGTATTTCAAAACTTTCTCAGTGCGCTTGCAGTGCACATGTTTTCAATCAGGAATAATGGCTATTGTATTGTCGATTGCTTCAAGGAAAAATTCAGTACATTCAACAATCTTATTTATTACTGCAATAATGAAAATTGAATTATTTTCAGGTAGTGCAAACCTATCAGGACAAACCGCCATCAGTAGCCGGAAGCTCTTCGAGCAAATCCAAACAAAGTACATCAGACAAGGAATATTATCTGGGAGAACGTAACTTAGATACGCCATCAAAATTCGACGACACTTCCTCACTCTCCAGTTTGGATGAATACATCAACAATAATGGATCGACGAAATATCTGGATCAGATAAACTTTGCGGTAAACTATTATAATCTAAGAATATGAAGAAAATAATGTAAATATTACCATTTCAGATACAACAAAGTATCAAAGAAGTTTCATCCTCTGATGATGAAGATGTGAATTATGATATAGATGAGTTAGATTCATCAACTTCGAGGAATAATGACTGGCAGGAAAATTGGTACCTGCGCAAACGAAATTTCGGGTCTGGTACCAACTCACCGGTACCAGTTCCAATGCTAGTTCCCAATCCCAACACGGCTGAAAATGCCAAAGTCCTAATTGGTGACCGAGAAGTTGACGAGACTTCAGATTTATCCGATGCTGCTTCAGATTATGAAGATACTGCTGAATCAAGCAGCTTAAATGCAGTATTGATTAATTCCAAAAATTTAATTGGGGGTAGAAATCCATTGGCTAACATGGTTGCAAAAGCTGAAAGCATTATAGATGATGAGGAACCAGAAATGCAGACGGAAAAAGGCAACATTACAACTGCACAGGTACATCAGGAACAGTTGGAATTAAACAGTGTCGACAATGATTTCTTGGATGAAGAAGACCAGGGAAGTGATATTATTGAGACATGCAATGAAGTGTTCATCAGGGAACCACATGCTATTGATTTGGGAGCGTGTGCCGACGTTGAAGACCAATTCCACTCTTTGGAAAGTAACACAGAGAAATATTCAGAGTATACCGAGAAATATGCGACGTTGCCAAGAAAAATACCAATGCCAACACCGAGGTAAATTATATAATAAACGTAAAAGTTTTAATCTGATGTATTTTAATACGGCCTAGACAATCCAAGTTATCCGACATTGATTTTTCGAAAACCTCGCCTTTAATCGAAGACTCCAAAACGGATAATGGGGACTCTGGAGTGACATCAGATGAAGATGATAAGCAGAAAACATTCAAGGGGTCTTCTTATAGCGAGCGTGAGAAGGATAAGTGGAACCACGCCGTGGAATTACCGAACAATCCCTACTCCAGGTCGAATTTGGAGAGTCGATTGAGCAATCGATCCAATCGTTCATCAATTAGCAGCGTCAATTCGTGAGTTTTGAAATTAATCTACATAGAAATTGCCATTTTCACAATCGCTTACAAAACTTAATAATTCACAAATGCACATTTATAATCTTATCGCGTTTTATCAAATTCGCTAGATGGGAGTTATCTACGTAAACACAAAAGCAGGAGAACTAACAAACATATCTAGTAGGTTACACAATAACAGGTAGTTAATTTACAGTACGGAACATTTACTTGACAACGATAGTTGTTCAGCACCAGAGACAGATCCTATTAACATAGATAACACTGTTGAGTCTGACGCAGGCGAAACCATTTTGCCTGAATCTCCCGGCTCCCCAATGCGGAAAAGTCTATTCGATGTACTTAACGATGATCGTAAGAGCTATGAACATCGGTATGTAACCTTACTAATCTCATCTACACCTACTAATAGCACTAAACAGGGATATGTAATAAATTTATGATGAAGATCACTAACAATTATTCGCCTCTTCTGCGTTCCTCTATGAAACTTGTCATCTCTGTCCGGAATATATTCTATATGGTCCTAGATCATATCCTACATTTGAGATCTTCCTCAGAAGCCTAAAAATAATGGTCCCTGTCAATGAACCTTGGAGTGCCTGGGCTGTTCGATACATAAACTGATAGTACCAAAAATTATATTACTGAAAAATTGGTACCATCAATATTGATCTTCATCGTAATGTAATTCCAGGGGTGCCACTCAGTTTATAATATACGAAATGTTGGTCATAACAGGTATGGTCGCGATTACTTTGCAAAGGCAGCAGGTAGACCTCAAGGTGCTCTGAAGAAGAACTGGTTAGATGATGACAACCTTCGTCGTGATGGTGGTGACATCGCCGACGACGAGGTGAGTGATACCCATCGGTCTCTAGACCATTTCGAAAAGCTGTGCACGTATGACAGTCTACCGCGCACCCTCTTCAACGCGAAGAATGCCAGCAGGCACTTCGTCACCAATCCCTTGCTGAATTTCAATACTGAGCATGATTAATCACAAATCACATGCGTTCTTAATATGCAAACATCAATTATGTGTCAAATTCTGTTATTCTGTTGTAGAAATGTATGTCTTGTAACTCTTATTGTTAGTCTTGTTTTGTAAATATTGTACATGTGTCTCCTTCAGCATTGCGCAAACGCATTACACCATTGTACGCATGCTGTATGCAAACCCTTTGCCCACAATCACACAGATATTACACACATGAATATCCACCAAAAATGGATCTTAAGCATAATCGAGTATTGTTATTACTGTATTTATAATAAATGCATTGATTAATGTTAAAATGGCATATTTGGACAATAGTTGTATTTGTAGAGTTTTAAGTATTGGTAAGTTTTTTTTAATATTCCAATAACATTGGGTAAATGATAATTCGTGATGTGTGGCTATGCCTTACTAACTATGCTTTGTATTCAATCTGCGTATTTCCAGCTATAATTGCTTTTTATTCGTTGACTTATTTAAGATTTATGTATAATAGTAGTGAAATTTCTTATGTTAGGAACGTAATGTAGATATAGTTGATGAGCCAATTGTACCCCAAGAAAATGTCTTCCGAGCAGTACCCGCTGTTATCCAACTGGATGATGCTGCAACAACTGAGAATCAACCAACTGTTGAGGCTCATTTGGATGAGTTATCGTCGGTTGAATTGAGTACCCCCACAAAGCGTCTACAACCATGGGACCTCTCTTCCGATTCAGATTACAGTATTGAACGCACATATAATGTAAATTCCGGGAAAATTATCAAAAAACTGGGGGATGTAGAATATGAATTACCCATCTCTGAAGTGCCTTCAGCCGAAGGCTTAAAGTATACAAAACTTGATGAAAATGAAAACCACGAAAAGAGTGTTAAGCCGAAACTTAGTGAACTTGAAAGAAAGAGGTCTTTCTTTATGAAGTCTTTAACAATTGAAGATGACAAGGAGGGTCTGCTAGAAGAGATAACACCACCTTCCGTAAACCATTTCAAACTAGTACATGATATTGCAAATGAAGATGAGCAAGATTATACGACTGAAGCTATAAGCCCACCAGCTGAGTACCAGAACAAGAAAGTCGTTGACTCCATTGAGTATGAGAGCGAAGAGAAAAGCTATGATTTTTCTATTGAGAGTACCTATGAAGATGAACAAAGATTGAAGGAAATTCATAGTAATGGGGATCAAGAAGAAATAATTGAGGAATCAATCAATAGTGGAATCGTAGAACCTGAACCATCTAATGAGCAAAAACATGAAGTAATTGAAGAAGCACATAACAATGGGATCAGAGAATCTCTACCATCGAAGATTCCGAGTCCTACAAAGCTACACACATCTTCAAACGCTGTTGGCGATGAAATGTTCGAAGAAGCTTACAACAGAGGTATTATAGAACCTCCACCTTCGAAGATGCCTAAAGAGAAAGTCATTGAGGAAAGCCACAATAGTGGAATCAAGGAACCTCCCAAGATCCAAAAAGTTACCCATGAAATAATCGAAGAAACATGTAATAGTAGAATAAAAGAACCTCCAAAAGTAATCACACCAACGGAAGAAATTCTGGAAGAAAGACATTGCCATGATATTATCGATGTCAAACCTTTAACAAGTCGAAAACTAAACAAAATAGAACGACCAACTAAAGCAATGCTCAATCAAACATATGACCACCTAGATGTAGACATTCATTTGGCGCACGTATCAGAAACTGAAGAACTAGAGGAAAAACAATTAGTTAAAAATTTACTAAAGAAATTTTCCCAATCATCGCCTAACCTAACAAAGACTATCCAACCCAAACCAATCCCCAAACCGGATAGTAGTGATTTGCTCAGTTTAAGTAGTGACTTTGTTGCAAATTCTATCGAAATTGAGGAGGCTAGTCCCATTCAGGAGGAAAAAGTGCACAATTTAAAGAAAATGTTTGAAAACGTATGTAAAACTACATGAAGGTACCATAAAATTTCAGTTAAACATGTTCTCTTGTTTCAGGATTCGGATACTAAAAAGGACGTTGAGGTTAATAGTAGTCTGACAGCCAGGAGCGTTCCCAAGCAAATGCGTCAGCAACTTGCACAGACACCTTTGAAGCAGAAACCAAGAAGACACAGCATGGTCTCTGAATCTTCATCAGTTGAACCTTCAGAAGATGCAGTTGACCATGTGAGAAAGATGGAACACAAAGAAGGGGAGCCTGAAGTTGTTAGCTTCCCCACAGCGAGAAGCCGAATCGCATTCTTTGAAAATATAAATCAGAAGTGAAAAAATAAATATTTTCAATATCAATTTTATGTTACCAAAGATTGTTGATTCTTCTAATCATAATTATTCATAGGTAGAAAGGAACAAATATTTAAACGTGATATAACTTTGGAGTTATAATTGTATCCAGTACAATAGATAACAGATATTTATTTTAGATTTATTGTCTATACAGAAGAATACATAAGAAGTTACGCAAAATGTATGCCATGTTTGTTAAAGGCATGTAATAACCTGAAATTTGAAGAAATTAAAATTGTAAACTTTGTGATTAAGAAAATTATCGCTAATAAATACATAATGTAGATATTTGAGTAACTATAACACATGTCTTGAATTATCTGAAGGAATATTTATGTACCAATGCCTAGAGCCTAAGCCAGTGATTCTCATCCTCTCTTTTGGTTGTGGCATACTTCTAACGATTTCAAAATTATACCCCGCTGGAACGGAGAGGCCCTTTGTAAACTTATTAGAGCCAAGGCATAATGGGGATCGCCATTGTCCCAACACGGAATATATTTTATTAAAGTCAAAGCGAGGGTGTGGTCCTTATGGTAGTTCCGCAAAAATTAACTTAAATAAAATTTGGAATGTTTCATGGGCACAAATACATCAGTATTAATTTTATCTAAATTATCACGGTAAAGTGGTTGAAGTTTTTGACTGGCTCATGATGGGTAGGTATTTCAAGGAAGAGGGATACCCCTCTAGATAAATTCGATCCACGTCCTCAAATAGTTCGCCCCTCATGAAAAATTGTTTATGAAGATTTTATATCTGTTGATTTCCAAAAGGGTGAATAATTAATAAAGAGGTGGGATTTCTTAACGTCTCCCAAATAGTCGCCAATCAGTGACTATTTGGGAGACGAGGGCAGTGAAGTAACTACTGTCTTGGATATAGCATTTTATTTAAAACTTTTGTTTCTCTTCAGACTTTAATCGGAATCTTAGTATTTAAACT
Organism: Mimaenictus wilsoni; assembly: GCA_027575185.1. NCBI lineage: Eukaryota > Metazoa > Arthropoda > Insecta > Coleoptera > Staphylinidae > Mimaenictus > Mimaenictus wilsoni. The sequence goes on along the minus strand of JAODAC010001553.1, from coordinate 17,847 downwards.
TTAAACAAATGAGGCTTTAAGGGATCTGTTCCCGACTCTACGATACCATGCAACGGCAAAATTAAGAACTAAAACGTGAAATTCAAACTTTGTTCTAAAATATTTTCTAATCTGCATGTTAAAGAATTGCGCATTGATGTACGGATATATTCCTCATTAATTATAGTTTGTTTTGATATACACATTTACACCTAAATGTTGGGTAATTATTGAGAAATATATCGTGTAAAAAAGTCTTTGCCAAAAATTTCGAGTTTCAAGTAATGAAATGAAAGGAGTTTGAAGATATTTTCCGCTTAATCGATTGGTGGATGATTTAAATTAATGTATATATTTTAGTGGCTATCAACCCTGGGTTTTTTCCGCCGTGATTACAATTTATTCGTGAACGTTTACAATTTGTGAGTTTGTAGTTGTTGTTGTGTATTGTAGAGTGTTGGATGTTGCATGAATGTTTGATGAATAATGTTGAATGTTGTAGTGTGTGAGGTGTGTAGTGGGTGAATTATTAATTATAATTCACCCGGTGGATTACCCACCTCGGGGAATCGAACTCCGTCTTCCTACGTGGTAAGCCGAGACGATACCACTAGGCTGCCCAGGTGGGCCATGATCTATATTCCTAACAATACGGAAAATATGAAAAAAATTAAAAACCTAAAACTCGACATTTTCTTGGAAAATATGTTTTCTTACACAATATATTTCAATAATAACCCAACAGGCGTAAATGTCTATATCAAAACAAACTATATTTAATGAGGAATCGTTCCGTACAAGAATGGAAAGTTCTATAACATGCAGATTAGAGAATATTTTGGAATGAAGTTTGGATTTCACGTTTTAGTTTCGCATTCTGCCCCTACGAAGTACCGGTCGCGTAGGGTCCTCTTTAATAATTCAATAAAAATGAAATTCCACGTGCACTCTATCACTTCGCCTCCCAAATCGTAGCAGCTTTTTTACATTGAGTTCGACTTCGCTCTATTGTTATTCTATGGTATACGCATTCCAGCGAGTCTAAATAAGTCTGCGTCACTGGACAAGGCATCGGTACGTATATTTTTAAATGCAACTAAACATTATTCAATATAGATACTCAACGTTCACCAAAACATGACGTTTGTATAGGTTACATCAGTTTATGAAGATACATTACGTGTAATTATATCTTTATAAAAATGAGACTTACTGCATAAAGTCATCAATATCCATCATTCTAGATCGTTTTTGTTCTCCATCAACCTCAGTCAAAATTTCTTGAACCATCGTCTTCATGTCAAAACCATCAGGTAACTGTAGATTATTCAAACTGCAATGCAGCAGATAATTTTTCTCAAGCATTGTCAACACCGACGTTTGCCTAAACGCAGCTCCCAAAGTTTTATTTTTTCGAGTGAAGGCAATTCGTGTTAATCCATCCCATTCTCGATAGGAAATCGGTGGCGGTGGATTTCGTGGTTCTATTCTCACTACAGACGATTCGACTTTTGGAGGAGGTCGGAAATTATTCTTGCCAACCTTCATGAGCATATCAACACGTGCCAACAGTTGAGTGTTCACTGAAAGACGGCAGTATAATTTGTCTCCAGGTTGGGCTACCAAACGCTGTGCAAATTCTCGTTGGAACATGAGTACTGCACACCTAAAGAATGGTCTGTGTAAGAGGAGCTTAAAGACTAACGGTGAGGAGATTTGATAAGGTACATTGGCAATGCAGAGGTCGAAGAAGGGAAGTTCGGTTTTCAGTGCGTCACCAACCATTATATGGAGTTTTTGTTGATATGGTGTACCTAGGACACGTTTCTGTAATTCAGCTACTAATCTAAAAGTAGAGAGCTGAATAAGGATAAAATAATGGTGAAAGAAGTGAGTCAAACCTTGTATCTATTTCACAAGCTACAACTCTTTTTGCTTGTTCAAGTAGCTTCATTGTCATGTTGCCAGTACCTGGACCGATTTCCAGAACCACGTCCGTGGGTCGAAGACCAGATTTTTCCAGCATTGAAGTAATTATCATAGGATTTTTAAGGATATGTTGGCCAAAATCCTTGTTGAACATAATACCTATAAAATTCACAATTACTTTGTTATTTTGTCATTTTTCTAGGAATTTTGGTATTTACCTTGTTTGGCCACTTCATTGTGGATTCTGGATGCCTTCTCCGTTTTAATTTTCGGCATTTTCTTGCTTGTTTAAGAAGAAATTTAGAAGAGGAATTGGACAGCACGAGAAAGTTCTGCCTGCATTTAAATTTAGGTTATGAATGTTTACCATGTGAAGATTTAATGTAGGCAACCAACAGAGCTTGCAAGTGTATTGCAATCTTTATTGTTTTTAATTATGAAGAGATTCGGGAAGATTAAGAAGGATTATCTATTATTACCGAATCGTCAAATATTAGGTTAGGTAAGGATTTGTAATGTTAGGTTATGTTGTCGTAGAGTGGATAAAAAGGCAAAGAAACCGAAGAGCCCTCTAAAGCTTCTTCAAAAGGGTCTAAATATTAACAACCCTCAAATGCTGGGTGAAATACTAATGCAGCATTTTCCAAAGTGTGAGGCCGAATTTATGGGGTGTTCCTCTTGGAACATTACTGAATACGTATATTATGTTTTAAAAAAGGGAGGCGTACCTATCAAAAGTTTGGTAACCTCTGGTGTAAGGTGTGGTCCAAAATAAAATTGACGGGCGGTGGGGAGGTCCTTTAAGCACATTACATCATCGTAAATATTTTTTACAAGGGTAGGGTCCCAATAATTTATTTATAAATGGGTCATTTACAAAAAATTTGGAAAACCACTAGCTAAATGTGACCTTTATGCCTTAGTGCCACGGCTTCCTTATCCTATGTCGGGACATAAGTCAACAAATGTCTAAAGGGGATCTCCCCGTGTGCGGTAATTTCACATGTTCAAAACAAAAATACCCTACGCCCATTCAATTTCTCAAACCACCAAAAAATTGTACTTTTTCGGCATGCATAATAGACAGGCATATAAAAAAGAAAATATTGAAAAGGAAGCATCTGCTTGATTCATAAGTTTATTATTTTAGTAATTCTAAGACCTAAAATTCGTCCAACTCGATCAATGTAGATACTTTTGATATGGTGTATTTATGTATCTTTCGTTCAGAAACTGAAAACATATTGGTAATATTTACACCGACAAAATTGTCGTTACTTTATAATTTTGTAACATAGATTTTAATCTATCTTACAGAACATGTTGCTGTAAAATTGTTGATCATCTCCCATTATAAGCATACAGAAATATAAGATGCAATATTCAATTGAAAATGTTAAATCACGTTTGTATATTTTATAAACTTATACCATCTATATTATTCGCTAAAATTTTAATTACTTTTCATCCTCAAAACCTTGATAACGGTTTTAATTATATTTTGATATATTGTACCTAAACGTTTTTTAAAATTTATTTGAAATTCTAACTTGGAAGTACTTGAAGTAAGACTTTGAAGTATGCATATAAATTATGTCAATCGTCGGAACATTGAAGAATTTATGAACTTTGTATACAAAAATTAACATTTCTAAACAATGTATAATTAAACACATATTACTAACTCGTAGATCGTAAAATACCCGTTTAATTAGCATGCGTTTTGCACACTAAAAGCACTGTTACTCAATTAGAGAGATAATTATTATCCACGTTTAAACCCATAAGATAGTAAAATAAAATTGAATTATGTTTCCTCCATACTTGGCTTTTTTCAAGCTAAACGTCATAAATTCAGTTATTTTAATGTTTTTTACGACTATCTATCTACGGATTAAACTTTTTTATGTTTTAACTTATACAAAACTGTACAAAACTAAAAGTGCATCTTCAGATGTTAATGCGTTTTGGAGGCGTATGCGTGGATGTACAAAGGAATGAAAAAAAAGCAGCATGCCCATAAATGCGCAACCAACATCAAGTTTTCAGTTTCAATATCAACGCATCTTCGCTGCGCCTCAAACGAGTTTCACGCATATATACATTTAAAAATGAGATGAAAAGGCAGAAGAGAACATGTGAGTGGGAAATAACAGCACATTAGTGCACACTGTGCGCGCAATCATTGCAATCTAAAAACAAGATAACGCTTTAAATGTAGCTGCTAAAAATAGCTTGAAAATGGAGTGCAAAAGTTGAAATTGTTCAAACAGCGCACATCCCGAAAATGCCATCGAAATATCGGTGCCAGGCAGTCGCAAATTTCTATTCCGCGATCAAATTGGGGCCCTAATATTTCTTTCGTTCTACTTTTAACCGCGCCGACGTTTCTACGAATAGAAAAGTAATGGGTTTCCGAAGCGTCGATGAAATATATTGCAAAAATATACGAAAACATCGGGCATCGTCCGTTAGGAGACGAACTGGGTCGCGAAATCGTGCACATTTGTCGTGCTTTAATGTGTATTTAATAATTGGCGCCAGCGGTTATTATATGGCGACGTAGACGCGAAAAAAACATTTGTGAGAATATCAACATACACGAAATTATGTTAGTAGGAATTTCTACTTATGCCAATAAAAAAAAATAAACACATAAAATTTACATATCAACTTTCCTAAAGTGTAATTTATTTTATCATCATCGAGTTTAATTTTTTCATGACTCGTTCAAGCTTTGCTCCACAATTATAGACCAGTATAAAGAGAAACATGTTCTATTATTAAATAATTAAATAAATTATATACAAAATGCGTTTCTTCTCAAGGGTACCTGGAAAACCGATTTTTTTCAAAACTCGGTTTTCGGTTTATGAAAATAATGAATCTCAGTTTCGGATTCAGGTTTAGAATTATAAAGGTAATTGTTTGATATTTCATGTTAAATGAATCAAATTTTGAAAATGGGTATAAATACTTTTTATATAATAGCATAAAAATTAAGGTACTTATTTAGCGAAACTTACCGGGTACGAAACTTTCTGTATATGGAATCCTACCTACAACGAAACATTTTCAGGTCAGGTTATGTGCCTTATGTAATGTAAATAAATTTTCACGTAAAACAGGTCAAACGAAAAAATACATTTTTGACCAGTTATAGCACGAGCCTCAGCTATGAATCTACTATGAACACATTACGTAAGTGGCGTGCCTAGAACTATGTGTTCTACAGATATGATTATGCACATCCATATAATAGGTATACCGTTACTTAATCAAAATCGATAATGAAATATAAAAATCATACAATAATAGTAGAGAAAAAAACATAGGTTTTGCACTACAAACTTGCTCGCATACAAAAATTAAATAACTAATGCATTCTTCATGTAATGATATGTACATATTTTTAGTGTTTTTTGGGAAATTCTGCTGTAAATCACATATTTCTGGTCCAAATTGATATCTAAGATCTCCTTCAGAAATAATTTAAAAGTTTTAAATAAATAATTTATAATTTAAAAATAAATAATTTAAAAATATTACTATACATGTGGTTTCTAACCATGCTGAACATATCCAAAATCTTCAGGGAATATTCCTGTTTCACTTCAACGAATCACAACCACAAAACAATGGATGTGCAACTTATTCTAATAAGTAAGACTATAATGTATGAAACTAATAATTTTTTAATAAAAACCGTACTGAAATTTTAAATTATACATAAGGAGTATAAAAAATGTATTCCTGAGGTGTAACACGTGCTTCGGATCAAGAATGACCTCAAAGTACACCGATATTCCAGTGATCTTAGAGATTCCGAAAATTAAAATTAAATCTTACTTGCATTTTGAAAAAAAAAGTAATCAATTACTCCAATAAACATCATTGGAACTATTTTTGATTGGCAATAAATATTTCTTCTCCATCCTCATTCTCTTAAATTTCCAGGAATGATTAACACATGTTAAATTTGATTTTGAGTGTAACCGACATACGCTTACCAAGATAATTTCATAACTGGCTTGCTCGGTTGGACAGATGAATAATCGTTCAATGGTGAAGGTGAAGGCGAACGTACTCTCCGTAGTCTTGCGCTTGCGAAGGCGAAATTACGAAATCTCTCATGGGATTCGAGTTGTTGCAGCTGCACGCCGACTTGCACTTTGTTGCAACAACTTTGAATGTCAATCACCAAAAGGAGAAAAAAGAAGGACCCGAAACTAATCAGCAATTCATTGCCCATAAACGAAGTTTGTTGCGTAATAAGAACTGCATACCTTTTGTTCATTTATAGACCTCCGAATGATTAGATTCAAACTTGAAATTTTATTTTCAATATTTCATAAATTTCAATAGTTATGGAACATGTTCACATGCATCTTCGATGCTGGGTGTGTTAAATTTACATTGAAATATTAAGTTGCAGCCCAGCAGGCGGTGTTGCTGCATTTTCATTGAGCATCTTCCCAGAAGAGATATATGATGAAGGATGACGGTTGGTTGCAGTCGACTTCATGTCGTAATTTATATACGAATATAAAAATGAACAGCTAATCTATTTGTTGTATCAGATAGCCTATCGAACTTTTATTGCGTAGTTACCTGCCCGCAAACCGTAACTGTTAATAACTGTTAAACAGGCCTTGACCCTGAGGATTGCAGGAATTACCAAAATTATATACAAAGTCAATATTTCGGCAGTTATTGCTAAATTTAGCAGAACTGATAGATTTTTTGGAATTATTCAAATTTGAACGTTGTTTGTCAAAATTTTAGGACATTTCTGTATGTTCAAGGTTTAATTAATATTAGTTTGCTACATTTTTGCTTGCATGGTAAACCGGTACAAAAGGAGAAAGAATAAGTTGTGCTCCTCTGCCTCTCTTCTCGCCTGTTCTTCTCCCACAATGACGACACTCTCCCGAGGAGTGTGAGGCTATCTTTGCGCGTATAAAACCGGCACCAAGAGTTCAATAACTCCAGTTCGGTTTCTTCTTCACATCAGTTCACCTCCACTAAATCTATCCACGCTCAGAATGAAGCTCAAGTGGTTAGTATTTGCGGCGTTGATTGCGACCGCTGCAGCCATTCCCCATCGGCGGTTGGGTGCCCGAGATATTCCAGTCCAGGTGATCTACGACTCTCCAGCTGTACGCAACCTTGATGACAAGCCCCAACTGCCTGTTGAAGCTAAGCCAGAAGGTGTGAAGAACTTGGAAGCCAAACCACAGCTCTCTTCGGAAGAAGCCAAAGAAGCTTTGAAACATCTTCCCGTTCAAGTGGACGACGCCAATAAGGTGAAAATTGTCACACCCGATCTACCCGTAGAAGTTTTCCAACCCCAGCCAATCCCAGCTGGACCCAACGCAGCTTACCAACAAGGTGAAGAACAAAATATTGACGATATTTATGATAAGATTCAAGAAATTATTAACAATGGCGCTAAGAAGCTGAAGGCTGACTTTGAGAATATTCCGGATGATGAGCATAAGAAGGACGTGCTGGAAAAGGTCAACCTTACTTTCGATGAGTTCCTAGAGACCACCAAGAAATTGATTGAAACGCGAAATGTCCAGACTTTGAAGCAGGCTGCAGCCACCACTTCGTCTCCTCTTCCAAACCCGGCTAACTTTTTCCAGCAAATCCTAAGTTCGTTCCAGAATTTCCAGAACAATTTGTTCTCAGGTTTGAATCCATCCGGGACTCAAAGTGATGGCTCCACAGCCGCACCTGGCGGCTTCCCAAATCCAATTCAGGTCGCTCAAGGTATCTTCCAGCAGGTACAGGGTAATCTAGGCAGCCTTTTCGGTGCTCGTCCACCAAGTGGCCAGGCCGATGAAGCTGTATCTCAAGGCCCACCAAACCCGCTCCAATTCATCCAACAGCAATTCAGCAACATCTTCCAACGACCCACCGCAGCTCCGGGTAACCAAGCCGACGAACAACCTGCTAGCAACACGAACCCAATTGTGGGCTTTGTTCAAGGCGCCATTTCTAATGTTCAGAATGTCTTTAACCCATCCACTGCTGCTCCAGCCGCTCATGATGAAGTCACCCAAGGGACTGCTCTCGCTGGCGGAAATAACCCCCTTCAGTTCTTCCAAAACGCCGGTCAGAATCTGATTCAAAGCATCCAGAACAATCCATTCTTCCCAGGCGGAAGTACTACCCAAGCTGCATTAGCTGGTACTACCGTCGCTCCAGCTTCCAACCCAGCCGCCGCTGCTATCGCCAATGTTCAGGGTCAATTCGCCAATGCCATTCCTAACAATCCGTTTCAACAACAGGCTTCGCATGCTATCGCTGCTGGTGCCGCTCAGGCTAACCAAGTCGTGTCTCAGCTGTCTCAGCAGGGAGTCCCGGTCCCCGAGCAGGTCAGCAGTGCCATCAGTGCTGCGCAACAAGCGGCTAGTGGTGAGACGGCCTCAACTGCCGCCCCTTCGAATTCAGCTTCGACGCCCGCCGCCCCTGCCGTCTCTGAAGCTTCGGCTGACGAAGAAGCCGTCCGTGACGACATCCCTGCCGACGAAATTGAAGAAGAGGCAGCGCCTGCCCAACTCGAAGTTTCAGAGCCAGTTAAAGCCGTAGAAGAACCCGTTAAAATCGAAGAAGTGGTCTCTGAAAAAGAATCTGTTCCAGTAAAAATTGAGGATTCTGTCCCAGTCAAAATTGAGGAACCTGTCCCAGTTAAGGTTGAAGAACCAGCACCAGCGCATTTAATTAAGGAAGAGATCTCCAATGAAGTTACAGTAAGTTATATTAAACATTAACCAGTAAAGAACAATATTGAATTATATTTGTTTTATACAGGAAAAAAAAGAAGAAGTTAAACCATAACCGTCATCGACAAGACAAACCTCATCTTAGTGACTGATTAGTTTCATAGCTGAAGAAGCAGAAAACGATTCCTACATATTTCAAAACATTATTTATTATCATCTTAATGCTTAATGTGTTTAATCATCTAGTTTAACTTATTTACTTTATTTAAGTAATGTGAGCCATTTGTTTTGGCCATACTCAGTGTCGAGCAGGTGTGAGATATATATTGTAATGAGGAAGTCACACAAATTGTGTGCATGTGAAAGCAAAACGATGTAAAATATACAAAAAAAGGAATAAAAATCAAAGAAAATCTAATAGGTGCGTCTTTGATTGTGCATCAGATAGATATAAATAACGTCCCATTAATTGAGCTGCGCTCGCATTCCGTTAATCATTCCTTGGCAGTTGTTCCTATGAACATACCAGTGGTCCTCCGATAACATTTCTATAACCATGTATCCCATTATTAATTCAGCCAATGTTAATCGGCCTATCAGCAAGTGGTCACTGTTCTAGAACCAGCGAAAATACATTTTGAGAATGAATGCGGTATCGAGTTGTCGATGCATTTCGAGCAGTCCCTAATTACCAATGAAGCGATCAACAACGTAGCAGTGACCTGAAACTCATTCTATTTGCAATGTTTAACTAGTTTGTAACATGGCTATTGAGTTAAACTTTATAAGGAATGACCAGGAAACTCCCTGGGGATTTCGATTAACCGGTGGGTCAAATTTTGAAATACCTCTTACAACAATCAAGGTAGGTCTCAATTAATTCCATTCTAATTGGGAACTAAGATATATCTGAAGGTTGTAGATTATTCTATCGCACAAGCAAATGGTCTGGAAGTAGGAGACGTCATTATTAAGATCAATGATAATGACATCACTGCTTTAACACATGCCCAAGCTCATGACAGAATTATTGAGACAGGCAATGAACTACTCTTTACGGTTGTTCGGAATGAAATTTCAGATATGTTAAGATCTCTTATTGCAGAAGAGGAAAGTATGCTTAAAGAGGCAGAGGAAATTGCAAATGAAGCAGACGAAGTCAATCAGGAAGTTCAGAATCTACTAGAAGGTTCAGTACCGATTGATTATCCTGAGAAAACCATCGAAGATTTACTTAAAGATACTGAGGCGGATGAGCAACTACATGATCATGACTTAAATTTAACGGATGAAGAGATACATAGCATAATTGATCCGGAAATTGTCACTAGGAAGGAAAAAATTGACCCCAAGATAATTGCTCCGATTGGCCCTCCAGCCAAAAGCAAATTGGAACCACCACTGATTCTCCAACCTGCTACTGATATTCAAGAAGATAAGCTTTCGGGGATTCCTATTACTCAGGAAACAGTTAAATATATGCAGAGTCAAGTTATCCAAGAGATAAATAATAATTTACGGGAAGGTGTTACAGAAGGAGAGAAAAGATGGTCTACGTTTCTACAAAGACCACAAAGGGCTATTCCACCTTCAAAACTTGAATTTCAAATTCAAAAGGTAGGTGTACAAGTTATAGGAAAGGTTAGATGAAGTAATGCTTGTTCTAGTCCACGTATCGCATAAAAATACGGACCAAGAAAGATTTAGAGGCAGAACGTGCTGCTAAAGAAGCAGCATTGGAAGCTGAAGCTTTAAGACAAGAGCAGCTAGCTGAACATGAAGCTCTCATAGCGATAGAGGAAGCAAAGCAGCAAGAAGAATACGAAAAGTCGTTAAATGAAGAGATATCTTCGGATTCAAGTTTTACGTTTTCAGATAGTGATAATCTAACCGAAGACACAATTTCTTTTACGCCAAGTGGCACAGAACCCACTATTTCATGTACGTGACCCATTTTAACCTGATATCACATCCATTAATCTGTGTTATAGTTACAGAAAGTTTGAATTCGTTGGAAGAGAAACTTGAGCAAGTTAAGGAACAATTACAAGTGTATAATGTGGAGTTGGTTCCTGATGCCTTACAAAAAATGCTAACAAAGATTGCGTCACAACTTGAGAAAATCGTGAAAGTTGTGAAGCCACAAACGCAAAATGCAATGCAAAATGGCGACGGATATGCAACCGACGATGAAGTGAATTACGACGATTTCAGCGTACGTATACAAATATTTTGGCGCACCATTTTGGCGCAAACTGTTAAACCATGTTAATTAATTATCTCACAGGATGATGAAAGCAGTAGCATCAGTAGCTTGAGTTCGCGTATTAGTTCCCCTACAACGTCGACGCCTTTGTTTGAAGGTAATATTTATTTTTATCCCTAGTTTAACAATAGTTCTGCCTATCTACCGCGTCCAAGCGCATGAGCATTAACAATAAGTGCACTAGTTGATACAGTAGACGGCTTCCGTTAATTAGTTGTTATCACTTCGTCGAAAAAGTGAAACGTTGCGGTTTTGTGCAGGCACCGAGCCCACATTGACGTTCAGTTCCTATTCGATAATGAGTGATCCGCCATCAGCAACGACGCCTGAGGGCAGCGAACCCTCGCTCACCTTCAGCGACGAGCATGCTGACGTTGCCGAATGTGATCGCACCGAATACGATGTTACTGAGATGCAGGACTATCAGGAGCAGACCGACGAAGGCAAACATGCTTTAGTGGAGGAGAAGACCAACAAGAAGGAAAAGGTAAGATATGCGTAGGCAACCCTATAACCTCTGCGTCCCCAATTTGAACAGTATTTATATGGCGTGCATGCGTATAGTTGGTTGCAAAGTGCGATTCCAAGTTTAAATAGCAGGAGGACGAACGTTTTGTGCAGCATCCAAAAAATCCCCGAACTGGATCGCGCCCAAAAAGCGAGCAACGCGTGCAGTGAATGTGTTTTTGCGCGTCAGTTTTCTTTCAAAGAATAAACAAGAGTATAAAAGGCGTAATGAGTGCCTGCCAACGGTTCATTATCAGTTCGAAAGCACACGCCAATTTTTAAGCATCGAAACAATAGTCTTTTGCGTTGTTCACGTCTGTGATTCCTGTTTGAAAGTCGTGTTTCGGTGGCATTTGTTCGTAGGCAGAGAAGATGGAAGACCAATGTCCTTACATGCGTCCGATTATCTTGCCTGGGGGACGGAAGTGGTGCGCACCTGATGATGCTGCTCGGGGTTCAGCACGAGCAGCTACCCGCCGCCATGCCAGCCTTACCGACGAGCGTATCGATGCAACTATCAGCTCGTTCTATGAAAAGATCGACGGCAAGACCGTCGGGTACGTACCCAGTGGTGGCCATGTTGTTTTGACGCTGCGTTCTTTTCTTTTCAGGTCGAACACTGGAATCGGATCTGGCCGTGGACGCACGTCACGCAGCCGATCTATAGGTATGGTAATTTCTCGCCAATGTTCATTAAACACGACATTAATTGATATTCGTTATACCCCCGGCTCACTTTGAGAATGTAAAATTTGTTGAACTTTGACATAGATTTGAATAAATATCTTCCCAACCTTAGGAAGCAATCCCTTGAATTCGAAAATGCATGAGAATCTTTCGAAAATACCTTTGAACACAATGATCTAGTCACTTTTCAGAGAATCAAATTGCTGTATGGTGCCAAGCACAGTCACCGAAACTAAGAAGTAAGACTTGCGTGGTTATTAGTTTCCTAATTAGTATTATCGTCCATATTTTCATATTAACCAAGCGTTTCTAACTACAATTTTCAAAATGGTCAATAACTGCTTATCATTTGATGATATTCCAGAGGTAGGTCCATTTCACTAAATATCTTAATATTTTTGAACTTTTTTATAAAAAGGGGAAATTAATAAACTGAATCTTTTAGGATTAACTTCCTGAAGTATCAACCACCACCTAAGAGCATGGATCATTTAAAGAACTCCGAGGTTTACAAAATGGTGCATAATCTTGGTCCTCATTCAGATTCTGGGATTTTCTCACGACCGGAAAAAGTGCTTTCCGGGCAGGATTATCAAGTAAATACTATCCAGTAAATGCTTTCAAAAAATGACCTATTTTTGTTCCAGAGTAATGTGTCTCCTGTACCACGTCAGTTTTAATCGCAACATTAATTTTCAATTATATTCTTAAATAACACTATATAATTTTAAGATACTTATGTAATATTTTCTTTATTGTTTAGAAATGTTTTTGAAAATATAAAATAAGTGTACAGAATTGTATAAATACAAAATATTGTTCCTGAAAAATTAAAAATGGTACATTTGCATTTTGTGAATATTTACTAACAACATGTTGTTTTTAAAATATTGTATTACAATAATTAAAATTATATTGTCTATATTTGAGAATGTTATGTTCCGATGCAGCAAGTGTATTTTCTATTTTCCATTGCGATATTATTCGAGGTTAGCACTAGGATGAATAATTGCGGGATAAGTGTGTGGGGTTTCTACTCACGCATCTGCGATGCACATTTTTCGTAAAGCTGTGTGAAATCTCTAGCCATCACAAATGCCTTTCTTCCAGTTTTGTAAATTCTTCTAGGCTTTCCTATCGCTATGCTATCTTACTTTTATTGCTTTATTATGCTTCTACTTTTCATTCCCAGAGTTGCTCGTCCCGACACGGTCCCCGCTAAGCTTAAAACCCTTGGATAGACACGTCCGTTTTATAGCACCGCGGTACCCTTCGTCGTTCGATTGCACTTCTCCGAACGGCGGACTTTCTGCACCGCATGTGCGTTTCCGCGGTCTTTTTTCCGCCGCTGGCTGGTGGTTTGCACACGGTCTAACCAATAAGTCCGAAACTAGCTTAAGTCGTAAATCCTATAATCTAATAATCTAATAATCTAATAAATAAATAATAATGTGATATTCGATGCGAGAGCGACACGCTGGACAATGTCTTGTACCTAGCATATCTTTGTTAGTGGTTGGAACATCACCTATTTGGTGCGGTCAACCGTACTTGAAAAGTCAAGAGTGGCGATAAAGGTTTCGGGGTAGACTCGTTTGCACAGTCCCGCCGCAGCCGGCGGCTGTTACCAAGTCGCACCGATACGAGTCTCTCTCGCTCGGCTTTGTGCCTCCCTCAATCGTACTTAAGTCCTAATTAACCAATCACCACGCACCACGATCATCCCCGCTAACAATCTAACAACCTCCAAAGTTCAACCCCCTCAAGAGCAGCTCCGAACTTCTAGTATTTTTCTAACTTCTTGCACTTGGTTCTCGACCACACTCACGAACACAACGTCTTCTCTTTGGTCTACGTTTACGCTCAGCAGTGTTCGGCACTTACACTTGTTACTTTGTAATAAACTCTGTTGTTACTTGAACCAGTGTACTTTTCACTACACGACGTTCACAGATCTACCGTCTCAACGTTACGTAACACGCATTCCTCAAGTGAGTTTCACTACCTGCTTCCTGTAGAACTTGACTGGAACTTGGCCTGTTTTGTGAGAGTTTTGTTAGTTCCGTGATATAGACCGGGGCTTTCTGCTAGTGTAGAATGCTTATTACATCAGAGAATCTTACTTGGTGGTACGCTTTCGTCAAATTTAGATAGTTCATGTCTTATAAACCTCCTAAATTTGGCTCGCATTAACCAGTTCATAACTTAATGTAGAATTAATTGCTGTATGATGGAGAAATCTATGATTTGTATATTAGAAATTACTTTAAAATAAAGATTTATTTCATTTTCACTGCTTGTCTTTCATTATCTGAAAAAGTTGGCGTAGACAAATAATATTAAATAATATCACACGTCATCAGACAATTTTAAAATAATATAATGTCAATTCTATGAACTTAAGTAAAATTAGTATTAACTTGACATTGTGTGTTTCTTTGCAATTGGGGATCTCAAATTCTGATTTGAAATTAATCGGACTTGAAAATGGGGCTTGGATCAGCACGCTTTAACAGCATTACCATAGCGGAACGAAAACTAGTTCACGATTCATGGAACACCCTTCGTCCACAAATGATTGATCTCAGTGTTAGCATCTTTCTTCTAATGCTGAATGATTACCCTCACCTGGCACATTACTGGGCGTTCAAAGGCGCCAACGATGATAACTTTGTTCGTTTTACGCGCCAGTTCATCCGCGAGTTCGATTTGCTCGTCATGAACATGGATCGACCCAGTAAAATCGTGCCAATGCTGCAAAAGAATGCCGTATATCATGTATCGAAAGGAATTGCCTACGAAGACTATGATCGTCTGCGAAAGTGTATTGTTACCGTTATCGGAGAGCGGCTTGGGGACACAACTGGACGCCATGAAATTATCGGTGCATGGATTAAATGTATTAGCCTTGCTTTTGGCTACATCATCGAAATGATGATTGATTTATCTTATGATACTAAATGACGTATAATGAATTTTGCATAAATTTTCGTGATGAAATAAATGGGAAATATGATGAAGCATGTAAGAAGTGCTTCATTTCTTAATCGGATCTTTTCTAATAGGGATTGGTAACAATCGAATCAATGGTAGCAATAGTAAGTTTTGGAATTGTCGTAGTCATTTCTTATTGTCGTGATACAGAATTAGATATAGTGGTATCATAATTGAGGTTTTGTCAGGGAACTTAAGGATTATCTTGAGTATATTCTTTGTGCAATTCTTCTATAAACCAGGCAACTTTTAGCGTGTGGGTCAAAAGCAACCATAATCTGAATAATACATGATTATTTATGTCACCGAAAAAGGGGTGTCCCATGGACCATTCCTAAACTAAAGCAGATCACTTGGAATTAGTTACTAGATTACTCGGTGGTCATAGTTTGCCGACTACTGCAATAATCTGATTTGTGGGTTTAATCTGGTCTGTTTGATCTGTGCAAAATGCTCCATATGATCCGAGGTTACCGGGGCGCGAAGAATGAGTGTGAGGTGGGCGGCGATGTATTGGGTGGCTAAACACGAGGAGTGCCTAGTGCGGATAGGAGAGGATAGATTGTTGAAAAAGGTATAGATGAGGAGTGCAAGCGGAAGTGAGGGTACATCGAGAATACAGAGGAGACGAATGTATAAATCTGTGTGGGTCTTTGAGGTGGCTTATGGGATGATGACGAGCTGGAATCTGAAATGGTAAGACTAAGTGGCCAGAAGATGGGCAAGCAGACGAGATACGAGCACATTTGAAACAGATGGGAATCAAGCGGTGCAGGTAGTAGGGAGAAGACCGAGTTACATACACTGCTGAGAACGACCAGTTGGTGGAAAAAATACAATGGTCAGAACAAAATGTGGATCGGAAGAGAGGGGGTGAAAAGTGCAGAGTCGGATATGATACGTGAGACCATCTGAAGTGGGAATGCGTGCGAATGAATGAGGTATGGGCAAAAAGTCTGAGAGGAGATGTGAATGTGATAGGGGAAGAAAAGATGTAGGAATACTGGATTACTGCCCTCATTTCTTTGAGAAAAAAGGAGGATCGCTGACTTTTGTTTGAGGTAATCTGTTGGAGTGTATAGTGATAATTTGCATTTCTCATTTTGATTTTATTAATATTTTTGTTATATGTATATAGTACTTAAGTGTTAATGTAAAGTAATGGTTATAGGGATAAAGTAAATGCAAAAATAAAGGCTGTCTCTATCACTAGGCATATCTGTAACATATTGCATCTATATTCAAGGGAAAACTCGTAATCGGGAAAAAAAGACTTCAGTTTTTGATCCCGCCATCGAAATATTATTTAACAGTGACTCGAAAATAATACTTAGGCCAGTGCAATACAACAACCTCATCTCTGTTCACCGGAAACGTGTCCTCGATTCATAGACTATAATTCGGCGGATGATTGCTTCTAATGTAAGTTGGTATTTCTATGACTGTTCAATGATTACGTGGATTATTATAGACATAATAAGACAAAAATATGCTTGAAGCGTTTCACTTGAACTGGCTTATTGAACTAGTACTACTCCACTACTTCTTGTGAACTATTGTACACATAATTGCAAAATTGTCCAGCCAAGTGGCGCAGTGGTATGGTTGATGACTACTGCCCACGAGGTCCCGGGTTCGATTCTCGGTGGGGACGCATAGTAAAGTGAATTCTTCTTCTTATCAATAGTATTAGCCTCTAATATGACTAATTACATTGAACAAGAATTGAATAGAGCTAATGACCATAGCAGTCGATGCTCGGTAAATAAAAAAATGCAAAATTGTATAGCACGCTTTGATGTTGCCAACGAAATCTTCTCCAAAAATGAATCAATTTGTAAGATGGCAATTATTAAAACATGTCAAAATGCCTTAATGTCAGCAAAATTTCTGTTATTTCTAGGAAAATAGAGGTTATTACTTTTCATAATGATTTTTTTCTGCCAACGAATTGACCCAAGTCGATTTCTATCAAGATCACTTGTTCGTGGTATGTGCAATAGGATCGGTCGTGGTGCCGGAAAAGGAGGTGGAGGTGGTGGAACTATTCGTGAAGCTGGTGGTGCCTTGGGCGAGCAGGGTGCAGCTAGGGAAAACGAATATTTCTACAAACAACAGAAAGAACAAATGAAGAAACTGAAAGAAAACATGTCTGGTGGAAGTTGCAAACGAGAAGAAGAGAGTCGTAAACATAAGGATGATAAACATTCTCCAACATCGCCTTGAGTCCATTGATTCATAGATGTCTTTTGCCTCATTATTTTAACTCAGACTGAAATTGTTATAATTATATAAATATAATTTAATAATAAATGTGGTGGGTACTAATGTTTCCAAACTTTCTTTTTAACAAACCGAACCCTGAAGCATGAGTACATTTTTATTGTTATAATCACAATGTGATTTATATACCCGGTAGTGTGGAGATAACATTAATTACTTTAATGTTCGTATGTTGAATGAGTGTTGGTATGTCGAGGCAGTATTGTATATCTTTTTGTGTTTAGAAATCTTCGTGAATAAAATATGTAAAAAATAAGAAATAAAAATATAAACATATTGGTAGGTAACTATGCGCGGTCGGATCCATCACATCCTCAAATTCGAATGTTTATACTTTCCTCCTGGTTTCTGAAGGACCTGATGGGGTTACAGCGGTCAACTCCGAAGTATGTGATTCTGCAGGAATCGGGGAGGGTCAGTATCAAATGGGAGGCATTTGCGTGAGTGGCGAGGTATGAAGAGAAATTGGTG
>JAODAC010001542.1:0-37916 GCA_027575185.1 Mimaenictus wilsoni | reverse complement strand
TGTATGTATCCAGGCTGAAGGACCAGTGAAGGTCGATGGCCAGGTCTGCGGACCGAATACATTAAATAAAATAAAAATAAATATGTTTTTTATATTCCTTTCTTCAGCGTATTAAAATATAAATTACGAATTTCGGACGGATTTAATTCGTCTGCAGCAAACTCGATTTAAGCAATCATTTATTATAATATATCATAAGACAATATAATGGAGGTTCGCGTCGGGTTGAACGAAAATAATTTCGTATATTTGGTGCGTGATGAAAGGCGACGAGAACCGACTGGCAGAGGACTGCGACGCAATCGTGTCGCGGAGTTAGTTAACGATTAAGTCGAGAGAAACGCTGAATAATGGTTCGAATCAAAGCGCCTTCACTCCCCGTTGCGTTAAAGATGAAAAGTGGATTAACATTTGGCATTATTAGACTTCGCGTCTTGTTAATATTGTATGATCTATTACGAGAGCGAAAGTGCGATCCTCCATTTTTACGTTTGACAATAGCAGTCGAAATTCGTCCAAATTTAATTAAATCCGGTTAATTGTCAGACGCAATTTTTTAAGCAACGTCAGGTGGTATTACAGCAAACGTGCGCGAATTTAATTAACGATGACTGTTTGGCGAAACTTCGGGTATAACAAAGTTGTAAATTTAGTTGCTTCGAAGTATGATGAAGGTGGTTTGGCAATGTGCGTCCTAAATGTGCGTGTATCGTGAAATACCGAATGGGGAACGCATTCATTCACTTATCAATGACAAATTACGGCAATCACACAGGCCCTCCTCGGTCGAGCCAACAATTTATACGCGCAAATAGAAAAATCAATCACTGGCCTGTGCTCACAATAAGAAATAAATTGAGGATCAAGTGAATCCTGATTGTAAAATATGTGGTATCCGTAAAAGGGAAATGTTTGTAAGTAGGATAGTGGAAGCCACTTTGCGTAGTTCGCAAGCTTTCAAAGTCCTCAAGACAGCATGGATTCTTTTGTTTGCTCTTTATTCCATTCAAAGATATGCGTAGAAGTATATTAGGAAATGGGTAATGGAAATATTCTGTTTCGATCAATATTTACCATATTTTCTTATATTATACATATGTAAAAATAAAATAGTACATATTTCATAAGAAGGAATAAGTATTTATTTTGCAAGGTCACGAAACCAGTCAGCTAAAATTTCCGTATTGGTCAATAGAACCCTTTATTGACCGATACGGAAATTTTAGCTGACTGGTTACGTGACCTTGCAAAATAAATACCATGAGTGACCCTCAAACAATACATTCATTCAATTTTGTGCACAGAATATACACATATCTTAGGTAACATATCTTCACAAATCGGTGCAAACCATTAAAACCTGAAATGTAAATCCAGGTAATTTTACTGGCGATTTGCAGATTTTTAGTATTTCAAAAAAAGCTAACCTAAGAACTAACTAACCTGTTATTATGTTATTATGACCTGTTATTATGAGGGATTACATTAGAAAATGATTCTATTTGCACTGTTAAGATCATCGTTCTGAGGAATTTATTGAGATCAAAAAATTAAAGCAGCGAGCAAAGCTGAAAGTTCAATTATCTCGATATAAAATACATTGTTACGATATAACAATGCAAATAACTTATTTATCTGGGGTTTTGACCATTTAATTTCTTCTGAGATTTATTACCAATTTCAAGAAGAAGCAAATTTTGTAGTGTTATTGAAGCTAGCTTATGGAGAAATATGTATGATTCAATTTTTATGTTTCTAAATGAGAATCATTGCCTTAAACTGTGTGCTCATATAAAAGCGCTAGCCTCACGATTTATCACCTTCGATGTTTTCATTAGACAATTTAATTATTCGACACTAGATTTGTGTGTTGCTGCTAAACTTTGCACATGGGAAAAAGGCACGTTCCACACCACCAGATTCTGTGTAAAATTTTAAAACAAATTTATTGGTACCAATAAATTAACCAAATCCGAAATGAAAGAATAATAAGATATATATCGAAATCATCTTTTGTAAATGTGCGCAATTTAATCATCCATATAATCGTGTAAAATCAAATTTAAATTATCGATGCGTTTAAATTCCTGAAAATAATCTGTAAGTGGATTGTGTTGATGAGTATGTGTAGTAGTGCAATATTCGCTTTGTAGAAATTACCAATAGCTTGAATTAAAATGTTTGCTACAAGTTGTAAATTTGCCTATGTGACAGGTGCATGTGACAAGTGCGCGCAAATGTCCAATCAAACTGAATAAACAATCTATTGGTACGCATATATACCGGTTGGCACAAGCATAAAGTAGCTTGTATTGATTTTTGAATTTTATTCTTGCATTTTTTTTTTCATTTTAACTTGCTCTACAAAAATTCAATGCAGATTTTTTTAAATAAATGCAATACAAATATCAGAACTCTAAATACTGGTGGTTGAAGGAACCACGCTAAATTCACATATCCCGAGGAAAAGACTTACAATGCGACCTCCAATGGCGTGTGACGTTTCAACTCAACTAATTTTATATAATATATGATAGAAACATTTAAAACTGTATTACGACTTGTGGCATGAATATGGAAATACGATTGTCTTTACAGGGGCAACAACCTGCACCTAATGTTTAACATTTTTGTACGAATTACAAAACCAATCTTGAGTTTCATATTTGGAAAGCAGCATGTTGGCTTGGTATGTCATACAGTGATAATGAAACTTGTGTTCTTATCGAATGGGCCAGCAGCTGACGAGCGGTTCCACTCTGTCGGCGGTAGCGGTGGCGGCAGTGCGCGACCACCAGCGTCGAGATAGTCGGCCGCCCACAAGCCGCCACACCCATACATACACATACAAAAACACATCCATGCTCGTCGCGCCCACTGGCCGGAGGCTTTAATACCCAAGTTAAAATTGCTTGCGGTCCTATTTATGTTTGGTTTTATTGCGATATGCGATGGACATGTGTACGGCGTTGTGCAGAACTCGCCCGAATGTCCACTTTGCGGTTCTTTTTATTCATCATCGTGGCGTGTGCCGCATACAAAAGCAGCCGGTACAAACAAGTGGCATACGTAGTACTTGAACAAGGCATACCAGCCCAGTCGTCACAAAGGTACTGCCTGCGTGTGGTTCCTCAATGAAATGTAAGGTCACGCCGCCTCGTTGTCGAGGGCGGTCAAAGGTATGGCGAATGAGATAAAGCCTCAAGAGAAAAAAAATTGCACGGCTTGCTTTTTCGCATTATACTCTGCGGTGTGAATGTGAATTTGTGAGGCTTTTGGCTGGCCTTAAAAGCGTAGCATGGTTTGTTATTACTTTGTTGGAGGCAGTGGTTTATAAAGAGCTTATAATTTCCATAGCGTTACACGGCGATCTCTCCGAGCTTTTGTGTTACTTCTTTAAGTGTTAATTATACATTTTCCTAGGAAAGCCGCACCTAAGCCAGATATATTTAAAAAAATAACAGTCGTGGAAAATATGAAATTAGTTAGCATTACCTCCGGATTTATGTAAAACTACCACTACTTCCTGGAATTTATATTTTATAAGGTGTACTTTTCTGAGTGCACTATATTATAACTTTTCCAGACTAAACAATTTTATTTGTGTTTTATTTATTTTCGTTTGTTACCTACTGTTCTTACATTACCACAATCATTTCAATGCAGAAAAGTTGTTCTTTTTTAAGTTTTTAATTAATTCTTGAAACTACATATAATTTGAAAATACACAACTAACATCGAATTCCAGTGCAGTAAATGGACTTGTTAAACATTTATTTAATTGTTCTATAGTTGTATCTCTTGCTACATACACCGTGCCAACTAGGCATGTCAAGGGTACCCGATAATTCCGGGTTACCCGGTTTTCCGCCTTGTCAGTTTCTGGTTAAACCGGGCTTTTACTTTCAAGGGTTTAACTCGAATTTTCGTAAAAGTTTCGGGATCTATACCAGAATCAGGTGATCTTGAAAGTATCGGGTTCCGATACCAGCATCGACGCGGTTGCATCCCACTACTAGATGAAGCTAAAAATTCTGTTTCATGAACCGGAATCAACGCGAGAA
This sequence comes from Mimaenictus wilsoni, assembly GCA_027575185.1. Lineage (NCBI taxonomy): Eukaryota > Metazoa > Arthropoda > Insecta > Coleoptera > Staphylinidae > Mimaenictus > Mimaenictus wilsoni. The sequence goes on along the minus strand of JAODAC010001542.1, from coordinate 33,852 downwards.
CGCCCCACTATTGCTTGATTCTGTTTCCAAATCGAAATCGAGGCGAGTCGCCCCGCTATTGCTTGATTCTGTTTCCAAACCGAAAGCGAGGCGAGTCGCCTCACTATTCCTTGATTCTGTTTCCAAACCGAAATCGAGGCAAGTGCGCGGGAGCTTGTTGATACTTGTCACTAAAACAACAACGATAAATTGCTCCCGCGATTGCGGCACGTATCAGCTCGTGTTTTAACATGTTTATTTGGAGTACTAGCGAACGAAGCCTTGATTGTATTTCATGCATATTTGGAAAAATGAGAATAGCCATTCTCTTTGAGAATACTGGTAATTGAATTTATATTTTTCCAAATTTTTGTTCCTATTTTTTGTTTTTATTTTATACATTCTTTTAATAGCTAATGAAAATAAAATTACTTTCATGCGGATAGTCTTTTTATATTACACTAGGCGGCGCTGTAAACGAGTTTTTGTTCGGATTTTAAACCCGGGCTTTCACCGACAAAACCATAACAGAATACACCCGCAGATTAACAAAACTCGGAAACCCAGAGACTCGGGTTTTCCTATTTTTGGCAAGACTACTGCCAACCACATATTGAATACAAATATATTATTTCACCAGGGATCAACATAATATATTTAGTTAAGGGACATCTAAGATCGAATATTACCTCCTGGCCACTGAGAAATGTAATTACTTCTACTGTGTACAATTTCAATCGCGCGCTCATCCGCGGATAAAAGCGTGACAAAACAAGATAGTTGATCTGCAAAATTTTCAAAATGCCTAACTCTAAACTCGTTTCTCTCAGAGATACTCAATAAATTCATTTGTAAAAATAGATCTAACTCTGACTCTAATCCAAACTTTTCATTTTTATATCATTCATCATACAAATGTATGATGATTCTCGGCAAAACTCGGCATTGTTTACGGTATAACTTGGTACGATTTGATTTACAATGAAAAACTCTGAATAAATAAACTGTAGGAAACGATGCGATGATACGTTATTCTCGGGTAGCACCTATGTCATAGTTTGTTAAACATTACCCTAACAATCTAGAGAAACTTGATGTATACCCTAAAATTAAGTAGGTCAAACAGTAACAAGAAAACTGAAAAATTATAATAGATTATTTTAATTGGTCAAAATTCTTTTGCCATCTTGAAATCACAATTTACTGAATTATTATTTAATTTTACCGAGCGATTTTATTGGACTGCAAGTAAATGGGATAATAAAAAGTAAGAAGATTTATTTTTTTCGTTTTCAAAAGGTATTTTCTGTTTTCATCAAAATTAATTTCATAAAGTAAACGTTGAATCGGAATTTATCTATTCAAATGTAACAGGAATCAAATTCATAGAAACTTGAGTTTACCTGAACCTACCACAGGAATTAAATGTTCTACCTCATTGTAAACATTTGCATCCCACCATTTATTTCGCGCGCAGTTATTCAGCTGCAAGTGCACGCAGAAGAGAGCTTACGAAGCAGCACCCAGCACTCGAGAGCCGAAAGCCTCCCGCAGAAAAGCGATCAATTGCAGCCTCTGCAGCGATAATAAACGATATACTGCTAGTTCCCTACCAACTTTTGCCATTCCTATAAATTATAAACATCCGAGTTTAGGGTAATTTACGATGCGAGAGCCGCAATAGTTCAATATAATAACCATATGGCTTTGAACTAGTTTCTCATCGAGGTGGCATCTCATCGAAACGATGCTGGTTGTGTACATGCGCTTGTTCGTGTATTTATTTGCGATAGTTTCAACGGTAGTGCTTTCACACCACTTTTTTGCATTCCGAGCTGGCGCATTCGCGTGAAGTGAATTCAGCACAACCGAGTATTTCTCGCGGAGCAAAGTGAGCTATTCCAAGTGTATTTCTATTTTCCTACACTTACCCGCAGCCGCCTCCGCATTCATTATCATCAGTTTTTATGCACGTCGAAATTCGCACGTTGACGTCATCGTCACAAACGCGCGCCGTTTAGCAAAAGGCGTGCGGAAAATTAATCATCCCTTTCTTCCACGTATTATGCGCAGCTGAACCTAGATTTTTTATGAATAGTATCCTTAACGATGTAAATGTATTAAGAAAAAATAATTAAATATTAATTTTAACCTCATAGCAAATTGTTCTGAGATTATTAATAGATGTTAAATATTACAAAACTTAAATAAAACTATAAGAAACTCCTGCAAAGCAAAAACCACAGCAAAATGTTTTGCATTTATTATTATTTTTCTGTGAAGTAGGCTTCAGAGTTAATCTTTTTCTAGTATTAATTAATTCATTATAACGAAATCGACGAATTATCATTTGCTTAACAAACACCCAAGAAAAAGACTGGAATGAGGATCTAGGAAAAAATACTTTATCCACCAGACTTCCACAAAAAGTTATTATTTAATAAGCGATGGGGCGCAGGAAAAAGTTTGCAGGCCACACTGTTATTAGCGAAATACACACAGGTCCTTTTTTCTCTTTACTTTTGCAAGCGTAGAAAACATGAGACATGTTTAGCCCGCCATTCCGCTGAAATCCGGCGAGTTTGAGTTTGTCTGCGGTGGGAAAAAGTACAGCCGCAACTGGGCAAAGCCGAGGAAAGGAAAAACAGAAAATCGCCAAGCAAACTTTGCGATGATTTTCTGATCGGCCCCGTCCGAGTGTGCTGAGCGGTGCTTATAGGCACCGACGAAGTTATTAGCGCAGACAAATTGTATAGAATTGATTTCTTTCACCATCTCGAAATACATAAATACACGCCGAGCACACACGCTAGATACAGTGAAGGATGTAAGAACATTGCCACGGCGATAGCTGCAAAATTGTTTATGCATCATTGACTTTTTATACTTCATTTCGTGATTTTCGATTTGAATACGAGTGCGTCATATACTTGACTAGTTCCGCCATCAATTTAATTCTGCAGGGGCTGAAATAAAGTTGATGCAAAGTCAAAATGTTTTTAAAGAAAATACGTCTTGATAAAGTTGAATCCCGATTCAAATGTAATCAAAGCTTTCCAAATCAGAAGATAACTACATATAACAAAAGGAAATCTTGAAAATGTTTGTTGAATTACCACATGTTCCATGCTGATTCAAGTTGATTCTAGGTATTTTTGAAAGATTTTAACCGAAAAATTAACATGTTTTACGATAATAATGAAGTAAACTCAACATAAATATTTATTAATGGAAAAACCCTCACAATTTACGAAATATACAACAAGAATATTGCTTTATCTCAAGTTTGCTTGCTTGAAAACCTTCCCCGGCTTTACTTCCAGCGCTCTGATAAAGTATGCATACAAAATAATCATGTTATACGAGTACTTTACATTGAACACAAAATTTCAGAATGGAAGGCAGCCATCAAATCATTGTTATACGCTCAGGAAGACTTAATTGCAAGGGACGGTTCAAAATTAATTTTAATTTCCATCTAAAAGTTGCAATAGATATATAGATCCACCGAAATTAAATACTTAAATCCTGCGTGAGGATGAAGGGGTTGGCAAGAAGTTTTTCGCGAGTGAAATTTCAATTATTCCAAACAATGACGCGAAACAACAATGCAGGCGAACGAGCGACACGACACGAAATATACACAATATTTTCATTTCGCCCGTTGTTGGTGGTGGTATTGTGATGGCTGGTGCGCCGCAATGAGGGAAAAGGAAAAGTAAGCAAGTCGTTTTCGAGCGTCGGAATGTGGCCGGGCCATTGTCGTGTCACCGGCAGATGTGTGGAATTTTTGTAAACACCTAAACTTATTTTTGAACGAGGCTAAATTGACCTCAATTTTTTCCGCAATTCTATTTCATTTTCCTGCACGGGAAATCATGTACTTCGTTTTATTATCAGCAAAAAATGGCTTGTAATAACCGAAAACAAATTCGAGCTCAAGAAAGTTTAACACAGTTGGGAAACATACCTCAGATCAAAAATTACACCTATAAAGATCAACTAGATTCAGTTAACCAACACAAAAACAAATAAGGTGGAGTGGAGTAAGTTCACCCCAGGTTCTAGTTAGTTTGACTTTCAACGGATATATCTCTCATTTAGTGAGGATAGGCGGTAGGGTCAGGTTGGAAGTGCCATGGGCAAGGTTCAAATACTTTGGGATCCTTTTCAAGTATACAGGATCATGGGGAACATACAGGCAGAAACGAAGGTTACAACTGTACGAAAGAGGTGCATGAAACAGATTGAAAGGAATGTAGGGGAAGTTGTAGTAACTACTACCAGGGTACCAGGCGATATGGGGAAAAGGCCAGAACATATTGCGGTGAGGCAGATACTGCAGAGAGGAAGGAGCACCAGAAACAATGACCCTTGCATGAGCAAGGTATGGTTCAGAAGAGCTTCGCAGCTCTTAGCATGAGATTGAACGGAAAAGAACGATCTTGGGGTGGTTGGGATAGAGGGGGCCGCAAGGGTGCTCGCCAATCTAAAGGAGAAAAGAAGAATAGCTCGTCTGGAAATTGTTGCGAGGCGGAAGACGGTGAAGCTCTTATTTTTCCTTTATTGTTTGTAATGCTTACAAAATATATTATAAAGGAAGCAGGAAGATATGCCAAGGAAGTGGTTATGCTAATAACCTCGTTGATTTGTAGAAATTGTATAATAAGAGCCCGTTTATACACCAACCCCATTTTTGCACTTCCCCATTCCATCGTATTTGTTTTACAAATGACTGCTTCTATTTATTCCACATATGTGGCCAATTATTTAACATACAAAATACTTTGGGTAATGGAAATGACTTAATTTTTAACACTATTTTTTATATTATTACCAGTATTACAAATACCTGAAGTACATCATTTTAATTAATGAAAACTAGAATTACAGCAGTACTTAGTAGTTAAATTAAAATGAATCAAACAATCAACCCATTGTTCTACATAATTGCGGTTACTGCAAATATTATCTTTACAAATCTTTGGTCGGCGTGAATTATAAAGTTTTTGTACTATTAGTTTATTCCCTCATTCAATTCCCTCACAATTATCATCTGGAAATTATTTTGTATTACTCTTCCGGTGCTATTGTTAGAACGTAATCGATAATTAAATGTTTCACATCGTTTATGCTGCCCACCAATGGTGAATTCAGAAAGGGAATTTATTGATGGCGAAGCATAAAATAAGCTTTTTTGCACACTGCTTACGCATCGCACGCCAATTAGTCACATTTTCACATTTATTCCACTTTATTGCCCTTATTTTTCACTTTTCCCCATATGTGTGGAATTGCCATGCGGCGTTTTAGTGCACCCTTTGAGTTAGCGATTTTGCTGCCGTGCTTTTTTATGCTCCCTATGAATATGTATATTATATGTATATTACAAGTGTTAAACGAGCGTAAGAGCCAATTAATATAAATATAATTGGCAATTTTCAATCCAGACTTACTGATTTTACTAATAGATAAATAAATAAATTTAATGCTAATATTTATTTATCTCCATCTTGCTTGTTGCGTATATTTATATATTATTAAAAGTTTCACGAAAGTCTTCCAACTTTTTAGATCTAATTTTATTAACGTTGAACTTTGTAAATATGATACGCATGAATAAATAAAATGTAATTCTTGGATTGTTTTCAGCAGTCTTCTTAATTTCACACAACGTATCTTGCAAACGGCCGAAAGGCACTCTGCGATACAGACTAATAACATGGGAAAAAGTCATTGTATAAAATGTTTTATACATGGTCTTTCCGAATGAGTACGCTTCATTAATTATCGTAGTGGCGATTAAAACTTTTCACTTTATTCTGAACTGTCTTAGAATAATATGAAGAATTTACTGATAACCATAGTTTTGAATTCTTTTAGCCATATTTTTTTCAATTTGATTATATTTTGTAATAGCAGTAGCATCCTGTAAGCGAGGGCAACGAGGAAAATGGGAAACATTATTCTGGTGGAACGCCCGGCATACAATCTTCCAAAAAGGAGTTATCGCCCCGCTATCCACCGCGTTTTGTGGCAAATCTTGAATAATACACGACGCGCACACGAACGCACATTGCGCGGTTGAAAAATGCCGAAGCGAAGAGGCCACTGAGCGCAGCAGAAAACGGCGTCCTGTATGGGCGAGGCGTACCGAGAGGCCAGCATAACCGACGTCTCACACATTCGCTACAAATCAATTACGCTTACTAAACGTCCGAATGCCGTATATGCCACAATAACTAATCCGTAATCCAGCAATGGATGCAGGGCGCCAGCGACCGTTTCTACGCCGTTGCTTCTTGTGTTGTTTGTGCGCTCTTGCCACCATCTCGTGCCTTGTTTTATTTTATCGATAACTAAGCTACTCGTGTGCTGGCTCTGCATTCTTTTCGACGTTTCCAACTCATAGAGCTTCTACTTCATTTTCCTCTAACTTAAATAATAACAAAGTTTGACAATGTGGAAGACGGCACGGTACGGTGGCTAAGACCCATATTCCTGGAAAAAAGCAAATGCATTCGTTTGTAAAGCAAAGATTAGCTTTTTTCGCCTCAGTGCATCCAACTGACTTAAATATGTTTTCCAATTGTGGCAAATTTTCTTTGGGGCGAAATTGTTTTCGGTTCTTCTTTCATTGAATATTACATATCTTCGAAGAAAATATATCTGGAACAATGTTTACTTATCTCGATGCAGATTTTCATGCTCATACTAATCCGATAACGTTTTTTGCACTATCGGGTTAAATTTATAAGATATGAAGTTTTTAATCGTCAGATTTCCATTGATTATATTTCTAAATCAGTAAGAAATAGAGTCAAACGATTTGAATAGTTATAATGAGGACGTTAGAATTATTATAAAACAAAGTTGTTTATTTCAGAAGGAGTGACAAAATAGTATCAGTATCGATACTTCCGTCTACCTGTCTATTCGATACCTACCGATTTTTACGCCATCCACATGTGTTAAATGTAAGCTCAGCTTTACTTCTCTAGAGTGAGGATTAATGTAAGGTAACTTCGTTCCCTCATAAATAATAGTCTATACCATTCGATATTTTCGACAAGTTGGAAACATGAATATTAAGGTATGGATATGAAGATGGTGCCACTGTCGTTTTTCGATAATCACCTACCCTGCAGGCTACACGCATAGGTATATATAATGATGCATTTAATTTTCTGTACCCAGTAGAAAAGATAACAAATCTTAAAAGTCTGGGACTATGTTAGAAGTGTTTCGGTATTTCAGAATGCAAGTGCTACACCCGATGCGCAATATGCCCTTCACTTCAAGGAAATCTTGAATGCTGCAGAAATACTACGGGAACTGGAACGCTAATTTACTTGAAATGGCTTATAATGGGATGCGCAGTACTTGTGCGCTCGTCGCGCACAATACTCAAACCTCTGCTACCCCACAAAACTACCACCATCGCACCACTAGTGCGCCAGTGCCACCCAGCGAAAAGCGAATTGCACTCGCACGTCCATTACAGATTGTGCAAATTCTGTCCGTTGATATTGCACTCGTGCGCGCCCTCCACGGTGCCACTTAGCTACGCGAGTGGCAATCGTATTTACTTTTGAGGTTATTATATCCGTATGCCCCTGTCTTCCTTTGCCGTACGTATGCATGGTAATCAACGTGGATAATTCGCATGTAGCCAGGGCGATATTAAATAAAGCGTGGATAAAGTAAGCGCTTAACGTTCGGTGGCAAGCATAGGGGGTGCGATGCCGTGCGGCAGCAAGATGTTACAGTAAAGCAGCAAGAGTTGCCTCCTTGTTAGTTGCGCAACAACCGATTTCTTCATTTAGCGGATTAATCGAGGATTACATGCGCATTTTATGCCTCCCTTTAATTTAAGCTTTATTAAGTTTGATACATAATTATAAAGCTGCCATTTTAATCACTTTAGAACTAAGCGACAGAAAGGGCTATTATTTTTTTCAGTTTAGTTAGTTACTTGAGGTTTAAATCAGCAAGTTGTATGTTGTAGGTAAAGGGTGGATGTAAATTTACACTAATTTTAAAATTACATTTTATGTTCTAATTCTCCCTCTTAAATATGGCTAAGTTACTTTATTCCAAAATGTTTTACATTTTGTTAGGGTTTTAAAAAATTTAGTAACTTTTTTGCTCTGAAGCTAGTAAAAGTTCTCCAGCTTAGATAAATTTTCAACATTAGAAACATATAATAAAATTGTTGCAAGAATTTCATTTCATTGCTTAACAAGTAATGCTTGCCTTTCGGCAATCACACTTTAACAAGTTTGTCATTACGAATATCGAATATATTTTTGGGGTGTAAAAATACGAATATCGAATATATTTTTGGGGTGTAAAAATACCTAACAATACTACTAGTGCAGGCATACTTGTCCAATTTTGATTTCAGTGATACCTCGTTGAATATTCCTTTGTGCGTTAAATAAAAAAACTGCATAAAATAATTTCCTGTGCCTCTACGTCAAATTAAAATTGAAAATACATTAATTATATTTAACAAAAATCCTGAAGGAAGAAAATTATTTAATAACAAATCAATTTATATATTAAAATATCAATGGTGTATTCCATTTTATTTCTATCTTTGCCTTGAAAATATATTCATAGGCATTGACCAGCGAACTGCTAAAATTTCCTTCCACTTGACATGCTAGTAACATACTTGCATAAATATATAAAAAGTAAAGTTAAAACTTAGTTTTAAAATTCCATTATGAAATCTGACTTAATATTAACATCCTTTATGTCAAGACAAAGTATTAGAAAATCTGAAATCCTCTGCATGGCACAATTCGCAAGTTTTGAGTTAAATTTAAGAGCCGCGTCGAGCGCTTATGAAAGATGTATGCATTTAGGGCGTGGTTTACGTTCTGTCGCGTTCATATTTTTTTCTTATTCCTCGATGTAAACTTTAGCACAACATAGCGTTATACCCCCAACCGCATCGGCGGGTTTTCCGAAAACTTAACCAAAGAAATACGTGTGCTTGCCGGAGATACATCTCTTCGATGGCATGTAAAAGCGCTGCGGATGCGCCGGGATGACACGCAGAATATATTCAAATGACTCGCAAGTACATGCGCATAGTTTGCAAGTCTTTTCGTATTTTATGCTTTTATTTAACGTGGCAGTCACAGAGCAACGTTTTGCTCTCATAAGAAAAATTATGCTGTTAAGAGTATTTCGCATCATCCCAAAATATTGCTTGCTTCACCATGTTTTATCGCTAATGATAATTAATTCAAGTAAAGTCACCAAGCCATCGTCGTCTACTTGCGTAAAAAGATATAAGAAAATTCACACTAAACCTGATTAATTAGTTTTCGGTAATTAATGATTTGGATGAATTGATTACTGAAAACTAGTTATAAATTAGATTTTATAAATAAAAATTACTATTTAAATTTAATTCTATCGAATCAGGCGTGTTTGTTAGAATTAAATAATATTCTTGAATAATTTTAACGATACGATGTTGAAGTTAACCTTCTTGAAATAAACACATTCAGTTTACATTATTGAAATTTTGATTTGACAATGGAGTGCAAATTATTTTATACGAGCAGCAAATTAATGCGGGAATAGTGAATGTTTCAGGGCGAAGGCGTCGTCTTCGGGAAACGCACATGGTGCCAGTGCTGAAAATCGAAGTAACAACCGCACATGCCACCACCCAACAGCGACATGAGATAACCGAGGTCCCATCGGTTGTGTCAGTACATCTGGGCCTGGCTCGGGGTCGAATTTCGGGGACATCAGCGGCGGTCACGTACCGGCTGCGATTGCGGTCCATCCGACGCTTTTATATGCGCATTTTATTTATATTCAAACATCGATAAACTATTCTGAGCGGCCAGTTGAGTAATTTACGACCTACGCACAGGGCATTCAATACCAATGAGGAATAAATAAAAACATACGAAAAAATAAATTTTCCGTCGATTCATAAATAATAGTTTGCCGTAAATAGTATGTGCTGATTAAATGCCTCCGAAATGTTATGAATAGTTTATAACCATACAGCAGTGGAATCGCGCAGGGTGCATATGCACCAATATGCGTTTACACTCGAGTATCGTTCGCTACTTTTTCATAGATTTTAGAAAATATGTGTTGCAAACTCTTCTTATGCATAAATGTTAATAAAAGGAGGCCATGACGACGTGCGTTGGTACATTTCTTGTTGATGACTATAAAATAAAGTACGAGTGTTAAGACGTGGCATTAGTAGCTACTACGAGCATGCCCCAAAGGATTTGACGCCCGATTTATGATTTTGGCGCACGCTTACTTCAAAAAGCTTGTATCCACCCACTGCAGCCTTCGTAAAAGCCGCCTTTCGATTCATATAGACGAAAAATTTATATATTTGACATATATTTGGAAATATAAAAAGAAATATAAGCGGCGGCTTGCCGCGTTGTGCAGCTCAGTGCTCGTTAGATCACTGTAGTTAAGCAACGTCGCACGTAACTAGGCGTTGAATCGGTCATATTTGGTCTCACCACTCAACAAGCAGCTGCGGCACCGTCCGCGAACTCCTGATTTCACGGTAAAAACGCGAACGAAGGTTGGGCGATTTGCTTGCAACAGTCCCCGGAAAAAACCCATATGCACAATAGTTCAGAGCAGTACCATCAGTAGCGAGACCGGATCGGGCCGGGTGAAAGTTACTAATCCCTTACACCACTATGTGGTAGAAAAGGTTGTAGAATTAAAAAAAAGAAATAAACTTTGTAATATAAACCAGAAATTAACATCATAATTGTGTTTTAAATATGTTGCAAACATTACCAAGTATTGTATAATTCCAAAATAAAAGAGGGAAACTCAAAATCTGATATTCCAACATTCTAGTTATATTACAATCCTTTGATATATTATTTATATGCAGTACGTCACATTACTCTAAAATATAATGCACAATGCAGTTTCATTTTATTTTATTAAAGTGAAACATACATTTAATAGTTTGTATAATTCATTAATAGTAAAGTATTAAAATAGTTCTGCATGAGCATATAAAACGAGTACTATTTATTACTAGTTCTATTCCGAGTACTATTTTATTTTATTTGGAAATAAAGCCGTAGAGTGGAAAGTAAAAAAATCATTTTGAATATTGAAGTAATTTGTGAATACGGCTAGGTTTTTTTATCGTTTATTCATATGCCACCCAAGCAGGCACATTGTTGTTTACGAAGGGTTTAAGGATAAAATATACTCCGCTATAACGATGCGGGAAAAGATAATGTATGATTTTTGACAGTGGCGCACTCCTGGAAGCCGGCAACTTCCCGTTCCCGCATGATGCCAACGCTTCGGCCGTTGCTGCCGCCTCTACTATGAATGTATTTGAAGCGCATCTTCCTCCTCTATTCCACTGTGCACGGCACAAGTGATATAAGCGCGCTTTTGTCGTGTGAGCCGATATTTGGGCCACGAATCCCCCAGCGTACAATGCACCACAACTGCCAGAGATTTGCATTGAATTGTGACAGAATTGATTCGATTATTCCTTTGAAAATTTCGACTCAGGCATGAAATAACTTCACCAAATAAAAATTCACCAAATAATTAGCCTGCATACTTTCACAATAGTATGTAAATAATAATAATAATAGTAATAATAATATCAATGTTATTAAGTCATTTTTCTGTTCAAATGATCTCTTTATGTAAGATTAAAGTGAAGTTAACATAGTAATAACGTCTTGTGAAACAGAACACTTGATGGTGTCGGATGGTCGTTTATTCAGGCAAACACTGGCCTAAAATCTTTGATACAGGCTGTAATTTGCCAGAGGTTGGAAAAAATCCAAGAGCCTGACCTCTTCGCCCAGTATTCATAGCGTACGGGCCCGGCTCATCCGCCAACTCTTTGGGGTGGATATTATTAGCCCGTAATTACCATATTAGGCTTTCTTGTACAGGGAGGGTGCGGAAGCGTAACCGAGTGGATTTTTCCCGAGGCCGCTTTACCGGCCGACCGCCGCCCCCCACAACGCCAACGACTCGGTAGCGAGAGGCCCCACTTGTGCGCATCCGTTCCGCGGTGTTGTTTTTACTCGCGTCGGGGGGTCAATTGCTTCGTTTGCTTTTAACGAAGCGAATGCACCATACCCCATGGAAACCCTCATTCAATTTTGATCCAACCGCCACAAGCGAATCGTTCGCATACCGCTTCTTGGTCGAGCCACACCCTCACAAAACCACCCATGCAATAAAATTGAGTGTCAACAACACGCAGCGGGCCTCACTTATCGAAATCAGAATGGGTACAATGAGTAGCACTAGGAACGTAACGAACTTCTTAATATGCACGTCGTGTGCGTTGATAATATGAAGGTAACATGAGCAATTATAGTCGCCCTTTTCCAGCCACAATTTGGTTATCAGATTCTATCCACTTATCCCATCCCCATGGTTTGATAGCCAACGGCAGACTCGACGCAAATGAATGGTCGTTTAAAAAACCGACAGTCTGGTTAATATAGGGGACATTGTATCCCTAATCTGCTCTGCTATGCGATGGCGGCACTTCATGTGTCGCACACCCGGTCCCCAAAAACAATTCCGAAGATATTATAGCTTAATCATGTAAATACCCGCAGTGGAAAAAATATGTTGCCGGCGCAATTCAAAAATTGAATTAAAAAATATAAGTCAAGAATTTCGCATAAACAACCACATTCACTGTATTATGGCCCATAAATAAGGACTTACTCTAAACGAATTTAAATAATACGATTTGATATAAAACCACTGCGCTATTTTCCAGCATTTTTGAGCATCACAGCCGAAATTTGTTAGCGAAATTCTACCCTTCGACAGCTACTATTTTTGGAATATTTCCAAGCATTTCATTTACATACCACCCGCATCCGCGCAGCTGCAATCTACTGCGTCGGAGAAGTAGGAGGGCGTAAACTGAGTCCTCACTCCGCCGCCGCCAACCTCCCCCCGGACGCACCGCAACCATGCGCAAGCGACGAGAAAAAATCTTTTTATAGTAACCGCCGCTGCCGTTGGCATTGCCTGAGTATACATCCATCTGCATTTTCTCTTTTACAAGTTGTTACACATACGGGCCGCCCCACGGCGCCGTGTGTGCTTGGTGGCGGGTGGTCTCAATCCGTCGTCGGTGCGAGTTTTACTCGACGGCGACGCGTCGGGGGCATACATATGTATATATGTACCTACATCAGTACCACATCCCTAATACAAATATTCATTCGCCTCCAGTTGATGCACATCAGCACATCGCCGTCGACTAAAGAGTTCTTACACGCTTGCTTAAATTTTCCGCACAAAGTGTGGAAACTTTTCTTCTTCTTCTTTACTGCCACCTGCATATTTTATACTACTTTTAATCCCTCCAAGAAAATATTATTTTCTCTTCTGTGGTTGATATTTTAAATTTTCGTTTAAAAAGAACTGAATAAATCCATTACTGATACTTGATTATACTTATATTTGATTAGGTACCGGATCTAGAATAATATATATGTTACAATATGTTCTCTAGTGTAGATTTCAATTGAATTGTCAACAAAAGATTGTATTTAAAACTTATTTCGGGTGTTGTTTGATTCCTATTCCAGGAATGTACAGTTTTAATGTTATTCGATTTTTTTCGACAAATACCTAATAATTTTAATATTTTTAAACGGAAAGAAGTTTGGATTTGCCTCTTTCCCTCCATTCCCTCCCGAACGACGCGGATACGGCGCCCAACTATAACAGTGTTCTAACATGGTCGGCACCACACGTACCCTAAGCACCCTGCGCACAAAACGACCCTAGCGCTTACCAGCACCTCAGTGGTGTTTGGTAACATTGATTTCGAGATGCCACAGAGCGCTACCGATAAAGTCTCGCTGGCAAAGACTTAAAGATAAACAAATTATCTTCTTAAATTAGCGTTTTCTTTCTTTGGTGTTCTGGTCATATTAATTTTAATTTTAAAAAGTATGATATATTTTAAATCATATAAGTTTATGTACTCAATTCTCCTCTCTGAGACTATCGCCACCCTTTTTAGATCATAAACGTAAATCATAACATAAAACGGAACTTGAAAACCCAACATCACCTCGAACATTTAGATCTATAAAGAGGCCCATAAACCAACACGCCTAATATTATTCAAATAAACCAAAAAATGCAATGAAAACCTTACTGTGAATACGCATACATATGACTAAATCGAAGTCATTCCTATTTTGATATATGAAGCAAACATTTCGGGCATAAATCACCGCCTGCCTGTACGTAGTGCCGTCGCAGATATATCAAGAAATCATATTCATTTTTTTACGCTCTTTTTCGAGTGCTTCTCGTTTTTTTCTCATCTCGGATGTGCCTGCAAATAGTAGTGGTGTGTTAGTTCAGCAATATTCTGCACGGCGGGAGCGCACGCTGTGGGTTAAAGTGCCCGCCATCAATACAGGCGTAAACCACACCGCGCACCACCGCGGTGCATTTCAGCCACCGCCATCGCCGCCACCGCGCCGCACGTGTGCATTGTACACGCACGTAGCACATCTTATCATTTTTCGGTTGCCTCCACCCACGACCGACGCACCGCCCACAACCCGTCTGAATCGTATTGATATGAATCGATGCCGCGCAGATTGATAGAAAAATGTCTGCCATATACGTCTACTCAGCTTGACTTGTTTGCTCTCGTGCCGGCAGGCACCGGGCTCAGCGATTGCCGCTGTCATGCTCGGCATACGCCCATTTACCACATGCGGCTAAGTGTATTTCGTGCACATCAAATATCTTTGAAATATTTTTGTTCCTCGTTTTTCGATTGCGATTGAAATACGCTTCGATGATGGCATATTATGCAGGTATAAGAAATCGGAAATGTTTCATCATGTGGGTTTGAGATTGATTGGATTCTCCATCTACAAATATGTACCTTCAAAATTTCTTTACGTGTATGATTAATTTTATTTACTTAGATTAGACATTTTGAAATATATTCCTCAAATTCGAAAAAGATTTAATAAAATGAAGTTTAATGTTAAAATTAGAATAAAAGCTGACATAAAAAACTGCTATTTTCAAATACCGAACTAAAAATCAGTTTTACTGGAAGTATGCCACTTTCCTAAGTTACTGAAATATTCTTCACGATTCTCATATGGAGTGATTTCTTCTACTATTGCTCTATAACACGCGTTTTGTTGATCAACAATCAAAGTTTAAATTAATTTCTTTCCCTTGTTTCTAAACCACTTTAAATTTGCTAAAGCACTTTGCAAATACTCCGCGAGCAATGTATGTAAAAGTGATTTGATTTGTTTGGCAAAGTGAATTAGGAACACGGCCCACAATTGCAGAGCACAATGAGAACAACAGCCATGCGTACCTTTTAAGCCGCTCCCGGGGCCAGGGCCCTACGCACATTGCTGCCGCTTCCACCGCCGCCGCTACCGTCGACGAAAACCCTTCCGAATAACCCTCGATAATTACTGTTGTTGTAACGAATCGAATGGCGTGGTAATGATTTAACCGATTACCACTGCGGCGCCGATTGAATGCTGTTTTAGTCCAAAATACAGCGCCACTCTCCACTCCAAACAAATCAAAACGGTTGAAACAAAAACGAGCGTTAATAGACCGACAACAAAATGATCCCGGCAAACGGCGCGACGCGGCGGTGGTAAGTGTGCGCAAAATAATTGGAAAAACCGACATGATTGGTGAATACAAATTCTATCTAGTCGTTACATATCAGTGAAAATTTTCACAATTGCAGTGCTCAACTGTAACGTGCTTTAGATTTACCAGATTACAATTAAGCGGTTCATATGTGACGTCGGACGGTTGGTTTGGATTGAGTTGTTATAATATTAATTCTCCTGCGTGAAAATCATGCCGACCAGGAATTAAATTCACTCACAAATACCCACTTTCCCAGAGCCGCATTGAATGAGGTTGTTGTTAGGTCTGTGGTATATGCATATACAATGCCCAAAGAGACGTTAATTTTATACATATAAATGAGAATTACGTTCGTGATATGAACTCATCCACTAGACAAGTTATTCAATCATTAACTAGTGTGGACAGCACAATGTGAAAAGGTTTTGTTCTGATTTGTGGATTTTAATGAAAAATAGTTTGAGATTTGTCCAAACTTTAATTATTTTCATATGGAAATATGGTTTGTGCAAAATTATACAAGCAATGAAAACTGCATGTTATCTGAGCAGAATCTGTTAAAAACTAAATAAATTATAATAATTAATATATAATTAATTTAAATCTTCGTATAAATTTATGTGTGAATTTTCCATTACAGAATCAGCAAATATATGTATTTGAGTCGTCTTCAATTTCAACTGAAAGCATCGCATATATTCGCATAAATTCTAACGAAGTTCTCTGTAATTTACTAGGTTAAGTCGATGAGTAAGTTTAATTATTCACATTTGGTAATAGACCTGATGCAAAGGTATAAAATGTGTATCCAGGTCATAATTTATACTTTTTTCTAAAACTACCATACTCAACTCTGACAAATAACAGTAATTTACTTAAAATATGATACATTTTTCAATTGATGATTTCAGGACAGGATTTCAGTTGATACAAACAACGTGTCACTGGTTGCTTACAACCAATATACAAATTTATTCCTCCTCTATTCAGTAATATCATGTTATTATGCATTCTTGAAATCAAAACGCAATCGTCATAAATTCAAATAGAAATTCAAATTTTATCAAGTTCCCTCAGCTGGAACTTATAGATTCCTGACGTTAACAGTGCACAACAAGACAGCAACATTAGACCCTGTGGGCGATAAGGCTATATAACTAGTTAAATTGATGTGGGACGGTGCGGCGTCTACCAGAGCATCTACCATTGTCATAAAAAATAATTAACGTAATGCGAAATCATTTTTCTTTAGTATCAGGATGTACTCCTTGAGCTCGATCCATGTCCTCAAATATCCCCTTTGGCCCAAAGCTTCATGAGTCGCACAAATATGGTCGTCGGTCGTAGGTTATATAAATGTAAAAATAATGATTAAGCAATTAGAATATATTTAGCTCTTCTTGAATCGTGAGATCTCACCAAATTATTCGTCTACAATTCAGTAATAACATGTTATTACGTTATAGCATCTTAAAATTAGATCGCAATCGTCATAAATCCAAATAGAATTTCAAACGAATTTCTGCTTAATTAACAAGCTAAATACACATATGGATTATTACTATTATCGTGCGCATTGTGGCACTGATACCACGCATATATTCACTTATTTATACCATATCCACATAAACTCACGACTAGTTTGCCTCCCGGCGGAATCGACTCTATCCGACCACGGCATCTCGTAAGTTGGCAAGTTTTCGAAGCTGGCAAACGCGCTAGCACCATCGATTGGGATCCATACAACCAAGGATGGATTGTAGAGCACATTCGGCGCACTTACATCTAAACCCTCTCATTATAACCGTGTGCCGCGAGGAGAGTCAAAGGGCGAGACCAGCTCCCAACTGCTCCAAATAGGATGCTTGCTAATTTATTCGTGGGTACTTATCATACCAAGTGCCAAAAAAGTTTAATTCTTAATTATGTGTTCAAGCATCTTGCTCGCATAAATATTCATCATTTGCGCAGTAAAATTGCTCAATAGTACTCTGTTTTAAATCCAATCCCATCGCTAAAACAACATTCCCTTGATGTTCTTTCGTACTTTATGATAACCTAATTTGAGTACACCTTGTATACGTGGCAAATTCCACATGTGGCAAGCATCATCACATTGATTAGGAAAATTATTAATCAAACGTTTACCATATACGATTTAGCAAGCCTTGTTCTACTACTGAGCAAAATTTAATTAATTATTATCTTGATATTATCAGTAACTTTGTAGACATTTTATAGATGGGGAAAATTAATATAAATTTCATGTGGATTTTTTTCTTAAAATATGCTACTGACAACTGTTAAACATAAGAAAAACAATTGCAAATGTTTTTATGTGATTTGGAGAATAGATTTTTACCTAAACGCGTGTATACTAGTATAAAAAAGGACAGGGTGATAAAAGTATGATCATATACCAACATGCAGTGTGTTATTGGGGGTAGACTCAAAGATATACAGGGAAACAGCGGTTTGCCCGAATTGGCGGCGAGCGGATGTTGTCAGAGGACCGTAAAAGCGACTGATGAAAGTAAATTAAAAGATCAAAGGCATCAATCAATTTATCGGAATCGCTAAAGCTGCTCTTTGTTGGAATGTATTCCAATTTCATCTTTTTTACTTTAAATTGTGCACTCAATTTTTACATGGCATCAATGTTTTAAGTTAACTATATTTTGAATCGCATTTTGTGTGTGTGTGTTTTTTTTTCAGAATTTAGACTAAAACATTAATTTAATCCGATTTATAAATTTCGAGCATTATAATTAATTATTTATAGATGAATTTCAAAACTAATGTTATGGAAACCCAAATAACATATTTATAAAATTATAGGCCATCAGGATTTCCTATTACGTGAATAATAATAGTATATTGCACAACTAGCATGAAATACTGTACATTGTTTACGAGTATGACAAGTTGAGCAAGTTATACAAGTGAATAATGTGCATTACATGCGAGTTTCATACTATAATTTTTCTAGGACTATGGCTAATGATAAGACTAGGTGTTATAATAATGCTTAGCTTCAGTTTTTATTTGTGCAGATTTTCTGAACGAAAGTTACGAAAATAGAAAAATTAAAGTATTGAATTGACAAGACTTGTTTGCTTGTTTCATCTATGACCTCCCACTTTTATTTCGATACAAGCAACGCAAAGCAACGCGACATTATTATAGGAACATTATCGCATTGTTTGCTTAGCAAACAAGTAGGAGACGAATTATTTTTGTTGTAAAATATTCTGAGGAAGTGCCTATATTTAATTATAACTGTAGAAACAATATTGCATTTAGTAAGTTGATTTCATGATATATAATTTGTAATAAAACATACATTTAATATCGATACTTAATGTAACCATTTAGTGATTTATATGAGAATTTCAAAATTAATAATATGAAAGCCCTCATAACATATTTATAAATGCATATATAGTCACGTTTAATGGGCAACTGTGCAAATAAAATTACCTAATATGTTATATTTACATGTTTACGTATAATGATTAAAATGTTTTAAAACGAATTATTTTGTTGGAGAGTTGAAAAATTAAAGTTAGATCTTTGTGTGTATTTTTAAATAAATTTATATTTATATCATTTTAGTAAATAAATTTTATGATATACCTCCAATTTTTCAAAGAAACGATTGCAATCCTTTTCAGCTGTGCTTTCAAGACATAAAATATTCAAGTGACACTTAAATTTCAATCAGATATCTAATAAATCAGATAAATCTGGGAAAATAACCTTACCGATATATGCAGGCTGTAGCGCAATCATGCACAACACAAGCACGCCGACGATGCAATTCATGTTGGCCCTTTTTCCCATTCGCAGTTGGTGCGGCTGTCGTAGGACCATTAGTAAATCCCAAGCGTATGGCGAATGCAGAGCGCCCGAGTGTCCCGTCCGTTCCTCAAGCGCGAGCGAGCAAAATTTCGTCTGTTTGTTGTTTTCTTTTTTGTCTTCCCCGAACTCCGCGCCGCTGCCTTTTTATACTATCAGTGGCAGAAATTTAAGGGACGCGACGCCCATAGATTGCGGAGCACATTTGCGCGTTTATAACGCCGAAAAATCCGCACTCCGAACGCTGCAATCGCTTAACTGATCCCGTCGACCCCACCAAGAAGAGATAAGCATTTTATGTTTACGGTTAGGAGTTATTAATAGCGGGAGGGGCATTGATAAGAACTTTTGCCCGTCGCTGCCGCCGGCCTCGACACCGCTAAAAATTGTGCAAATTGAAAAGCTTTCAGCGCAACCTCAGCCTCGACGCAGACGGCCAACGCGGCATTAATTTTAAATTAACTAGATAATCAAGGGACAAAGAAGGCGACGAAGAAACATGGAAAGTTTGTCCACTGGCGCACGTTGTGCAAATAATTGAAAAATTAATACAACGTGGTAGCCACCCAATGTAAAAATACAGCTAATCATGTATTAATCTCGAGTAATTAGCGCTACCGGGTTATCGCTGACAAATGAGAAAATGACAAAAATGATGACGTAAAAAGAACGTATTCCAAATATGTGACATGTGTCTAGTTAGCATTTTGGCGAAACACGAAATGATGTTATTGACAGAAAATTAAAGAGTGCCCGCATACAATTTGTACGCTGCTTTTGTGCACGTGAATAAATAAAACCGAGCGACATACCCAACGCACTCAATTGGAAAGTTAAATAGCAACTATGTGTTATACTGGACGCCAGATTACGTTACAAATTACCAAATATGCATAATGGGAATAGAACATAGAATTGAAACAAAGCGCAAAATTTCGTGAGTTTTTCCCGGGTATGGAAATGACGCCCGCGTAATTTGCAATTAAAATGCAAATAGTAATTATCAATACCCCTTTTTCTTCTGTACGTGCCCAACGACAATATCCCCTGCGCACTTGTACAATTACGTCTGTTATTCCGAACTTACACAAACAGTCTTTGCGGGCAATTATTTTTGTCGTGTTTTTGCGCACGCTGGAATTTCAATTATGCGCACGTTAGCCGATTTATTACCGTTGACTTTTTCGCGGCGAGATGTGACGAGAGCGCACGGCGGACGGCGGTAAGCGCACGGCGCGACGTCGAGATGGGAGGCGGCGTGCGAGGGCGCGATTCCGTGCATGCGGCGCGCGTAATTTTCACGTAATGCGGACGCACGCGATGGCGTTCATCACTTTGAGAGGACTGAAGTCGTGAAATTCCTCTCGGTACGGATTTCCCGATATTAACGCCGACTAGCGGGCGAGCCGGTAGCGCGCTGCTGCCTCTCCACCGCCGCCGACGATGAGGAGCCGCGCGCGCGCCTTTCTGGTCCAGCCCCCGCAGCATGCGCCCCAGCCATCGGCAGATCTCAGTCCAGTTCAGCGCGGCGACGGCAAACAAACCGCTACCAGCAACATCATGCTTCTCTATTTTTCCATTTGTTAATTACGTTCGTAATATTTGTACAATTTGCATACTATATTTATAACCCACATGCGAAAATAAATCGTTTGCTTTAATGCAATCGAAATTAGTTTTAATCTGCTAATTAATATTAAATGTTTGTTACTCAGTAATTTCGATAGATTTTTCGCATATAGCCGTCGTAGAAATGTAATTATGTTTATACAAAACGTTAATGTTGATAAACATTTCTAAGAATTCTGATACTTGATTACGTAAACAAATAGGTTATTTATTTAATAAAATGTGGAATAGAAGATATAGTCATTAAACACTCAGTTAAGGTCATTCAGTTCGTTCAGTTCATTTTGGAATAATTAGGTTCCTGTTTATACTGTGGTTAATTTTAGTGTTCAATGCAGTAATTATAGCATACACACAACAAAAACACCCCGCAACAATATTTTCAATTCAGAATAACCTGTTCCTTTGGAAATAAACTAATTAACTATACAAAGTTAAAGTTTCTAACATAAATATCTTATAATTTGACACATAGTCGATCCCAGCAAACGTCAATCGAGTTGCTCAAAAGTTAGTTAGGGCAAATTCTAGAATGATAATAAACGAACGTGCCCAATCGGCATTCATCCACAAGCAACGCCAATCCGTTATAAATGGCAGTCAGAATGTACAATCACAGGCGGTGATCCTATGATATACTAACAACCCAGTACTGCCCTCCACGCTCCACTTTTGACCGATTGACCATCCAACCATAAATATTGTTCAAACGAATCAATTTTACATCAATCTTCTATTCTCCAGTATTCCCCGTCAAGCCTACCCCTCATGTTAATGCATATAACTCCAATAGAATAGAGACAAAGCAAATTTCATTAATTAAATCACAGCTTCCACTCCATGAATACAGAATCCCGGGAATACAAAAAATAAAACAATGTTGAAAATAAATGCGCCAGTAATGATTTAAAATTGATGCAAAAATCCAAAAAAAACACATACAAATTATCAATACAGAATGAAAAATGGTATTGTAATTAGTGCAGGAGCAAGAAACGGAATTAATACCATTTGTCACGTGATTGTGTCGCTTTCCAGTCGTGAGCGAAATTAACCGGCAATAAATACCCACAGCTTTCAGCGCGCACATTACGTTACCGCTCTCTCTACGACCAGCAGACACAACATTCGCAGGATCGTAGGCATCAACGTTGATACTTGTGACTTAGTGCCACTTGCTACTCTCCACCCCAAAGCGCCACCCAACGCCACTCTCGCTGGCTGCCGTCGCCACCACCATCAGACGGGCGTCGTGCCGTCACTGCCGAAGGGGGGCCACACCGCAGCGGTCCTTCCACACGCTCACCCAGGGTTTGATAGTACATTCGTCGTCACTGCCATGGCGGCAATGCGCTACCACTTGCTGTTTTTGGCTTGTAGCATGGGATGTTCCGCGCCGTGTTTACCCTTTCACAGCCCTGCTGCTCCCGGCTGCGTAAACTTTGTTCGGGGGGCGCACATGGATGAGGCTGATGCCGGGGAGCACGTCGACATGCAACGCAACATATGGTATACAACTCGTCTTCGGCAAGTGCCTGCCACTTGTGCGATGCAAGTTATATTCAAACATGCATCCTAAAATAGCTTTCTCTACCGGCGAAAACATTAAATACAAATTTTATACCCCTTTTGGTTTACCCCAATGTGCGCACTATAATTAAAAACCTTATAAAAGTCGGGCGTCGAATTTCCAAAGTATGTCGGTTGAAAAAAGGCATATTTGCGTAAGCAGTGGAAATGCACTGGAAATATAATCCGAGAGTTTTAATTAAAAACTTTCACTCTCATCAGACGCATAAACTTTGGAAGCACCGCACCCCAAAAATCTAGAAGCCACTAGAGAAAGCAATTGCCTTTGTTGTAAGTATTCTTAAATTCATAGAACGCTTGCATACATGATGGATTATTTCACTTATAGGCTTTTGAATTGAACCAACAAAGGCAGGGCAATAAAAGGAATGTGCAAATTAAAATAAAACGCAGGCTGGGTAACGAGAGTAAAACCGTCCATAGGGGAGGCCTATGGAAAGAAATTTTCAATCCGCAATTGATGACCGAGATGGAATAAACAAGCAAACACGCAATAAATAAACAGTCAGTACAGAACGCAGGGTCGCATAACGATCAGGTCTTCCATACGACAGGCGGTGTTTTGGTATTCTGGTTTTCGACGATCGGGAATCGCCACGGTCACCTCATGCCAACACCTCAGTTTTCCTCAGGCATGTGCGTGCGCGGACTTCGGCGACCGGTAGCGCAATAAAATTTCTTTTACCTTTGTACGCCGCCAAACAACCGCCACCGAATTTGCTATTCCACGCGCGAGCCATAAAATAGAATATAAAACAAAACACATACTTCTTTCCGCCCAACCTTTCACCTCGTTTTTTGCTACGCTTTAAACAATGTCATTTCTATTCAGGCCAACATTTACAATACTAAGATGTATGCGGGCGAAAGCTTTCCAACCACCGTCGTCGTCTCTAGTTTACAGACTTCACACTTGCTGAAGTAAGCACCATGCATACTGTTTTTGCCACGCATTTACAATTCTGATAAATGTATTGCAATTGCAGGACAAATTTTTTACTTCCGTAGAAAATGCTTAATACATTACAATTCATATAATGTTATAAAAGTATTATAATGATAACAAAGAATTACCATGCAAAAATCCTAAAAGAAAATTAATTTGTATCATATTATCAATTGGTGTCCCTAAATTAGAATCACTTGTTATAAAAGTTCACATTTAACTCAAAAGTGTTTATCCTTTTCAACATAGTTCAAAAATGTATATAATCCCAACGTAATGATTTGAGAAGAATTTAAATTGTCACCCATTCTAACAAATCGATTAGGAATTCGAGGGTTGAAGCACGAAGAGAGGCAAGTAATGATTGTAAAGTAACGAATCCTTGCCTTGCCGTCTCTGCCTTCGACCACATCCATGCACGCGATCACATGCAAACCGTGGCAAACATTCCAAACTACGAAAATCTCTCAATTTCCACCATCTTCCTTCGGTTCGAGATTCGAGAGCTATAGAAAGGTCGCTACCAATTAAAAAGTTATCCAATTAAAAATTATTAGTCGCATTTAAGTTCGATCATTAGGCGTTCAAATTCAACTCAAATCCCTTCTCTTAAAACCCCATGAGTGTATAATGAATCGATGTCAAAAAGACCTATCGTTATGAATAAATAAAGGATCAATATATAAATTAAATTTTTATGCAAATATATGTCGTTAAATCCGCT
The DNA here is from genome assembly GCA_027575185.1 of Mimaenictus wilsoni. NCBI lineage: Eukaryota > Metazoa > Arthropoda > Insecta > Coleoptera > Staphylinidae > Mimaenictus > Mimaenictus wilsoni. The sequence goes on along the minus strand of JAODAC010001542.1, from coordinate 9,430 downwards.
ATTGAAATTCTCATGCAGTTTATTTAGTATACGGAACATCATTAACGTCATTTCCTCTAAGGAATAAATTCAACTAAGCCAAAGTTAAGTTTAAGATATATATGCAACATCCATGCAATTAACCTTCGCGTATCCGATAATAAATATCTAAATAAGTGTTTGAACGTCGCGTCGCCCTAATCGGCGTTAATATTGATTACCAAACAAGCAATATATGCTTGCCTAACTTTGTCCGCGCTCCAGTATCAGCCTCGATAATTCAGTTAAATAAGTCAAAGGCATTACAGTACGGATATAACCGTTTAATTACGCAACAAAACTACTTGAAACTTTCCGCTTTTAATTAATAGGGGATACCTTTCGCGTCTAATACGATGTAGGTGTAGGAAATGCTGTGCCATCGGTGTCGCATACTTCGCATGGAAGTCGCAGTAACCCTGCCGCAGTAGTGGTAGTTTATTTTAAACATTAAATTCGCGCTTGAATGATTTATTGTCGTGATGTTTGCGCCAAGCGGCACTATTTATTACTCGCGCATTGTGGAATTTCGCTTGTAAATCGTTTCAAAATTCAAAATTGTTTTATGTTATGAATAGTATATTCTACTTGCACGTTACAGATTTAATATTTTAGCTTATGATAGCAATTAAAATATGCACTAATATTAAATCTTGTTTAAGTATTTTTTAAGTTTATGTATTAAGTATGATTCGCAAGAATTGATTTTATTTTTAGATACTATTATAAGAATTTATCTAATGAATAAAGCTAAATTTGATAATAATTCCAAAATTGCCTACTATGATTACGCAGAAAAAGATCAATTACGATATTATGAATAGAACAATTCATAATGTTAGTTTTACTTCATGAAATCATAAACTAATATTCGGATTGCAAACCTTCTCAGCATTTACAAATATTAATATAATAAACGTGAGTGCTCCAAAGTAAATACGGTAAGTAATTTATTTCGATTGGTAATTAAATTAAACTTTTGAAGTGTAAATTTGCACTGCAGAGTCATCTAGTTACCAGTAGCTAAACTATTCGATTTGAAAGTGACAGAAATGTAACCAACTGTCACGAATCAATTCAGTCAGTTTAAATTCCCTAAAGTTTTGAGGTTAACGTAGCGGCAAGTTCCACGTCAGTTTTGTAATTGCTACGGCTGTTTGGCTGTTTTTGTCGAAGTGTTTACGTTACTTGCAGTGCATTAAGTTAAAAATGACTTCAATACTAAATTCCATCGATACAGGCCATGAGGATATGATCCATGACGCCGAAGTGGACTACTACGGTCTACGTTTGGCGACCTGTTCCTCTGATCACTCTGTGAAAGTATATGATATCAAGAACGGGGCCCACAACTTAATCGGAGACCTGAAAGGCCATTCGGGACCTGTCTGGCAGGTTGCGTGGAGCCATCCGAAGTTCGGTAATCTGTTAGCGTCTTGTTCATACGACAGAAAAGTAATCATATGGCGAGAAGTACAAGGAAAGTGGACCAAATACTACGAATATTCCAATCACGATTCGAGCGTGAACTCCGTGCAGTTTGCACCCTCCGAATTCGGACTGATACTAGCCTGCGGCAGCAGCGATGGAACCATTTCGATCCTCACCTATCAAAGCGAGACCAACACATGGGACGCGAAGAAAATCCAGAATGCTCACACTATTGGCTGCAATGCAGTGAGCTGGTGTCCAGCAATCACGCCAGAGCCCGCTTTTGATAACACTCAGGCTGTGACTCTGCAGAAGCGCCTCGTTTCCGGAGGTTGTGATAATCTGGTGAAGATTTGGCGAGAGGAAGGCGATCATTGGGTGCAGGAACACAAGTTGGAAGTCCACTCAGACTGGGTGAGAGACGTGGCATGGGCTCCATCAATTGGTTTGCATAGACATATTATTGCAACTTGCTCTCAGGATAGAAGAGTAGTAATCTGGACAAGTGAAGATTGTCAAAGCTGGAGCTCCACAGTCTTGCACACATTCGAGGATGTTGTGTGGAATGTGAGCTGGTCACTAAATGGTAATATTTTAGCGGTCTCAGGTGGAGATAACAAAATCACTTTGTGGAAACAAGCACTGGAAGGTTCATGGCAGTGCATTAGCGATGTATCAAAAGGCCAGGGTGCGCTGAATTCCACCAACGATCAACGTGTCCTTTAGAGATCAGTACTTCAGATTTGTATTAAATATGATTATAAACAATGGTCATTCAGGGACTGATCACACCACTTTCCGTTTAGTTTGTGTATAAGTAACATTTATGCTGACTTTACTGGTTTGTCAATCTTTTGTTTAGGATGAGAAAAAATCTTTGATATATACAATTGAAATCCTTAAAATTATTTTTAAAATTATTTGAAACGAAATATTTTTTCTCAATCCGTTTTTATCATAAATCGTTTGTTGTAATTCAAGGAAACCTTCATTAAAATATATTAATTTCAACATTAGTTTTGTTACTCAACGTAAAAATTAATTAAACATATGCATTACATTCATCATTTTATAAAGAAATCAAATTAATTCACAACTGATGATTCTCTTTGTGTATACAAACTTGCCGCAAAGACAATATCACGTTTGATAGCAGTTGATGCTTCTTCCATTTTGCTGTGCAGCGCAGGATCACCAATCAATCGAGCAGCATTTTTCACGTCGCAAATAATTTCGTTTAATTGTTGAATGCACCTCACAATGATGCCTTCCTGAATATCAGTAAGCGACATAATTTCAGCGAAGGGTTTTTCGGATGCCCATTCGTAGACAACGTGAAGGAGACCAAAGTTCAAATCTTTAAAATCATCCCCATAGATGCGATAATCATTTTCGAGATTTTGAATTTCTTCGAATATGTTTATTATTTCTTGTTTCCCCTGCGAAAAAAATGTGTCATTCTGAAATCACTTTTAAATTGATAATACTTACATGCAAAAGTTCTGGAGTTAGTTCATTGTCAGGCAACTTAACGTTCGTTTTGGCTTGGAAAACCATGGACGATAGTAACGCTGCCACTTCAGCTGGCTTTAATTTAGTTAAAATATTACGCAAAACTAGTTCAGTTATAAGCAGTTCGTTCATTCCCATTTCACAAGCAACACGACCTTTTAACTCCACTCGGTTCTGACTATCCACATATTTCAAATGTCTCAATAATTGAATGCGATTTTCATAATCGGGATACAGCGACATACTTGCATCGGATAGCATATGTTTTAGATGATCCCTCTCATCTTCAAGAATCTTCTTCTCGAACACAATCCGATATTGTGCCTCAAAATTTGCTATATCCACAGTGTATATTTGTTGCTCAACGTCCGCACGTAAAATCTCCAGCTCCATAATTTTTTCGTACAAACTCTGTTCGGTTATGTTCAAATCCCTTATATAATCCATGTACCCCATTGAGGAATCTAATTTAGTCTCGTCCTTCAGGGACATCGTTAACTTGAGGAGTTCTTCAACGGCTGTCTTGCATGTTGGTCCCGGTGGATCAGTTTTAAATCTAGGAAGTTGTCGTTTATCCCAATCTTTTTGCACAATCTCTCCATCAACTTTGATCTTCTTTCGGGTAATGTAGAAAATATCAATGGGATTTACAGTCACCACCTCGTGAGATGGATTAATTGGACAATATAAGTAATTGCGTGCTAGTCCCAGCATTTTGTTCCAGAATTCAGTTTTATCGTTACAACTCGAATCAGTGACATCATCCACATCAGTAAGTACCAATGCCCGGAAGGAAACCGGTGACTTTTTCGATTGTGAAAGAATCAATGCCAGTTTATTAATATGGCTAGAATGAGTGATGATTATAATTTTCCCAGGAACAATTTCTTTTAGTGATCTAGCACTTGAAATAATATCATCCTAGAAACAATCCAAAACATAACAAAGTTCAAGTTACTTTTCAAGTTATCTCACCATATTGTTCTTTCTGGCATTCAAATATTTTCGCGATTTCTGATAAAAATTAATCAGTGGTGCTAAATAAGCACTTAATTCAGTTGAATAATCATCGAGCAATTTTTGTTCAACGTGCTCCAAATCCTTCCTCATTTTTATCATACTCTTTTGATGGTCAGCTTCTCGAAAACTTCTCGACATCATTCCTTCTACTGTCAAACTCTCCACACGCAATAAACTCAAAACCATTCCATAAGTAATACGAAATTTGCTCGTTAGATGACTTGGTGTGCCCATCATCATGTCCTTCAGATACATCGCCGGAGTAAGTTCTCCTTTGCAGAGAATTATCACCGTGCCTTTGGCATCTTTGCCTCTGCGACCTGCTCGCCCTGCCATTTGGATATATTCAGCTGGTAGAAGTTGCCTTCTTTCATGGCCATCGTGTTTGGTAACAGAGTCGAAAATAACTGTTCTGGAAGGCATATTTACACCCATCGCAAATGTTTCGGTTGCAAATAACAGCTGGGTGAAAGAAAATGAAAACATAGGTAATTAAGCCAACTTATAAACTATTTTCTATAACCATTTTACAACTACTTACCTTTAATAAACGATTCTGAAACAACATTTCAACAATTTCTTTAATAATTGGCAATATACCGCTGTGATGAACACCTATGCCACGTCGCAGGATGTCTCGCATGCGAACAATTTGAGGAATATTCCTATCAGGTTCCTTTAACTTTCTTATACATTCATCAAAAAACCGAGTAATGGCAAATTTTTCTCTTTGCGCCGTCAGGTCAAAACTACTCAAACTGTCAGCATTTGAATCACATTTGGCTCGCGAAAAAGTGAAGACCACAACTGGCAAGAGATCATAACTTTTAAGATGATCTATTAGGGCATCCCACATGGTTTTCTCCTGTTTTACATGGAACCGATACGTAGTATTCGTGCCAATCAATTCTTTGGCTTTAAGATAACCTTGGGGCTTCCAGCCAGAATCATCTAATATTTTAAATCTATTATTTTTCGTTGCTCCTGATGTTCCAGTGTACAAATAATGAGCAAGTGGCACAGGTCTATGTGTCGTACTCACTACATAAACCTTTCTCTTATGTGTACGCCCAAGCCAATCTGCAAATTCAATCGTATTTGGCACAGTTGCACTCAACAAAACAACGCAAACACGTTCCGGAAGCATAATCAAGACTTGTTCCCACACATGCCCACGTTCTTTATCATTGATATAGTGCACCTCATCGAAAATAACATACTCAATATCTCTTGTAACTTCACTTCCACAATAAAGCATACTACGTAAAATTTCAGTAGTCATAATGAGACATGAAGCAGTTGGATTGATTTGAAAGTCGCCAGTTATCAAACCAACATCCTTAAAAGTTTGCTTAAAATCTCGATACTTTTGATTGGATAGAGCTTTTATAGGCGATGTGTAGATAGATCGAGTCATATGTTTCTCGCACAAGGCTATGGCGTATTCAGCCACAACCGTTTTTCCGGCCGATGTGTGAGCAGCAACGAAAACATGATTATGCCTTTCAAGTTGAATAATTGCTTGCTTCTGAAACGTATCCAATTCAAACGGATATTGGTGGGCCATCTCAGGAATTAATTCCTCAAAGTTAAGTATTGGTTTACTGCAATCCAAAACCTCAACAAACTCAGTGCCAATCTTCTCTTTGATAACGGTCGATAGACAGAGTGGTTCGTCCGCAGGTAGGATCGATTCCTCCTCAGGATTTGACGAAATAGGCGATTCATTCTCGGTGTGGTCTGATGCCACCTCTTCAGTTTTCCAAATACCTAACTTTGCTTCTTCCTCTCTGATCAAATCTGCTAAATTAATATTGTTATCTGGCAAAGTTACTTTCATTGAAAGGTCATCTTTAGTTGCATATCCGATAGATCGGCCTTCGTCATCAAACAGTAAACCTTTGGAAATTCCTGGTGCAATTCTTAACAAATCTGCAAATGTTACGAAAGAAATCATATAGTTTTATCAAAAATATGCTTCAAATTACCATCATTATCAATGTCTGTTGCATTAGGAGTTTGAATTTGTGGCTGAGGAAAGCTTCCAGGCCAAAAAGGCAAGTTCATAGGGTTGCCTCGTACAGAGTTACTTTCTAAGCAAGGTGCTCTTGTAAACGAAGTTGAATTCAATGAATTTTCACCGGCATTCTGTATAGATACCTCTTTGAAATCGATAATTTCGCCAGTATCATAATCTCTTTGTACCTATAAATTTTTGGATGTAATTTCATTGCTAAGCAGTATGAAAAACGCTTGAAATGTTACTTTCAATGTTGTTGTTGACGGTGATATATTAAAGTTCATAATTCTTGACACATCGGGTTCACGAGGCCAGAATTCCTGCACATTTTCTAATTGATGCATTGGCAATCGATCTGGGCATATTAAGTAACTCCGAAGATCATCACCAATCTCAGGTAGGAAAGGAGGAAAATGTTTGAGAATATCTTCATTCTGTAATGCAGGATTAATATACACTGCTGTAATTACTGTGTTTAAACTTTTTACCATTTTAAATATATCGTTAACTTTCGATAAACCAAGTTTTGATTCAGGTGACAATTGACTTGAACAACAGTAATATTTTCTAACCTAACATCGCTTGATCAAGCTATTGTTACTAGGCATATGTAATAAGGAAGAGGTAAACTGATTACTTCTCTAAATAAAGAAATAGGTCTCATCTTATTTTCATGTGATATAGGTCATGTTTTAAATATTGTAAATTGATATATTGCAGTAATTTCTATCTGAAAATGTTGTTTGAACTTTTCTTTAAAATTTGACTAAAGACAAGTTTTTACATCAACGAACCTATCCCAAGGATATTAATCATAGAAGCAAGTAATTATGAAACAAATGTTTCAATGCTATATTCATTTTATAAATTAGTTCAATGTTACAAATTAGTTTTAAATAAGTGCCGCCATCTAATTTTAACTTTCGGATTTGTTGGAATACTGGTATGCAGGTGCCTATATTCTTTTTTAAAATTATCATTAGTAATAATAATATATCATCGTTAGATGTCACGGCTGGTATTCAACATAAGTATTAAATATAAAAAGGTATTGCAATTTTACATTTTCAATTAGATTACATATTTATGTATTACAATTGACTCTTCATTCTCTGCTTAAAATTGTCTAAACTTTTTTTGTTTTCCGAGCTTGCTAGTGTTTTCCTTTCTATTATTGTGATCCCGTTCTTTTTTAATGTTTCCACATTTTTTCAGTTTTCCCTTCTTTCTTCTTCCTACCAATTTCACCTTCCTCGATTGACTATCCTTATCCATTCTTATCATATGGTCCACCATATAAATGTACCTCTGTACCAGACTCTGTACGTATCGATCACTGTGTGTACTCGAACGCAATGTTTGTGTGCGCGGGTGCACCTTTCCTCTGTTGGAAGATGCTGTAATTGAGTGATGGTACCTCAAGGAGGAATGTTTGTAGGCGAAAGCTACAGGTTGCAAGGTTTGAGTATTTCTTAAATAAAAATAGTTATAATTCAAACGCCATGCGAGCTACATCTTTTTGCCGACATTAAACCGGTCTGCGTTTCGAGTTTTATTTTAATTATTCTTTTCACAGATCATATATGATTTGACCCGAACGAGAAAAGAAGCCTGAATGTCGTGGCACAGTCGACAAGTAAGTTGACTGTTATCGCAAAATAAGGAAAGAAAAAAAGTTCAGCTAAATTTTGATGCATTTCCGCCAGAAATTTAATTTTAAACTTACTTTATTTCATTTCCTTATATCCCATTATATGAAGAATTACAAAGAAATTTTAATGAAAATTAAATTATGTAAAGGTACTACTAAAAAAATGTTGAGGATTCATTATAATTATACCCATTGCTTTATAGTTGCGGTTTTGTTTACCGTGGCTAACCTCGGGAATCTATTAACGGCGCTAATTATAAAATCATAGGCGAAATGAAAATAAACTTCCAAAGTTTGACATTTTCCCAATACCATGTTCGAATGCAAGAGCACTAATCGTCCCAGTCGACTCTAAATCCAACTGATGCAGCAGCTGTAATGGCAAACAATGGACAGTTAATTAAATCGATTAACTTAGGTAATAGGTATTATAAATTCAGGCTTTTTTGTAGAAGTGTAAATCACTTACCGTCTGCGCTATTAATTGTTGGGTGTTTTCATCCAGTTCGTAGTCCGGGTACATATTGCAATAACCTGTCGTCAGACGTCGGGCGACTTCCATTATGTCCTCTTCGCCCACACCATTGTCATCATCGAAATCTGGGATAGAGAAACGACAATTATGAGAATATAAAATTTGTAATTTCGTAGCTTCAACCCGCATATAATATTGGTTCTGGCAATATCCTTGTATCATCATTTAACGAGTTTAAATTAAAATAATATTGAAATGTAGCAAATATCACATACCGTAAATTTTATATAATATAATTTATAAATAGTTTTAACTAAAGTAAAATATGCCCAGTTTATTTCAAACGAAAAAAGTTCTGTAAACATTTCTGGTTTTTTTATTTTATTACACCAAAAGGCAGTTTTATTTATTCAAAAAAAAAAACGCGTAAATTGAAAAAAAAATAGATGTTTGCACAACATTTGATGTAACTCACCATCAAATATATCACTTGTGTATAGCCTTTATTGAATTAAAAATATTACACGTTTTCGTTTTACGCACACGTTGTTTTTCTGAATGCAAACGTGTGTACAAACAATATGCCATTTCGTAGTAGCGATCAAAACTACACAGAATAATTTACGGTATGCAACAATGGCAGATAGCATTGAAGGTTTACATGGCAACGGACGGCATATTTCATCAAATATTCTGTCACATATTCTGTGAAACCGCCGTTAAATTCCAGCATAATGATATGCTGACCCTACAATCAAAGTAAACCAACGTATGTGCAATGCTTGTTTGATTTGTCCTCTACTGTCGTTTAAACAAAAATCAATATAGTAGACAAAGAGATTAATCGTGTCTAAGTACTTTATCATCCCTAAACTTGATTAAATCAATTGAGGATGTAAAATACGAAGCAATTGCAGATTAAAACTACAAGTGTGTGATCAAAGGAACTCCGAAGTATGTGGCTTCTGAAACGGCAAGAAAACATTTGCACGTCTTCTCTACTTTATTCTCTACGTCATTCCGGTAACGACACAACAAAATTCTGCTGAAGGGCAATTTAATGAAATGTTTTGCTTACACGGTATTCACCACACGTATGTGAAATTGAAGAATTTCTCTGTGACTTATTGTTAGTCTTAGAATTGTGTCGGTCCAGACCACACATTAACATGTATTAGATTTTGTATTTCTTCAAGATTTTTTCCACTGTCTATTCTCTCAATTTCAACTCTGCAAATCAAACCTATACATCTGTTTCCACTCTTTGCATGCATTCTAAGCGCAGGTATACCCAGGTAGATCT
>JAODAC010001531.1:0-37916 GCA_027575185.1 Mimaenictus wilsoni | reverse complement strand
TATATGCCAATATTTTTGAAAAATAACCTTTTAATAATATAATGAAGATTTATATGATAAAAAAATAATTTTTACATGGTAGGTATGATGACACATGATAATGTACCATCAACAAACGGCTGTTCGAATTCCAAGCCTAATAGTCCTAGGGTGAGGAGTAATGGATTTAAACCAGGCAGAACTATGGGATGGAGCAATGGGGAAGGAGGAGGCATGCCTCAGAAGGACCGAATTACGTTTACAATGCGCAGGGAGATTGATAAGGCTCGTGAGGAGACTGATTTGATCAATCAGTTACGAACCGTACGTATTTTTTGATATGAATTATATTAATGGTTACAGAGGCACATTCTCTGAAAAAAAGTGATTTTTGTGTCTTTAATGAAACACTTTGGAATGTCGAATCTCATAACTAGAGTCCAAGACCTGACAAATGAATTTTTCAAAACTAAAAATTCTGACGGGTTTTAAATTTTCGAAAAAGAAATAAAAATCCTAGGACCCATTTCCGGATGGTTTCCGAGAAAACAATTGTGAAACGTTTGGCTCAAGTGCCATTTTACACCGCTCCGAACGTAGAGCCCCATATCAATATGATAGTTCGTTGATGTAGCTGTTTAGGTTGCGTTAAGATTTGAATGTTAATTGCTTAAAAAAACATTTTAAACTATTTAATGTATATATGTAAAACAATATATTTCTGACTAGATCCTCGAAGGACGGTTAAAGATGGCGCTACCAGAAGATATAGCCCCTGCTCTCACAGATGGCGTTGTACTTTGCCACTTGGCGAATCAAATTCGTCCAAGATCAGTTGCAACAATTCATGTTCCTTCTCCTGCAGTTGTAAGTAATACTCACCTCTGCACAACCCACTAAAATATAACATTCTTTTTAATTACATCTAGCCAAAATTGACGATGGCCCGCTGCAGACGAAACGTGGACAATTTTCTTGAAGCCTGTCGAAAAATTGGCGTGGACGAGGTGAGTCAGACTGTTCATTCTTACTATTATTTTTCTCCTTTCTAAAATCCCCATCCGTCTCTTTCTCATCTGTTGTATTCTTTGAAAAAAATGCTGGAATTAGTGATGGGGTGACAGACTGTGGTTGTGGTTGGTTGCAGGAGCACCTGTGCAGTAGTGTAGACGTTACCGAAGCGCTGGCCGGACGCGGCCTGCCCCGGCTGGTGGCGACCGTCGACACACTCGTCGCCGTCGCCGACGCAATACACGACCAACCACAACTGCAGTCGTCCGCTGCGTCGCTGCCCTCATTGATTTGCATGCCGCCATCGCCATCGGTGCTGATACAGCATGAATGGCACACACCTACCGTCGGCGATCATTGCGCTTCGTTGGCGTTGATGGCTTTCGCGTGCGCCCTCGTGGCATTTTTATACTGTCATCCCGATATCGAATAGAAAAAATGATCTTTCCAAAACGCAGAACATAAAAAAAAACTTTAAGTTCACGCAACATATACATTCCTTTATTTATTGATAACTATTAAGTAACAAGGTGCTTTAATAGGTATTCTATACTCTTTTATTCAAGTAACCTATAATTATGAACTTATCCTATAATTATACACCTAACCTATAATTATACACCTAACCTATAATTATAAACCTAAAATATCAGATAAAGTTGGAAGAATCATAAAAAAAAGAAATTGCTATGAAATATCAACCAATTTGTGATCAATTGAAACAATTGAGTGCCTATATTAATAATATTGTCATGTGGCAAAACGCTAATTAGCTATTTATAAAGGAAACGCTTAATGAGATTCCATTAATGGGTCAGTAAAAGTATTACAATTGCAGCTGCTTACTTAGTATTAATAAACGAAAATTAGGTTACTATTTATTCTCCAAAAGTGCAACACAGATTAAATATACAAACCGATATCCTCAAGTTCTAAATAATATGGAATTGATCAAACTGAGATTTTAAAGAAAGGCAGCTATTTTGTACTTGCAACGACTAAAATTATATGCCAATGATAAGGCCAATAAAAACAACAATTAATAACGCCAAAATGGATAATATCAGAAGTATTGTTATTTTCTAGTCATTTTACACATAAAACAAGCAAGAAAACAAGAAACAATCTCATTAAAGGTTAGACTGTAATCGTACTAATAAAAGCATCACAATGAAATTAGTGCTTTCTAAGGAATAACAAAGCAGTATTAGCAAACTACCAATTGATTTACGAATCCAATAATGAATGCATCTTCCAAATAAGTTCCAAATATTTACACGTATACCTAGGTAACCTTATTCAATACAGCTATTAGTCTCCAAATATTCTATAATTCGAACTCAACATATTCGTTGCATTATATTAGTTTGTTTTTTGTTATCATTATTTTAGTATTATCTCGTAGGATTGATGAGAATTTGTTGGGTTTGATGTTTGTCGTGAAAAATGTACAATTTACTTAACTTTACTTATTTTGCGTCATCGTTTTGTGTATTTTTGATACTTAAGTTAACTTCTTAAGTAAAGCATTGTTTTATTTTGTATTCCTCTTTTCAATTGTTTGTACAAAATATGAAAGAATACGGATGTATTTATTGCTTTATAAGTGTGTTTTATTCACTATTCTCAGCTGGAATGCCCCGATACTATATTCCAAATAGTTATCCTTCAAAAAATTACAAAAATACTCAAACTGCTAGTCACGGCACTAAGTTCACGGTACTTATGAATTACGCATAAAATTGTCAATAAAAATCGTGATGTTTTCAATAACTGAGAAAGAAATTCGAGAAAATCAAGTATTTTTCGAATAGATAAATGAGGTTTCCTCCTTACATCCGTGAATATAATTTCGCTTTCATAACCTATTTCTGTATCTATTTTCAGAATATGGTGTGTTGTCCATCGGATGTGTTGGAGGGACGTGGAGTTGTGCAAGTTGCTATCACCGTGATTGAATTAGTTCGTTTTCATTCGCCTAAGTCCCCACAGCATTCAGCATCATCGACAGCGGGCACCTGAATACTACTTCTCATCGCTCGACGTGATGAACCTCCCTAACCTTCCTTCTCTCTACTCATTCTTGGGATACAGACAGAGTGGAGATATTATTTATTTATTCCTAGTTCCAGTACCCTCGTAGCCTTCTCCTTCTATGTAGTTCCGTTTTAAAACATTCAAAGTTCGAATATTGCAATTTTGTGTATGCAGACAAATTGTCGTCTGCCATAGATTAGTATTTATGCAAGAGGCTATTACGCGTAGCTGAAATTCGCCACATTTTGATGGCATTGAACGTTATTTTGTGTTCATTAACCATGACAATTTATGACTCAAGCTCAATGTAAGCATTCTCACAAATGCCACACCAGATAAACAAAGGGAAACCAAACTGTAACTAAGCGAACAATGAAACAATTGGCCTAGATAGACAACTGAAGAGTTTACATTGTTAAATTATTTTCAGTTGGTTAGATGGTAGACATATCAACATTTGTTTAAACGCAGAAGTTTTTTCAGCTACAAAACGATTGTAATAAGATGGGAAACAAGTATGACTGACAATAAGCGATGATTAGTCAAAATTTTGCTGATTGTGCCAAAGATTTTTCATTCTTTTTCACTACATTTCGACATTCACACATTTTGCAAACATGTATATGTTTTATAGTTTATTTTCGTAAGTTTGTTTGTTTTTTTCTGTGGTCTACGTGTTTCGGTTGGAAAGGATCAAATTGGGACGAAATTGAAAGACTTAACTAAATATAATATATTGATAGATAGAACAAGGAAGAAATTTACAAGCAACCAGCACATTTTATTAGGTGCTCCTCACCATTTCGTAACCGTTTGTAAATAAAGTATAATGTAAACAGTTCGGAAATGGATTCGTAATTTCGTCCATTGACATTGATGACGTAAGGGTTCTATATAGTACGAAGAAATGACTATGAAATTATTCAATTATTACGCATTGAAAATTGAAAAGCATTCAGAATTGAACGAAGAAGTGATTGCACATTATGTGTATTTGATAGATCCGTGACTTAATTATCAGATTACTTATCGAATACTAATGTTTTGTATATTCTAATTAAATTATACCATATGGAAACAGCGCGTTGTGGGTTTATACTTGCAACTGCGTTCTATTTTCTAGTCATGTCATATGCATATTAAAGTTTAATTTTTATTTGTATTCTAATTATAAGGTTATTTAATTTTTCAATACCTACCTGCACTTTTATTTCCTGTGTTGCTTCATGGGTCACTGAGTGCGTCTTGTGCATGTATTCATTCAAGCGTTGCCAATTGGGGACGTGAGGAAGAAGGAAACTCAAAGGGGATCCTCTATTTAAGATTTTTGAAGATCCAAATTTCGCTTGTTTATTCAGTGATTAATCCTTGCAGGGGTTTCACTGCAATTCGTATACATTTCGATTGTAATTGACAAATATTCGCTCAAAGTTATGGTAAGTTGACAAATGCCTGTCACCTTTGAATACCTTTGAATGTTCATAATTTTAGAAGAAACATGCGTCTGTGGCCCTCAAAGCATCGAACCATTCATAAACAAACTTAATGTTAATATTGATTGTTATTAATGCGCAAAACCGATTAGTTGTTTCTATTTTCTGTTCAACTGAATTTTTCTAAAATACAATACGCTACAGCTCAATTCGGGCCGTGGTCTTTCCTAGTTTGCACATCCATTCATGTCTGTCCTTGGCCCGCTTTTTCCATTTTTATTTTAAGTAATTTAGTAGCAACAATTGCAATTCCGTCCTACCTATTACGGGACCTGCCAACTGGTCTTCTCCCAATCATGTTGTTGATCGAGGGCGTTATACTGTGATTTAATTAGATACCGGTTGTTCTTGTATTTAGTGAAATATTCATTTCACTATTGTTTCATCTTCTATGGACACTTCATATCCATAGGACAGTATTGGTCCAATGAGTGGTTTGCAAACTCTGATTTTGTGGCATTATGTATATTATTAGACTTCATTGTCTGCATTAGTGCGAAATACGCCCCGTTTGTCATCATTAGTCTTGAATTTATTTCTGTATCTTCTAGGCCGTTGCTGCCTCTAATTGCTCCTAAGTTCGAAACCAAGCCGCCGGCCACACAGCCGGCGTCGTGTGCTTTCGCTTTGTGGTTTCCTTTGTCCAAAGTATTAAAAGGAGATAGGTTGTTTCTTCGGCTTGCTTAGTCTCCTTTTATATACATTGATCAGTCAAGAATAGGCATGGAAACACGAAGTCGTGTAACCGTCGTTATGGTTGAATCCAGTTTGCACCTTTATTTTATTTGTGTTAACACTTAATCTATGCTTTCAGCGGTTGTTTTCAAGTTCTCCCTATTTCTGCTTTGCTGATTGCATACTCTGGTGCCAGATTGAATAGCGTTGGGGCCAACCTATTTCATTGTGTCAGGTCTTGTTCGCGTGCGAAGCAGTTAGTCTTGTAAAGCTTTACAAAGTTTACACGTTTCCCTGGAATATATAGTTCATTTAATATAATATATAGTTTTGACCTGTTGATGGAGTCGTAAGTTTGTGGGTAGTCTACATATATGTTGCATACATCAATGCTTTATTCCTAGCTTTGCGGAGCATGTCTTTCGCGCAGTTGTGTCTGTCCTGTCTAAATCCTGCTTGATATTCGCTAATAATGTTTTTCCTCTCCCTACAATAATAAATGCTTCTCTAGAGAGGCGCGACCATAGACTAATCATATCGCGACTCAATAATTTCAGAAAAGGCATGCATTGTTAAACAACCCTAACATCGAAATATTCGGCAAACAATTTTGCACTTTTTTAATTGCAGGCGTTTACGCACCACAGTTTGTGTCAATTAATCTAGGCAATATATTTATTTTCAAGACTACTTTTTTGTTTAAATAGTGTTGTATAGTGTATATAAATAGTCTATTTTATAGCGAATCGCCGTTAAAAGAAATTCAAATAGGCAATTTCATGTACCTTTCACTATTTATTTAAGAAAAGTCATACAACTATAGGCAGCCCAAACATCGAAACAATTGACAACCAGCTTTACACTTAATTGCTATTCTTTGCGCGCCAAAGTTTGCCTTCTTGGTTAAACCGGCCGATTTGATATTGTTCAACTTTTCTGATCCAAAGGTGTTTTTCTACCATGAATTCTTTCTTGAAAGGTGGAAAGCTCCAAAATGCAAAGCCTGGCCCTAGTGCTAAAAAAACAGTAGCCAAATCGACATCAGTTCCATGGGTAGAGAAATAGTAAGTACTTTTCGACGATTACAACTGAAATTGAATTACAACTTGAAATACATTTAACATTTATTATCTACCCACAGTCGACCAAAGACTGTAAAAGATGTTGTTGAGCAAAATGAAGCCGTCGCCGTCCTGCAGGAATGTATGTCAGGTGCTGATCTGCCCAATTTATTGTTTTATGGACCACCGGGTACTGGAAAAACGAGCACAATTCTTGCAGCTGCTCACCAGTTATTTGGAGACATGTACAGGCAAAGAATTCTTGAGTTGAATGCATCTGATGAGAGAGGTATTCAAGTGATTCGAGATAAAGTGAAGACGTTCTCGCAAATCACAGTTAGTGCCACCAGGCCAGAGTAAGTTAAATGTGCATTTTTTTATGTTTTCGATTAAATAATTGAATGAATTTAGTGGTAAACCATGTCCTCCCTTCAAAATCGTCATTCTGGATGAAGCTGATTCCATGACACACGCTGCTCAGGCTGCCTTACGTCGCACAATGGAAAAACAAACAGCAACAACAAGATTCTGTTTGATTTGCAATTATGTTTCGAGGATTATTGAGCCTCTCACTTCAAGATGTACGCTTTTCCGATTTAAACCTCTTCAGGATGGCATGATTCTAGAAAGGTTTGTTACTTATTTTAAACTTTATTGAGATATTTTTACTCAAAATTGTTATATCAAATTGGCAAACACTAGCTTTTTTGTCAAAAATCATCTTATGCAAGAAGAGATTACTTAAAGAAATACTTGTCGTAGCTGATATTAAAATTATATCGATTTCTTTCAGAATTACAAGCGTTTGAACCTAATGTAGCCATTTTCAAGAAAAATCTTATGCACAAAAACTCACAATCCAAAAATATCTTCAGCTAAGATTGCATAATTATGTATGCAATAACCGCACGTATCTTTCTTTCAGTTAATCAGTTCCATAGTTTTCGAGATAATTTGGTAACCAATTTGAAACATAATTTTCAGAAAAACGAATTTTGATATTTTTGCGATGAATAAATCAATTCCATCAATAAACAACCCTCTCGGTTATTCATCAGAATGTTTATTTGAAACTTGCATAAAGCATTTTTTACACAATATATTTTAAGCTGTACATTCCCCTTGAAACCAAGAAATCAATTTTAACACAAATTTTAGATTGCAGCTAATTTGTTCCCAAGAAAATGTCAAAGCCGATAATGATGTTCTCACTTCATTGGTGGAAACATCCGGTGGGGATATGCGAAGAGCCATTACATGTCTTCAAAGTTGTGCTAAACTTTCCGGATTTGGAATACAAATCAAAATTGAAGATGTTTATGAAGTGACTGGGGTAACAAACACCTTTCAGGTTTCATAAGATCAAATTTTATCAATTTAAATTTTCAGGTGGTCCCAAAGTCGTGGTTAGATGGTTTCGTTGCTGCTTGCAAGTCTTCTGTTTATAGAAAACTGCAAATCTATATTGAAGATATGTTGTATGAAGCTTATTCATCCAGTACATTTTTGGAACAGTTTAATGAATATCTGCTTAATTCAGAGGAGTTGAATGATAAGCAGAAAGCTTATGTTGGCAAACATATGGGGGTAAGTTTATGAATCATAAATTACCAGAAAGTTTTACTAAATTGATCATAAATTACTAAATTTGTTTTAGTTAATTTCCTTTAGATTGCAAGATGGAGGTTCCGAATATGTTCAATTATTAGATCTGGGTATTACTTTAATGCAGGCGTTCAATATGCCTTCAAATTAAAGATTCCAATATTTTGGTTTTGTATTTATTTTGTTTATTTTTATGAAAATTGTGAGGTTTTGATGAAATAATTAATGGTGATATGCTTGATATTTTGTTTTTTATTCGAATTTGTTGATTTTACAATATTTTATATTGTAGATGTTTATGAATAGTAACTTGTATAGGGAGGATGTCCAGGCAAACGAGATCACGATGTAAATCGAGTCTGTAAGGCATGCCGAGATCTACCCGCATACAGCGTTTGTCAGATAAGCGGATGGTCAATACTCGGTGCAAGATCTACTCTTTCACATATCGACGGGGAACTTCGTATAATTCTGGGGACTTTCTAAGCTATTTTTGGAATTTCAAAATTTCATCTAGTTTAAAGATGTGGAATACCAATATTGCAAAACTCACACAGTCCTAGGAATGATCTTATTCAATGCTGAAATTCTTCCTCTTTCATTTCGCGGTAGGTGTGTTTTTAATAATTTACAGAAATTTGTTAGCTTTAATGACCGGCTCTGTTCTTATTAGATGTCTCATTGACTTAAAAATGACCTTATTAAAAGCAACAACCCTCTTTCTCGTCGAAAGAGTGAATTTATCACATTGCTAGTTGGTTTTTCTAAGAAATGTGCCTCTTCTAAAGTGAGTATTATTAAACGTATGCCAATTAGGAACCTTGAATATGGCGGCAATTCTTTCATTTCACGTCGAGAAATTTTTCTTACCTGTAGTTTTATCGTAAATTTCAAAATCAAAAATGTATAGAATTCATTAATTTTGAAGCAACTGAAATCCGCCGAAAACATTGCGCCCGCGTTCGATTTGCTTATTTTGTTTGAAGTGCAAATTAAGTAATATATAACGATACCAGGGTGGAAGCGGCGAGACCCCAAAACAAAAGTTTCATTAATAGCTTCTACTAGCGTGCTCCAAATGATTTTGGAGCACGCTTACATCAAAACGCTTGTATCTACTCACCTCAGCGTGCGTCAAGGACGCCTTTCGATCCGAAAAATGTATTTTAAGAATATTAAATAATCATCTAACAAGATGAAATAAGTCACAAACTTTGCTCCACTCTTCTATTATAGATAGAAATGTATGTGAATCCGTGAAGTATATTTAAAATTGCACCTCAAAATGAACAACCAAAGGGCTCGTACGACGCGAAAAGTTTTTGGCGGGTTTCATTCACTTCAAACCACTGTATGCCATTTGTAAAAGTCCCACAGATTTAGGATTAGTTTTATTCGGAACCAATCCCTTTTTCAACTTCACGTCGATTTTATTGAAATTTGCTAGAATAGCGAAGCCAGCAACTCGTTGAATAAAAAGATGGCGGTCATTTTAATACTTGTAGAATACATATCGATATGTGTCTATCAAAGTGCCGTGCGAGTGTGTGCATGTCAAAAAATGTTGATTGGTGCGCAATTTCATCATTTCAATACTTTAAATATTATAAAAGTACTTTTCAAAGATGTTTATTACTATTGTCTTATCTACAACTACAAAAATATCAAATTTTACTCTACGAGTTATAATATGCCAGAACTTCTTCATCTTGCGGTTTAAGAATCACCCTATCTCTTAAATTAACAACCCACCCAGGATGTAAACCATAAAATATCTGCCTTGGGTCTTTTCTCTCACTCAGCATCGCATAATCTGAATCGTTCTCAATCTTAGGCAGTTCATAGCCATATTTCTGAGCTAATACCAATCTCTCCTGAGAAATCTTTTCTGGATCAGCAAGATATCCTCGTTTTGAGGCATCAGTATAGTACTCTATCGCATCAGGTGGTGGAATCATCCTCTTAGGGATAGGCATACCACGCTCGAAAAACTTTTTAGTATTGCACATTGCATGTAGACTATGCTGATCATAGTAGGCAGTCGTGATTGTTCCTCCAGCTCTCTCAATAGCAGCAATAACCAACTCACTGGCCCATTGAACCTCAATATTAATCTTACTCTTGAAGAGATCGGCGCCTTCATCGGTGAGATTGACCCCGAAATGTCGTTCATCCGGGTGAATTTTGTACAAACCTGTATTAACAAGTGAGACTAAATCAATTGGTTTTGTGCTGTCTACCCGGTCTGTATCAATGAAAAGTTGAAGTTTTTCCATACTCAAAGGTGGATATTGCCTCCTTAAACTGAAATCACGTTTATTACAATTATTAATTTATGATTGTAATATAGTTACAATGAATTTATTGGAGGTTTATACTTACTGATGGCCTTTATAGTAAGGTTCCTGTGGGAAACGCAGATAGAACGGGTTATTTCCAGTTTCATAGCCTAAACGCATATAATTCTGTCGCTGGCCTGATCCTTTATTACCTGAACCATGTTTGTCACCACCGTGCTGACCACGACCTCGTGTTTGGCACTATTTTATATAAAAAAAGTTGTTTAAGAAGTATAAACACATTGTCGGAAGGATGTTAAAGTAAAACTTACCTTTTTTGAGCCTGGATTATCTCTAATATTACCCAAAGACACTCGGGGTAGTATCCTCAAAATGTTTAACGCTTTATCTGTTATGTTTTTACTTCCCATTTTCACGTATTTTGCTTTGAAAATAACCAACGAAGGCTCAAAAAATTTAGGAAGAAATTCTAACCTCACAAAAACATGTCAAGGAATGACAGATACTGACAGATACAGCAAATAATATAAAGTGACTTTAGTATTGGCAAATTAATTGTTCATACATGCTTCTTTTTATTGATAAGAACTACTTTTATATCCTCGATTTCATTTCATAATCTTATTAGAAAAATATAAGTTTTTGACAAAACAAATTTAAAGAATAGCACTAGAATATACATTAGATAAAAAGAGAGGATCATACTATTTCAGGTTAAATTATTGCAATTTGTGTTGTCTATTTCACCTATTGCAGAAAATTATATGATCCTTGTAATTTTGTTAGTCCTTTGCCAGTTGCTAAACAACGGTTGTCGAAGTAACCAAGTTTTGTTACACTTCCAGAGAAATTATTCACACTCCTTTCCAATTGTGTTACACACCGAACAATCATAGAAAGTACAACTCCATTTTCAAGATATCGTTTTCAACATGTGAATAATATTATTAAACAAATTACTCTTGCCATACAAGTAGAAGTTTCAAATTATGGATAGAGGCAGGTAAGTGCATTAAATGTATTCATGATGACATCATTTGTTTAATAACGAAAACTGTAAATATACAAGTCAATATCCACTTTCATATTGTAATAATTTCTAACGTTATAAAATTGTTTTCAGATTCTCTTTGTTGCTTCTGGAGCCTGGTGAAATCTACTTTGAGGATTTCAGTGCGATTCTGGTTACGGCTGACACAACAATCCTTAATTATGACTTTAAGAAGACGGAAGGCAGGCTTAAACTCTGTTCAAAATCTCTTGTTTTTGACCCGAAAGACATTCAGAAACCCCTGATCAAAATTCCACTGAAAGACATTCATATTATTGAGAAATGGAAAGGCAGCAACAGGTTTATTGACGGTGATAATGTCATGAGAATTGAATCTAGGCAGTACATTGAGATGCTCGAAGGTAATGTCACAGCACCATACAAATTTTGCAACGATGGCAAGTTCATTATATCACTCAATTATGCGCAAATCAGCAATTGTTTGCCTCAGATTACACAGTTGATGAGGGCTGCAACGTTGCCGAGCATAGAACAGGCTGATATGGTAAGTTTCCGATAGGAAAAAGGCATTTAAAATATTCTTCATTATTGTCAATGATAATCCTACCTGAATTTGTAATTTATAAATGATGTGTTTATGTTTTGATTATTATTCATTGTTATTGTTTCGCGCGACTTTTACGGCCATTTCTAGATAGCAGTTATTGTTCACGCCAGGCATGCGAAAATCAAATTTGATCCGTTGTGGTTGGACCTGTATGAACGCATTCAATTGGAATGTCAGGTGAACAAAATTACGCCATTGGTTGTGAATCCTGGACGTGTGGTGCTCACGAATTCGAGGCTTTATTATCAGCCTTATAACAATATTGAGATTGTATGTTGCACAATTGCATGATTTTGCAGAGATTGTGGCAATTTTCATTGTGCCTTTTGTTTGTAGAATCCAGTTGTCAAGATTAATTTAAGCAGTATTAAGCAGATATTTCGCAGGCGTTTTTTACTGAGACATATTGTAAGTATTTTCTGCAAATTATATTTCACATGTTTCCTATTTGATGATTTTGCGAATTATGGAATGGCGAAACGATGAAACATAGCATAATAACAAATCGATAAATTTATCTCGCGTCTACGATAAGTGATTATATGTATTATCTATGGATTAGAATTTCTTGTATACACTTTATGGCAGGATTTCCAAACCATGTTAGGGCTTTTTGGGCCCAACCTTAGTTTTAAAATAATCCATATGGCCCCCTATGTCGCCTGCGTCGGGCGTCAAATTCCAATGGGGATCCCCTAGTCGAGCTAATTCCCCTTAACAATCAAATTTCTACCTGTGAGGGGTGCGCGCCACGTTGGGAAGCACTGCTTTATGGCACAAAGGGATACGAAATGTACTATTTACGCTACGATTTACGCTTGGGTGCTTAATTTCAAAAGTTTATCTACACATTTATTTATCTACAGACTTTGTTTATCTACAATATAAAAACAGGTTTTTATCCCTTGTATATTACTATTTTGGGAAATTTTGCCTTCTACAGTGTTTTCTTGGCGGCATTGATGTTGAACATTAAACTAAAAAATTCTTCGGTTTAATCTACCAAACCAATGATATATGTACAAAACATAAAGCAAAACACGTTCATGGTTGGTTTTTCGTACGTACGTGATTGTCTGATCGTACAACGCTACTGCCAACAGCTTTAGTATATATGTATTATGTGTGACTAACAAAAGTAGGCAAATTCATGGAGCATTGCCTATAAATTAAAATATTTATAAGTATACATTACACATATATTTCTCACAATTTTTATAAAAATGCAAAATTTTGTAATGACGTACAGGGAATTGAAATTTATTTCCAACAAGGAAATTCAAAGCCAGATCACATCTACATATCCCTATTAAATGAACATGAAAGAAATAATTTATACGATGCAATAATGGGGCAAAAGGAACTGAAGTTATTAAATAAAGATCAGGATATGATGACGCTTCAGTGGCAGAATGGCATAATATCAAATTACGAATATCTTTTATACATTAATAGGTAACATTGCATAACTGTAAACATGTTAAGTTTACAAACTAGTTTAATTTACTTAATTATGTAATTTACAGTTTAGGCGACAGAACCGTTAACGACTTGACACAGTATCCAGTATTTCCATGGATTCTCCTCGATTATACATCGAAAACGATCGATCTCAACGATAAAAAGATCTATCGTGATTTAGCGAAGCCAATTGGTGCCTTGAACGAGGAACGCGCCAATAAAATTGCAGCACGTTATGAGGAGATGTCCGAACCACGTTTTATGTACGGCTCACATTATTCCACGCCTGGATTCATTTTGTTTTATTTAGTACGACTGTATCCGCATTATATGCTATGTCTGCAGAATGGCAGATTTGATCATCCCGATAGAATGTTTAATTCTTGCCAGCATTTATGCAAGAATATTCTCACGGATATGTCTGATTTTAAAGAGTTGATTCCCGAATTTTTTGATATCGAAGCTGGTGGTGATTTCCTAAGGAATAACTTAGGGATAAATTTTGGTTATCGCCACAATGGTATTAAAGTTGGTGATGTTGAATTGCCAGCTTGGGCGGAGAGTCCCAATCATTTTATACAAACTTTGCGTAACGCTTTGGAGAGTGATGTTGTTTCAGAGGCTTTGCATTCTTGGATTGACTTGATTTTTGGTTATAAACAACGTGGGGAAGAAGCAGTAAAGGCTAAGAATTGCAAGTTTTAGAAAGGTTGTTGTTATGTTATTCTTATAATTGCTATGTTTTTTAGTGTATTATTATTTATGTTATGAAGGGAGTATAGACTTGGATTCAATTACGGATCCCAGTCATCGACACACCTTAGAGGTACAAATCATGGAGTTTGGACAGATTCCTAAGCAGGTATTTCAAGTGCCTCACCCCAAACGGAGGAAGCCGCTTCAACTTTTGTTAGAACCAGAGATACAACAGGAAAATATTGATAATTCAAGAACATCTTCTCTTAATGGTAGGTTTTTATTTTTAAGTTTTTATCGGCAGTTCGTAAAGGGTATTTGTTGTATTTACACGAATGAAACCAGCATTTTGAAAAATATATTTCTCAGGAATTTAGACATTTTTATCGAAAATATATTCGATAGTTTAACCAAGGTTAAAGTTACCAGATCTTGACAAAGGATAAGCGGGACGCGTGGGAAGAAGTCATCGTGATGTAGAGGTACCAAGAAAGTATCGGCAGTGACACTTTAGGTACTTGAGTCAATTCTTCAAACGAATTTATTTAAAAATGTAGGGATAGTTTTGAAACGTAGGACGCGGGATGAATTGTTAAAAATCGGAACGTCTAGTCATCTTGACTTCCTCTCTGTAATTCATTCCATTTCATTTTCGGTTCATATCTTGCTACTCCTAGGGCCTCCCACGCCCCTCGACTAGGATCTCCTTTCGTATTCTCAGTTGCTCCTTCATATCCCCACACCCCATATAGCAAATTCGTCTTGTCACATTTCCTAGAGTGCCTAAATTATGTACTAGTAATTACATTTAGTTGCAGATACATGGAAACAATCAAAACAATTACATCTGAAAACTACCTTTTCTTCCCATAAAGACAAAGTAACCTGCGTATTTATAACTGAAGACAACGAGAGAGTCGTCTCTGTGGGTTACGATTTTAAGCTGAAAGTATTCTCGCTGAAACAAAACCGACAAATTCGGAGTGCAACCATAGGAAGCATGCCACTCAGTTGTTGTATTAAATTACCGAGTAGCAACACCTTGGTGGTAGGTACATATGGTAACGAAATGTAAGCATGTTTATTGAAATCTTTGAACCCGTTTTAAACAAAACATTCCTTCTTTAGAATATTGTATGATTTAGACTTTGGTAAAGTAACCCAAACACTAACCGCCCACGACGACGCCATTTTTTGTCTTGCCCATATTACCAAAGATAATTCTTTGGATGTCGTCTCCGGTAGTGGTGATTGCACCGTTTGCATTTGGAATGGGACGAATGTGAATGGAGTACTTAAGCCGATTCAGTATCATTCACATACTTTCGACCACAATTCGCACGTAACATGCATGGCGTTCAATCCGAGTGATGAGCATCTGGCTGTTGGTACTGAAGATGGTGAAATTTACGTGTGGCACTCTAGTGAGTATACTCTGGAGCAGAAATACAGACCACATTCACGTCGGGTAACAGCGGCGAGTTATAGTCCTGATGGACAGAAGTTCATCAGTTGCAGTACAGACTGCACATTTCAAGTGCTTGATATTCATACAGGCATGCCTGTGTATAAGAAAAGTTTTCGTTCAGCATTGAATTGTTTGAAATGGAGAGATTTTATATTGTTATTGGGATCTGCGGATGGCGCTTTGTACGTTTGGGATATCAATGCTGTGAGAATGTTAATGGAGGTACAGGCACACAAGGGTAAATTCACTTATGGATATGTTTTTTGATGACTAATTATTATATATTTTTTCGAGACAGGTGCTATTTTATCATTGGATATGAGTTCCGACATGCAAACAGTTGTTACAGCAAGTGACGACAGTGATATTAAAATTTGGACTCCTAATCTTAAATTATTTTCATAATATTAACAGACATATGTTTCACTAAAGAAGTATTTGAAGACAATTGAGTGATGTTTCAAAATAAAGTTTAATTTTTACTTTATTTTTAATCATTTCAATTGAAACTTTAATAATATAGAGAATATCGATTAATGTGGTCATAAACGTTTTCATGTGGTCATTTTGTTTTGTTTATTATTTTAGAGGGAAAATACTTTTCTTAAACGTCTCAGTTTTGTTTTTAATTTGTCAATTCTGATGTGGTGTAACGCACTTTCTAATAGCTTTATACATTTAGGTGATTCGGGGGAAAATGTTCAATTTTGAGAGCAGCGTTAGTACAACCTACCGCTCCCAGCGGCAGGGGCTTACTGGCACGCCGAGCTCGATTTCTCGCCGAGCTTGCCGCTTCGACAAGACACGAACGTCACCGAAGCTTTCCGAAAAGTAATTTCGATCTTATATGCTGTATTGCAGCGTTTCCCCAACTATTTTGAGTAGCCCGTTATGAAATTTATTTTTTCGCGACCTATGTTCGCCACCTACCTTTTGAAAAAAGTAACATTTTTTTACAAAGCAAAAAACCAAATAGCCATTCATATAGGAGCTATATGAAAGAGTGCAAATATTAATACGATCAACTATACTAATTTAAAGGATCTTGTAATTTTTTTTATGAATTCTACTCTTTAAAAATCATATTCTCCGCATGTACAGATTATAGGTATTTGGTGCTCTTTTTGGGATTCATTTGGAACATTGAGGCTCGGGTTGGACTTTTTGAAACTTTGCAGGATGCCCAGGGGCCCGATTTGCCATTACCTTAACAAATATACAATTCAGCATTATTTCTAGTAACTAACCAATGTAATAACAAACGTCTTTTGCCTTACCGCGGCCCAGCTGAATGTTTTCACGGACACCGGCCCAGAATGTGTAGCCAATATGTAGGTACATATTGGGAAACTCTGGTTTAGTGAGATATTTGTTGACACTCAAGTATATGATGTTGAATTTATTTTCAAAACATTTGATGATGCGAAGTTTCCACAGTAATTAATTTACCAAAACAATCATTTGTATATTGTAAAATGTCTCTGTATTGAACGACATGCGAAAAACGTTCCGTTTATTCCTTGTATTTATTATTTTGTGTTTTGTTGTTTTCACATATGGTAATAAGGTAAGTGAATATTTTTTCATATGCTCGTTTCTGATCTTATACGTCTTATACGTCTTTGTTTTTACATGGTTATTTCGCCTAATGGCATAATTTATCCAAATAAATTATGAAATAACACCACACAATATCAAAATCTTTACAAAATTATTGCAAGCTTGCAGCTGATTTATGAGTAATTATATTTATACAAGATCAGTGGCAACTAATGACCCGCGTGCGGTCGAGCGCCCGATTTATGGTCATGTATTTTCAAGTGACTTCATTGGGGCGTAGGTCAATTAATTATTTCATATATCTTTTCGTGGGTTTTGAATTTTGGACTATAGTCTGAAAGGTAGGGCAAAGTAGGGTCTGAGGACTAAATTCACAGAGGGGCCCCAACACCACTTCGTGTCTGCTTTAGAATTATATCACATAGAAAATTAAAGAACAACAAGAACCACGTAATTTTTATGAATGAATTTTATAATTTTAATATAAATTTAGCGTCATCGAAGAGCCTGCAATCCAACAATTGATTTTACTTGGTAAGTTTATATCTAGAAAACATAATCAAACATCTATAATATTGTTATTAATGCAATTACTTAGTGGAGAGAAGGGTAAAAGAAGATACATTTATTACGCCTATCACGACGAAGCTGATATAACACCGGGTTGTGCGGGTAACAAAATAGCAAGTACATCATGGTCGTTGATTTCGAAGAAAACGGGCCTACCAATCAAAACATCATTGCGTCCAATATTTAACACGCAAGCTCGCACAATACTTCCTGGTGAATACACATTGAAATTGGTGGCGAAAGAAAAAGGTGGTGGTAGCACTACAGTCACGGTATATTCAATCATCCCAGTGTTTGTTCACTCTATTTCTTATTTCTGCACCTTCTAGTGCCCATGTAGATATTCAACCGAACCCCCTTCGATCGTATTTAAGAATGCACAACTACAATATGTTTTGGTGGGCATGCCATTTACTGTAGACATCACTCAATCGAAGTTTCCAGATGGTGTTCCCAAAATCAATTGGAGTGTTCGGTGTCTCTTCAACAAAGATAAAGAGGAAGCTTGTAGAAAACGTTTGAAGTGTGAAGATGCAGCTCCAATGAAAGGTAAATTAAATTACGTGTTTTGATGTAGTTTTCTAGTCTTCTAATACTTTTTTTTATTCCTATAGTCCTTTTATATTTTATAATATCCTGTCCTTATGGCTTTAGTCTTTTAGTTCCCCTAGTTCCCCTAGGTCTGGAGACATTTATGTTGAAACAACTGCCGTGGAGATGCCATGCCTCTCTGAATCTGACAATGAGACTGTGAGGAATGTTAGGGAAATATAAGGAGTTGAGATAGCTCCTTATATCTTCCTAACATTACTAGATTTTGGAATTAGGTACTTTATTTATATATTTTAAATTAATGCAAAATTGATAAAGTATATAATTATTCCTTAAAATAACAATGAGAAATAAACGAACAAATTGAATTTGTTTAATTTATCAAAGCAGTCGTGGATAATATCTGTTCAATTGAAGAAACCCTTTTATTTTCATGACTTCCTCGAAAACATTAGAAACATCGTAATTTATTGTTACCCAAATAAATCGACAACTCTTCGATATTTTAAGTAGGCTTTGCATTGCTTTAAATACTCTGACTTTAAACGTAAATCTTTAGTGGTTTTTAATAGTGGAACATGTGCTTTTTGTGTTAATATTTTAAATTAAGAACAATGTTTAAAACATATTAAACATATTAAATTAATTGAAATGAAAATGGGATATATTGATAACAATATTATCAATAAATATTGATAATAATATGATAATGTATTTTAAAAATTGATATGCTTTAAAAGTTCAAATAGTGAGGTTGTTTCAAATTAGTTTAACGAAAACAACTCAAACTTAAATTTAATAAAATGCAATGTGAAATAATCTACCTGAGTTAACGATTCAGTTTTATTCAGAGATTTTTTGTTGTTGCACTACAAGGTACATGCACTGTAATTACAAGGAAGATTCTAAATTAAATTATGATGCCGTCCAGAAGACTTTTTGGTTCGGTTCTACTATTTCCTCTTAAAAGAGAGTTTAAAGATTATAACATAAGAAAAGTCTAATTGCATCCAAATGCATTAAATATATTGTTGGAAATAATTAAGTGAAAATAAAAACAATTAGTGGTTGTATCAAATAAGATTAATTAACTAAATCAACTAACAACAAGACTTAAAACAACAAAGTAAAATAGTCAATACAATCTGATTCAATGGCGCTTTCTTTTACGTCAGGGAGGCTAATCATTAAATGCTATAAAAACTGATTCAGTGACGCTTTCCTTTACCTCAGGGAGGCTATTCATTAAATGTGGTAAAAATAAATTTAACTTAATGTCATAACTACTTCTTCCTTTGGTGCTAAAGCATTAAAGGCACATACAACATAGAAGTGATTTCTGAAGACTTCTTGGTTCGGTTCTGCTATTTTCTCTCGAAAGCAGGTTTAACGATTGAAGCTGCAGAAAAATGGCATATTGTTAAAAATAGACATTGATGTGTCGGGAATGGTAGAGAATGTGAAAATAACTGTCAAGTCTCTTTTATTAATGAAATAAACATAAACATACGTTTAAAAAAAATGGAAAGCGCAAGCTGACCATTTACATTATTTAAAATGATAAAAAGAATTTTAAGTTTGTCATATCTAGCCTTAAAGATACCTCAGCACAGAGTCAATGAATCACGAATCTTAATTTCATTTTGAGGCTTCCCTTCCTTTAAGCGAACCTTTTGAATGGGCGAGGCCGCATCAAGAGGGAGCGCTGTGATAATCCTAGGCTAGGGGGGAAAGTTACTAGGACTGCAGAGCAAGTCAATAGGAATGTTTAGGTTTATTGCATGTGGCTGATCTTGAGAGTGATGCGAAGCTAAAAAGAACTGTCACAAGGGACACGCTTTTGGGATTCGCACGAAAGGTGCGAATTGTTACATAAGCTCACAATAGAAAGATGCTAGAAAACAGGAACCTGTAATTCTCTAAAGGTTTAGAGGAACAGAGAGAGAGAGAGAGACATATATGACGTTTTATTCTTGGAATTCTTTAGACCAATTTAGACCTAAACTCCATACTGATATTAGAACTATTAGGTCTGCTTCTAATTAACGAATCCTAGAGATCTCCAGTCATTTATCTTCATATTTCTACCGTTCTTTAGATATCATTAGGCTTCTAGTCTCCTTGTTCTTTGGTACTTTAATGATGTTCCCCTTCTCTACGTGTACGGTCCACGGTTTGCAGGACCTCTAATTTTTACTCCTTCGGTCATGAATGCTTTCGTAACGTCTTTCTTAAAAAAATGTTCTTAATTTAGGGTTAATGTTTATTGGGTTAATGGACGAATGCTTCTACGATTTAACCTATACAGCAACAGTCGTACATGAAGGAGAAGAGGTTCTTGCCTCTCATGTTGTTACTCCTAGGAAATTGTTCAATTGTAGAATGGAGATTATATGTGAGAAGAATTGCGATGCACAAGGATCCCAACTGTCCAATCCTAAGCTTAATGTCGTGTTGGGGTTGAAACCTAACAACCCCATACTCTGTCTAGGCGTTAATAAAAAGAATGCAAAATGGACGGTTAAAGGGTCGGAATGTAAGATTAGGTTTAATATCTTCAGAAACATTTCTTAATAAGTTTCCTAATGTTCCATGTAGCGATACCTGAAGATAAACTTGATATGGTTAGTGAAAACAACCGTTTGATAATACAAAAGGACTCCTTGGCCTATTCAGATTACATATCAGTAGTTGCCTATGTGAAAGGTGAATATGAAGCTTGGTTCCGGATAAGAACTGTCCCGAATATAACGCCACCTAAATGTACGATCACACCAGCGAGTGGCGTAAGCATGAAAACTAAATTTACAATTAAATGTGTACCGACTGATAGGCATTTGAAATTACATGGTCCATATTATAGTATTTATCAAATGGTTGATGGTAAAAGTAAGTTTAACTTTGATTTTAATGATATTAATGATTATAGTGGAGGATCTTAATAATTATTTTTTAACAGAGAAACTTGTCATCTCTTCGGCCGATGATAGTTTCAAAGTTGTACTTTCCTCAATAAAGGGAAAACCTGAGCAGCAATTAATTGTCGAAGGACGTGATATCTTCAATAATGAATTCAATTGTGATATCAATCCAGTCAAAGTAACTTCATAACCTGTGCAAATTTCCCCATAATAAGAAAATAACCCTTGATTTTTTTAAGGTTACCGAAATTGAGCTAACGAAAGAGGTTATTCAAGGAACGCTTAATACTTTTACCGATTTGACCAAGGATAAGGACAAGTTAGGGCCACAATTTGCAGCTGCACTTGCTAACGAAGTTAAACAGAGTGATGAAATTGATAAACAAACGTCGAAGGAAGTTAATTCTCAGATCATGAACACAATGATCAATGTAATAATTAATTCCGTATCTTTGCCTGTAAAAACCGTTTGTAATTTAGGCTAATATTGACAATATGGTAACCTACGATCAAATGAGTAGCATCACCCAAACATTTGTTGATCACAAAGTACCTATGAATGAAAAATACAAAGAGAGCTTGAGTAAGCTGTGCAAAGTAATGACAAGTACTCTTCTGTCTCAATTAGAAAAAGACGAATATCTTAAATATCAGGAATACAGAGTAAAGAAACAAGCTCAGTAAGTAAATGTCTGGGTTAAATTGATATAACCTTCCACGATTGCTAAAGATTTTGATTGTAACTTGTAGGTTAAATGCTGAATGTGCAGATAAGTTATTGGAAGAAATTGAAAAAGACGAACCAGAAACGACTACTGTTACGACTTCTGCTACATCTACTGATACTGTTACTGCTCGTACTCGTACTCATTCTACTACTCATACTACTATTATAACTACTATTCCATCCACGACATTGGAGGTTGTCTTGCCAGTAGTCGAGGAAGATTATCCTGACTATGTTCTTCCTTCCCAAGATCCTACGAAGGAGACCATTGTAACCAATGCTATGGATATAATTACTGATTCTGCGTTGGCGGTAGCACAGACTTTGAATGGGGGTGAGGAATATGAGCGAGAAACCAACAATACTCAATCATATGTAGCGGTGGAGGAAGGAGTTTACATGGCAAACAGGCCCCTTGAAAGTGGTTCTATTACCGTTATACCAACAAATGAATTCAAAGATGCTGGACTTAATTTGATTACAGCGATTATTAACAATTATGGTAGAGATGTATTGATGCCACAGAGTGATTTAGCGTCAAATATTGTCGAAGTTCAGTTCTATGAGAATAATAAGAAAATGAAAGGTGCTACTTATGACATTAAGTTTCCTATTTTAAATGACTCGGTGCCCTTTGTGAGATATGAAGTGCCACTACCAGCAGTTGATGATGAATTTCTAGAG
This sequence comes from Mimaenictus wilsoni, assembly GCA_027575185.1. Lineage (NCBI taxonomy): Eukaryota > Metazoa > Arthropoda > Insecta > Coleoptera > Staphylinidae > Mimaenictus > Mimaenictus wilsoni. Next base: position 15,497 of record JAODAC010001531.1, on the reverse strand, counting down.
ACGGATCAGAAGATGAATGTGCATCGTTTAAATTTATTTGGAATGGAGACGTGCTTAATTCGGTTTAAAATTGAGGAGAATGTTACACTAAGGGTAATATTTGGTTCTTGGTAAATTTCACTGAATTATGATAATATTTTTAGCTGGCAATGAGTGTCAATCAACGTCCAAGAAATAAACATTTTCAGAATCCTCGTTCTAGATTCATGGCAAGTGGTGAAAACGCTACAACTTTTACAATTCAGAATCCTTATCCTAAACAGGAGAAAGATGCTTTTGTTTATCTTGCTGTTATTCCATCTAAGGAAATGCTTAATGTAAGTTTGTTTCATAATTATTCTTGTTCCTCTAGCTATAACCGAAATTTTATCGCAGAGTCGGGACAATGCCTCAGAGTTGATTCCCTATGATGTCCAATTCACAGAAATTGCTTGCGTTGAATATAATCGAAAGAAACATAAATGGTATCCAAGTGAATCTTGTACGGTATGTCTATCTAATCTAGCTAAATACAAGGAGGTAGTTGTATTTAGTACGATTAGAAAACGTTTAATTTTTGACTAGGTTAAAGTGACTGGTAATGTAACCAACACAACTGTCAACTGCCTCTGCAAACGTACATCATTGCATAGCGTTTTGTACAAGCCAATCCCGAATCGTTTAGACATTCAAAGAGACATTGAATACATGGTCGTGGATTTCGTGAATTATGTGATCTTCATTCATTTGATGATCGTCTTCTTGGCATATGCAATCGCCTTAGGGCTGATCCTTAGACGACAGACGAAGATCTACGGAAGGGATAGAATCTACTTCCTCTCAGATAACCTCAAGAATGACAAGTTTGCATATATGCTCGTGGTACGCACCGGGGCATACAACTCCTCGGGGACAACAGCGAATATAATGGCCCAGGTTACTGGTTCCAAAGATAAGTCCTTGCCACATGTATTGAATTATCCAGATCCGGCCTGCAAACTCCTTCAGAGAGATGGAGACGATTGGCTCATTATGGCACACTCACGCCATCTTGGAGAATTGGAGTCTATTGTGTTGTGGACGGACGGTATTGGTCTATACCCAGCATGGTTTTGCGAAGACATCACCATCTATGATCTGCAGACCTTTAAGCCATATACTTTCAAAGTCGGAACATGGATTTCGCCACTAGAGAAACATGTACCTTACGTTAGAATTCCTGTAACTCCACCTGGGAAGAAGGTGAAGGAGAAAATCAATCTAGTGAAGCATATTCGATTCCATTACAGTGGCAGACATACCTGGAACATTTTCGTGAAAGACGACGAGTTTATAACGTATCCTGAAAGACTCACTGTGATTCTGAGCATGATATATACAACATACATGGTCGTGGTTTGGTTCTTGGGGCCACCGACCCTAACTCACGCGGATTCCTTCGGTCATGGAGAGTTCCAAATCTATTCGATTCTCTTCACCTATCCCATAGCCAGCAGTTTGATTTGTAGCGTTATTCATTTTCCCTTGATCTATTTTCTAAGGTATTAATCCAAATTCTAGCAATCACTCGTGAAATATTTCTCCAATTTCACTATTACAGGAATAGCAAGAGAACTGAGGTTACTGTTGCTTTTGTGGTATCAGTAAATCGTTATCCTTTTAAAGTTAGGAAAATCATCTGGTATGTTCTGATGATCTGGATTGTTCTCTGCATGGTATATTTGATTACGTTTGCATTTTGGGTCACCCTAACTACTGTATATCTATGGATGTTTATAACATTCCTGTCTTTGGTATTATCCATAGTCCTTTGGGAAAATCTCTACATTATTCTATTCGATATTATTAGTCATCAGGTCGGTAATGTAAGTATTTGCTTTTGGTATTTATTTTTAAGGGTTTGAATAGGATCCCTTCCGTAACCTCTAATCCTAACCTCTCACATTAATTATAACCTAAACTTTTAGTTAGCTGATGTAACTTATCGCTTTGATATGATTATAATTGAAATAGAACGTCAACGAAAAATACTTTACAACAAGTTTGGAGAAGTTATGCTACGTCCTTATTTTACGAAGCATTACAAACTACTTACACCAAATGAGATTTTTGTAAGTATTCCTTTGTAACTTTTTAATAGTATATTGTGAGCATGGGATGGTATTCGTTTCCTAAATAAGAACGGTACTGAAATGTATACATTATGCAATAGTAGTAGAAAAATTATTTAACGATACAATTTTAGGATCTTCGTCACCATATTTCCGTACGTTTGGAAGTGGCTAGTATTTTCAAAGATATGTGCCTCTTTCTAGTCTACGTTTTAATCTTATACCTGATTGTCTTAACTCAGTATGACATATCTTATAATGTGAGCAACAGGATGATGCATAGAATGGTCGAAGAAAGTATTTATTCAGATGGACTTTATTTACTGAAGGACATTAAGCATGTCGAAGAGTATTTTATAATTGCATCATTTTTTTTACCTTCGGTTTTAAACTCAAATCTCTCATTTCAGTGTTTACAATTATATAGAACATGTAATCATCCCTTTAACACACCCTACAAGTTGGTATGGAAAATGGTACGCAACCGATGCTGGCGTAATGGCAGATTACTCAACTCGAATTTTGGGTGTAGTGCAATTACGTCAACAACGTCGTGAGCAAGTATGTGCAGTCCCTAAAACATTGGAAAAATTTGCTGCGCCTTGCACCAATAAAGCTCCAATATTTGACGATTGGGAATATAATGACGGATCACATATAACTTCAACCATAGGTAATACTTATATTGCAATTTTTTTTCATACGGATGTTTCCGTTCCAATAGGACATTTTCGAATCTATGATGGCAGTGGCTACATAGCAAATCTTGGTCGGACCTTAAAAAATGCCTATTTTATCCTTGATCTCCTTCGTAAACACAAATGGATTGACATTAACACTGAAGTTCTTTTCATTGACTTCCTGGCTTACAATTCCAATATCAATCTGTTTAATGCTGTACGAATTACCATTGAACGTTCACCTACTGGATATTTCTATAAATCCAGTCAAGTTTATACAACAAATTTACTATCAACCGATATATGGTTCGAAATATTCGTAGCGTTCCTCTACGTCCTCCTCATAACAATCATCATCATTATGATCCTGAAGAGAATTATTCAACTAATGATTTTGAAGGCGGGATATTTCAATGATTTCTGGAATATTTTGGATTTAATTTTGATGCTTCTCAGCATTCTCTTGGTAACGCTTTATTTTCTTCGAGGATCTTATACTGCGACTTTGTTAAAAACACTTGTAGAGACCGACCACAATCTTTTTGTAAACTATTATCACTTGATTACAATTTCGGACGCTTTGATAATCACTTATGGAATTACCTTGAGCTTAGCCACTTTGCGATTATGGAAGTTTCTGCATTTTGGCGTTCTATTCAGAGTTATGGAGAGGACAATTTTGAAGGCTGGACCACAACTTGCAGGACTCTTTCTTTATCAAATTTGTATCTATCTCATGATGGTCATGTTTATTTATCCTATGTATGGTGAGAATTTAGTGGAATTCCGTGATTATTACAGATCTTTAGTGACCCTTTATTTAGCATCGATTAACTTTACTGAACACCTTGCTGTGTACAGTATCTATACAAGTATGGAAACATCGTATCTCTATTTGGTCTATTCATTGTATCTGATTATATCGCTTTGTTTCAATAATTTGTATGCAACAACTTTGATAATTAACCTGGAAGAGGCTAAGATCTACTATTCCAACACAAAACTGATTTATACGATTCATCATTATGTGATGGATGTCTTCAATTTTAATAGGGAAAAAATAAGAAGACATATTGTAGCCACCAGATTGAGAGGTGGTACGGATCAGCATAATATCGCTTTCAATGTGGAAGTTGATAAACTTATCAAACCGAAATCTGATACACATCGTTATGCAAATATGGTTCAAATGAACAGTCATAAAATGAATTTAATGAGAAATGTCGCATTAGTTGCTATTAAAAATGTCTTACAATATGGGAAGGAAAGGGAAATAACTGATACAGAATTGGATCAAATGGCGTGGATTATGGCCAATTTGTTTAAGATGAACGATGAAACTTGGGATGCGAAGATGCATGTCTTTTACAAGATTAGTGATCCAATCACAGAGAAAGTAAAGTTTGTTCCCGAATCACGTGTTCGCCAGATGGAGATGATGACAAGGAGAATATTAGGTCAAGCTGAACATGAAGTTGTTGAATTGGAGACGGAACATTCGAAGGAGGATATGCGGTGGGATGAGATCGAACGTACTTTGGACTTGTATCGAATTACAGTTAACAATATTGTAGTGGTTGAAGACAAGGAAAGGATTATCGAGGCTCAGCAAAACAATTTCAAAGGCGGATTTCGTGTTGTGAGGAGGGAAAGGAAAAGGAATGATAATGAAATAGATATTGATGCTATACCCATGGAAAAGAAGGAAGGAATGGTTGATATTCCGAAAGGCCAAAAGAAGAATGGGAATTCTAAGAAGTTACAAGTTGAATCGGTTGCTGATTCTGGGAAATCTTATATTCCGGCTAAGGCAGATTTTGAGAATCAGGGGGAAACAATTGCAGAGAAGAAAGAAGGTTCTTCGAAACAGAGTAGACTTGAAGCTTCTGAGTCTAAGGACTTAGGCAAATGTGTGTATATAAAGAAGAGACCAAAACGGAAGACACGCGATGAGAAGATGTTGAAACGTCAGAAAGCTGACAAATCAGTGGATAAAGCTGAGGATAAATCTGTAGGAACAAATATTTCACCAGTTCAAAGTTCTAAATCTGTAGGAACTTCACATTTTCCAACAATTACAAGTTATGGAAATCAAACAACTAACGACCGTATGAATCAAACGACTCCCTTGATAAAATCAAAGCACGATATGAAAATTAAAAAGAAAGAAGATCTGAAGGAAGGACCTATAGATAGTAATAACTTTGACTCTACTGGAATTCCAATTGAAAGAAAACCAGAGACTATGGATATTACAAAGGACAGCTCAAACACTAAAGAAGCCCAAGGACGAAATCTCGGGGAACCAGCTAAACGAACCGAGAGAGCAAATAAATCTGTTCAAATAATGGATCCACATAAAGAAAACATGTATCAAAAAGCTATGCACTCTAAAGGTGCGGAAAAAGTTCAAGGCTTAATTAAAAAGAAACATGATGGTCATAGTCATAAAGACAAACCGACAGACAAAGAAAAAGAAAAGAAGCACCGTCTAAATGCTGATGCAATTAAGAATAAGATACGTCATCCAATGAAGAAGAAAGATGATCAGGCAGGTCCAGATAGTTCAGAACCTGCAAAACAAGAATTACAATCGGGACCTGATCAAGCTGACAAAACTCAGGAAACTACCGGCAAGCCAGAGGCAGCAAAGAAACCCCAAAAAAGCGCCTTACATAAAGAACTGGATAAAGCCAAACATTTATTAAAAAAGGACAAGAAGGATAGTGAGCTTACTCACAAGTCAGAAATAAAAGAAAAGAAACATTTACCAAATATGAATGAACTTAAGGATAAACTAACAAGACCTATCAAGAGAAAGAATGAGGGTAATACGGTCGAGCCATCAGCAAAGATGCAAGATGAAGTAATTGATAAATCTGAGGAACCATCTGCAAAGCCAGAAGAAGTTGGACACCAAACTATGAATGAAGCTGCTGCGTTATCTTCAAATTTAAAAACGTCACCAAACAAGGACGTAGGAAGTGGATCGAAAACAGGTTTAGTTCACAAAGCGATACATCCTAAAGAAACCCTGAGAAAGTTGAAAGATGATAAGTCCAAGGAAGATCAAACTCGGAAAGTTAAAAAGAAACAGGAAGGTATACCGAAACCGAAAGAAAGTACCTTGCATAAAAAATTGGATAAAGCCAAACATTTATTGAAAAAAGATAAGGATCATGCACACAAGCCAGAAAAACAAGAAAAGGAAAGAAGGCATTTACCAAATATGAATCAAGTTAAGGAGAAACTAACAAAACCCATGAAAAGGAAGAAAGAAAATGAAACAGCTGATAAAAGTAGTGGGCCACCATCAAAGAAGAAAGAAGTTGATGTATTTGATAAATCTGTAGAACCTTCAGTAAAGCCAAAAGTTGATGAAACCGTTGGTAAACCTGATGAGCCATCAATACAGCAGGAAACTGGACCCCAAACTATGGATGAAGCTGCTGCGTTACCTTCAAATATAGAAACATCACCAAACAAGGACGCAGGAAGTGCACCAAAAACTGGTTTACTTCATAAAGCAACTCATCCTAAGGAAACCCTGAAGAAGTCTAAGGGAGACCAAAGTTCGAAAGATAAGAAAGAACATGAAGGTATTCCAGCGGAAAGGAAATATGGAGTGACAAATATCAAGGAAAAGTTAGGCGCACAAATAAATAAACTGCAAAAACGCGATAAATCAGGAGATCGAGAGTCTAAAGCTTCAAATAAGTGACCTAATTCGTAGAGGAAAGATTTGAGTAGGAAGGAACTGAAGGAGAAGACGCTTCGTGACAAAATGAAATTTAGAAGGCACCCTAAACAATAATAACGTGATCAAATATGCAGGTTGCAGGAAGTCGATAGAAAATAAGTTTACGGCATAAAGCAACACATTCTAAAGAAACTCTGAAAACGGTGAAAAGGGTGAATGTATCTTTAATAAAAATGAAATAAATCTTCAAATAAGGCACCTAATGAACCTCAGAACAAAGATTTAACTAGGAAGGAAGAAAAAGAGAAGCTTCATGTGAAAATGACATCTAGAAGGCATCCTGAAAATGATAATAGGATTTTAGAAAAAAAGCTGTTCCTTATTAATTTGTTCCTTGTTATATATTGTAAATAAATGTATGTTTAAATCTATTAAATATTCTCTCAACTATACCTAAATAGAATGAATGGTATCAAGAGACAATTCACAAGTAAGTGCAGACTCTCTGGGGCCATTCCTGAAAAAGAAAGCAATAAATCCTTAAGTGAATCGGGAATCAATAGCCGCAACTCACGAAGTTGAAAACAATGAACGCAACCAATGGATTTGACAGACACGACGTTTGCATGTTGAATGGATGTGCCCGCATTTCCGTACCAGTTTAGCTTCCAGTCTTCGATGTTGAGCTGCATGATAATTGGAATTTAAAAGATCGTAGCTGACGTGGTTGAAATTGAGCTGTAGTAGATTCCTGGTGTTGCGAGGAAAATTTTACGCCGACAATGTTCCGCACTGACTTTTACGACTTGTGTGCAGATGACAGTAGGGCGTATTCACGCAAAAATCGTTTAATATATGAGGTGCCTTTATGAGGATATATTGCCGTCATGTCTGGTGAACAATTAGTCCTTTGGACGCGAGTGGGATGAACAGTATTATTCTACTCTTCATTGTTCAAGCGCACAATACGTTTGACAATCGTCTCCCAAAGGGGGTTTATAGATGATAGTAGTACATTGTTGTAAATTTTCCTCGGCATTTTATGAAGTTAGATTGAAACTGATAAAGTTAGAAAGGTTATTATATATGAGGATAATTTTTGGAAAGTGGAAACAGTGAAATGTTTACACAGGTTACATTATTATTATTATTATTGACAAAAGATATTAAGTACGTCACATGTACTTTTGCAATAAATCTATTTCACATCAGTTACACGATACTTATTCTCATGTAAATATGGAAAACACCATTTAAATAGTGCCCCAGGGGCTAGCTTAATTGTACAAATATGTACTGTGCCAATGGTCGGCCTTGCCAAAATTTTAGGTATTAAAATGAACAAATTGAAATTTGTAACAAATGGAAAATAATAAATAATAATCTTAAATAAAAAAAAATAGTTACTTAACTCCAATGAATTCCTCTGTTAATTTACTTCTGTCCATATTAACTCCAGGTGTTGAAAATGTATTGTTTAGAAAATAGCACTTTCCTCGGTGATTTAAATGAAGATTCTGTGTTAGAGGAATTTATTTTGTTGTGCTAAGATCATTGCGGTAAAACAATGATGATTAAAAGATTACAGAACACGAACCAGCCTTGAAAGGGTCGGAAATTGAAAGCAATTGATGGAACTGCACTTACATTCCGTGTGTTATTTTATCTATCCTTCGAGCAAGTTTCCGGAAACGCATTGAATACTATTGTTGTTCTTGCACGGTCCTTACACACATCGCACTTTTATCCAAGTCTGGGAGTGTTGGAAATGAAAGTTGTACAGTCTCATCCCCTCGTGGATTCAAGACTACGATAGTCCTGGGAGACGAAGGTCGAAAGATTAAGCTTACAACACCGAAGCAACCGCATGGCAACGACTGCAACGTGAAAAGAAGAGGAAAGAATCCACACCGTTGATCTGTTATTCCTTTTTTATCTCAATTCTCCCACCATGTAGGACTATCCCAGCCAAACGTAAAAATATCAATATAGAAGAGATAACAGAAGGCTAAAATACTGTTGACAACAATTTCTTTAAATATTTTTGCAATAAATGCTAATTATTTAATAAACATGACTTAAAATATGTCGCATTTTCCAGCTAAACTAATGAGGATACAATTATTTCCTTGAAGTGAAAATAGAGAGAAAGAGTTGTTTCTTCAATGGATATAATCCGCAACTCTGTAAAGTCTTAAATAAGGGCTCTACAACCCTTCAAATGGGGGAATTTACCAAATAACTAAAAAACAATCTTTGGAATCTTTTAATTTTCTAGTGTGAAAGGAGCGAGAAGTACTGTTTCTTCTTGGATATCACTGAAAAATAAGGGCGCTAAAGTTTATCAAAGGCGAGGAATTTTCCAAATAAAGAAAAAAAATTGTAAAATTCAGTTTTTTGTTAACCTAATCAAGATTAGATTGTTCCTTCGAAGAGTATAATCTATTAATTATTTATTTAGTACTAATCCTCATTTAAAGCTTTACCTGATTGATGTGTAAAGTTTTAAATGAGGATTTCAAAGTTGAGTTTTCCAAACATTAAAAAGCACTTTTTAGAAAAATACATGTTTTCTCTAAATTTATTAATTAAAGATAATATAATTTCCTATACATAAAATAGATAGTCCTTGGTCCTTCGATGAATATACCCCATAATCCTGTAAAGCTCAAATAAGGGCAGTGCATTTATCTAAATTTGGGACATTTTCAAATGAAAAGAAAGCTTTTGGGAAAATTGCATTTTTCTGGTAAACTAATACAGATAAGAACATTTTTTAGACGTGAATGACAGGGAGGAAAAGTTGCTCATTCGAAGGATATAGACAGTAAACCTGTAAGGCATTAAATAAGGGCGCTTCAGAGTTGTGGAATATTCCCAATTAAAACAAAACACTGTAACTCTTCAGAATAGAGGTATTTCCAAGTTTATAAAAACTCTTTTTGCATAATGAATTTTCTGGGTAATGTAATAAAGATAATAAAAATTACTCAATATGAAAAGAGTGAGGAAGAGTTGTTCCATCAAAGCAATCCTGTGAAGTTTCAAATAAGGGTGGTGCAGCTCTTCAAAATGAAGGATTTTTCGGGATGGAGTATTAGGGGAGAAGAACAAGGTAGAGTTTTTCCCTCGAGCCATTTCTTGACGGATCAATTATCTTCTGTTACTCAGTCGGTAGAGGCGACGTCCATTTTAAAACGAATATGCAAAGGTATCCCTTCTTCTTCTACCCAGTGTCTCTTCTAATCTTTATTCTAAACTTTATCTTCTAAACTTTATTTCGTAAAAGTTACAAGGTTTCAAACGAGACATTTCGAACGCTATCAAAGCAAATTTTGGGATGGAGTATTAGGAGAGCAGAACAAGCAAGGAGTTGAACTATTTAAATCTCTGCCCCCGCATCGTACACAATAACAATATAGCAGACATAAAGACAGCAACAGGATAAAAGAATGTTGGCAACAATCTCTTTAATTATCGTTACAATAAATGTAATTACTTGATAAATATGACTTTTAAAATATGTACAAACGTTACAATTTAATATATTCAATGTTGCATGTATTTTACACCATGATAATGTACAATGATAGAAAATAAATAGATCTTAAACGAAATTTAACATAAGCACTAAACCACAACAAAACACACCACCAAAACCCTTTTAACAATCCTGTTATACATCCATTCTATTGATGTAAACAATTACGTTGATAAAATATTTCAAGAATCTCTAACAGTTGTCAATGAAAATTCCAAAAAACAAACACAACAATATTATCAATATTTTTGGGGGAATATTTTTAATAATACGTCACGCGTTTGTAATATGCAAAAATTTTCCGTAACAGCTTTTAGTTAAACTTTACTTACAATTAAATTATTTTGCCTCTCGCATTACTTACAATTAGTACCGCTACGAATTGCAATTGTAAGTCAATTACATGTCGATGTCGATTCATTGCAATACCTGTCTATCTCTCTAACAATAACTTTCCTCTTCATTGTGGTAAGTGCAAGTTCAATCGTTAAAATTGTTACATTTTGTTTTAGGTTTAGTTTAGTAGCTTGAAGCTCTCGTTTAAAGGTCTTATAATTTATAAGTTGTACAGTATTTCATAATACAATTGTTTAAATATGTTAAGAGCTAGTTAGTAATCTTGTTCAGGTAATAATGGCGTAGTGGTAACTTGTAAATATCTCGTTAGTAGATAGTATTAGAAGCATCGATTATACTTGGAAGATGATTGCTTAAAGTTGCTATGATTAGAGATTTCCAACGATTTGTCAATTAATTTATTAATAATGAAAATCTTGTTTTATTGTTCTTAATTGGTATTAATTCCAATTAATGTGAATTAAAATAAGTGTGAATTTCTACTTCAGTTTTTTTAATTCCTTTTAAAAAGCATTGGCACAGTAATTTTTTAATTCAACAATTCATATCTCTGCAGAAAGTATCCAAATCATATTTAATCATTTAAATATTGTCAAATTTATGAATATATTCAATTATTAACCATTTTTCGTCTTTTGAACCATACAAAACCTTGCTTAAATGACTTAAAATAAAATTTAACCTCAAATAACAACAAGGATGCAGAGATAGAAGAAGAAGGTTATGAAATGTAACATCCTGAGTCTTTAAGGTTATATCTTCATCAGTAAATCACAGTAAATTATAGTTATGTGCGCATGATACCCCAGAAAGCGTGATTGTTAATATTCATAGCATTAGTACTTAAATGTTACGCGGTTTTCGACTTTCGATGATTGTATTTTGAATATTTAATACATTTGTACATTTCTTTAAATCGTTTAAAGTCTACCGAAACAATCAAAATTTCGAGAAGCGAAGTATTAGAAAAAAGTTTGGAAATTTTGGACTATCATTAATTTCATTAATAGGACGGATTTGTGCCTACATTCTTCTAATGAAGTTTTCGAAAATCCCACAAGAAAGTTTTAAAGATTTTGAAATATTGAATATTACCTTAACAAGTAGATTAACAAGAGAAAATAACAAATAAAATAGAAATAGATTTAAATCTGTGATTATCGGCTTTAATTTTATTAGAAACGATTTCTTTTCGAGATGGTTGCTGATACCCTGCCTGAAACAATTAATTTCTGGGGAAGTGTGATTGATTGATTTTAGTGGTTAACGATTAGGAATCATTAATCGTATATTAACAGGAGGGTAAGAAAATTTCGAGAGTAAAACTAATCAATAACTGTGGCCATTATCAATTTGTTAGTATTACCTTTGATTTAGATTGTTTTTGAAATAAGATAAAACCATTTCAGGCAAATTTATTCAATTTCACAGTCCGACAAACCCAAAAACACAAATCCATTATAAGTAAATATTTCAGTTAAATATTCTACGTTTGTCATTACGAAATAAAAGTTATTCCAAGCGCCATTTTATTGCGAGTCTGAAGCTCTTCTCACAAATAATGCTATTTATAGAATGCTATTTATTTAGGTCAATATTTAAGAATTACGCAATTGAATAGTCGCTTGGTTCAATAGTTTGAAATAGTTTACAGTTAACCTCGTGCGGTTTAAGTTAGCTTAAGTATTTCATATTTTGGTGGTCATCGTCATTGAAAGGAGTATGCATGTTTCTTGTGCAAACCTCTTCCACTATCGTTTTTATCACCCATTTTTTTCAACTACTTGGCGATCCTCCATTGTCTATCTAAACGTGCTAAATTTCCTAGCCTAAATCTTAGTGAAACATAACCGTACCTCCGCGCTCGATGATATGATGAGGCTGAAAAGTCGTACGCCAATGTAACGCGAGTCAATGAACAGTCGTAAAATGCTAAGTGGAGATAAGATGCGATCGGTGGCGGTTGCTTGCGCTTTGCTTGTGAATTGTTGATACGATATTGTACGTATTTTACGAATTCTTAGGAAAACTACGAATAAATAACAACGGTTTTGGTTTTATAATAAATTACAACAGGATTATTTCGTCGCGGTGGTCGCTGCCGTCGGAGTCGCTTTGGTGGTGAGCTTATCCTTGGGCATGTGCATTTTCAGCGGGTTCTGAAGCTTGTAGAGATCGCGCTCCAGCTGACTGATCTGCTCTTTGAGCGTGTTGTACTTGCCCAGATCTAGGCCGGCTTTCTTCGCCTTTTTGTGCATTGTAAGGAGCTGCTGTCGATCCTTAAAGTCTTGCAATACGTATTCCTGCAAATAAAATATTTCAGTCAGTCTTGGTTTGAGGAATAAGATCGAAAAATAGGCGGGTTTGGATCTTCATTCTTAAGTTATTGAGAATAAATTAAATTTTGCAAAATGTATTAACATATTCAATTATACCATCTTTTTGTGTTTTTATTCATAAAAAAAGTTGTTTAAATGATATTAAATTAAATTTAACCTCAAAAACAATGATCCAGAACTAGAAGAAGGAGCTTTTAAGGTTATATGTTCGTCTGTAAATCACAGTAAATTATATTTATGTGCGTTTGATACGCCAGAAAGCGTGCTTATTAATATTTAAACCAATAGTACACTACTATTACGCTGTTTTCGAGTTTCGATGATTGTATTATGAATATTTAACTCACTTGTACATTTCCCTAAAAGATTAAAAGTCTATCGAAATAATCAAAAATTCAAGAAGCGTTTATGTTGGATAATACTAAATTTAACCTCAAAAACAGTTAAAAAAGACGGAAGAACAAGGTTATGTAGTGTAAAATCCTGATCTTTTAAGGTTATATGTTCATCAGTAAAGCACAGTAAATTATAGTTCCGTACGTTTAATACCTAATAAAATCTGATTTCTAATATTTATAGCATTAGTTCATAAGTTTCTACATTTATCTTTTTATTTAATAGTAAAAGTAGAATTAAAATAAGAATATATTAAACTAAGTGTGTGGCTTTCGGCATTAATGTTTCAAAATTTAACCAAATTTTAAAAAAGATATGCATATGATGCGTAATTGATATTATTGATATTTAAATATTTATGTTCTTTTAGATTTGGGAAAATGTTCAGGTTTTTGTAGTTTGTTCCTGCAAAGGACTGTTTGAATCAGACAAAACTAAATTTTACCTCAAAAACGATTATAATGCATAGAAGTTATGAATATTTATATCATTACCACTTAAATGTTAGAATGTTTTCGAATGCTGATGACTGAATGAATGTACTTGCACATATCTTTTATAGTTTTTAACACTATTGAAATATAATCAGGAAGTACAAAAATAATCAGAAGGACAGAAGTAAAGTAATATGAAACTGAGATTAATAAATTCATTACCACAAGATCCGGACGACGATTTGCGATGGCGATGTATAGTAAAATGAATTATTAATAGTCTCTAATATAAGACTAATTACAATGTAAAATTATGTATTAGAGCTAATAACCATAGTAGTCGAAACTCGGTAAAATCGAACAAAAAATAATTCATTATTTTCAAAAAATCCACAAATACATTTTAATAAGTTTGAAAGGTTAACGATTTTACAACTGGATGTTAGGTTCACAAGTAGATTAGTAAGAAATAAAATAAGAATACATTAAACTAAATCATAGTCTTCCGACTTTTATTATAAAAAGTTTCTTTTTTTTCGAAATTTAACCTAATTGAATTCAATCCAAACAATTTTATGAAAAAATGTAAGAAATTCACGTCTTGAAATCATTACAATTGATATTATAAATGCTCGTAATGAAAATAATTTCCTCGAACACGCATACACTCTGTGTGTCAGTGAAGTAGTGCGTAGCAAAACGCTAAAATTAAATAATTCATTAATTAGCCAACGTTTGCGAGAGTAATGACTGCACGAAACAATATAAATGGTCTAATGTTTGTCTAGAGCAACTTCCACTTCGTTGATTTACAGCCAACCAACCAGTCTATTTGTTTCGAATCCTCGCATCGCCTTCTCTAATGAGCTATTCGCATGCGCGCATTCGGCAGGCGTAAGCAACGAGCTGTGCGAATAAGTCAAATGATTTTTCGGATCCAGTTTCCACTCCAGCGGAAAATCCCCTAGTATTAATAGATGGAGGAGGCTTACAGAGGTCATTCAATGAGTAAACATATAAGCATTTAAGAACTTGCTCATTATACTTACTTACTTACTTCATATTCAATTGGAATTTTCGTCTTCCTTTTGCAAAATGTGCAATTATGGTTTTAGTGTTTCAAATCTTGAAATTGCAGAACATATAAATCTGGCCTATTTCAATCATGGATTTAACGAGTTTTTGAGCGTTTTGTCTCTAGACCGTCTCGAGACAGTCTTGGGACATCGTTCATGTCTTGTCCCTATGGAATTGGGCATTGTTAATAATTGTCAGTGTGCGCCAACCTTCAACCTATCAAACGGAAGTAATAATTATAATAATAATAATAATAATAATAATAATAATAATAATAATAACCTTTATTGGCATAATCCTCGTGCTTCTTATAAGCGTAAATCATCATTCCAACACAAAGATAAAAATTAACAATGTTTGCGCGTTAGTGTCTTGACGAGATTATGTCCCTGCGATTTGTAAGATCACAGAGCCTTATTCAAAAGGCTTTAATGACTTCACCAGCAAAGTAGGTTCGATACGTCGACAAGTTACGGCGACAACACACAGGAATTACACGACACGAAAATGTAGAGAAATGGTGGAGAAAATAGAACTTACTTGGTTGAATGCTGGATACAAAGTGAATATATTTACAAAATATCTACATGATGAAGCCAAAGCTTCTTAAGCTCGGTGCGCAGCGCATCCGCATAAAGGGTGAAAATGGCGTGGTGCGCAAGCAACCATGCGCATAGGCTGGGGTAGGCTCACCACGCACTCTGGCGCGTACAAACAATACAAAAAATATTATTAATGCTATGTACATACTAATAACACTATTTTTATACCGTCCGCATACACTTCCTCTTCAGAACTGCACACACAATGATGGCCACCCTCTCCCCTCCCTCAGACAACAATTTACCAACACAATCTACTTCCATTCTCAACTGACTCACAC